>CAEFZP010003823.1:400000-762843 GCA_903064625.1 Mallotus villosus
GCACCACCCGAGAATGCGGACTAGAGTGTAGTGGATGTCCGCATAATGCTTAATCGAAAATGTCTAAAATTGCTAGATGCCTCACGATTTACAAATACAGGCCTGTTTTGACGTCTCTATAATCTGCGATACAGTCATGCAAGGTGTTTGTGCCTCTTTAAAGCATGGGCTAGCTTACACAATAGAATATACGCTACTCATAAATAGACTGTAGGCTACCTTAATGTGTCATGTGAAGTATTCCTTACCTTTATTCTAACATAACAGTGGGTTCCCAAGGACGTGTCATTCAGGCAAGCAGGGGGAGTTTCGCGAATTCCCCACTGAAAGGTTGTTGACGGCCTTATAATTATGTTCCACCAAAGTTTTAGCAACGCTACGGTAGTGCAAAGAGCACAATAGCCGTATATCAATGACCAATACCCGAAAACTCTGATCCTTAGCGTAAGTCTGATTGTAAACAACAGCAAGTTGTGGAGCACTCTCGCCATCTTTACATTACCTCAGGAAATCAACACAAATTACGTTACCTATTGATTTATCTTTGTTAATTGGCTGATTATCCTGAAATATTGGTCATTGCAAATCCTGACGTTCCTCTAACAGCGCATCTGCAACACTGGCCGCCGGGGTGTATCCCAGTAGGCAAGCTGATTGGAAAACGGCGAGAAGAGCACGTCAGAATTCACGCTTGCGTCTGACAGCAAAGGTTGATACTAAGTGAGTGCAGATCGAAATGTTGTTGCTGCAGCTAAAAGACAGTGTTGTCCGAAATACTTAACAGGATAATCACTGCAACAGATTAGGCCTACTTTCTAAAACCCTTTCACGTGGTGTAAGAGGCACACAAAAAACAATTGGTGTGTAAGTAAGTGCTTTTAATATGACTCATGACCATCCGTGAGTTAAGGTAGGCTATGAGAGAGCTGCAAATATGTCTCAATCTTAGTCACTAACTACAAAACTACAGCTCATTCTAGGACAGGGGATTTAGACCTATAAATGAAATCCAATGCATCATCAAGACTCATTGTCCGCTGTGGAATTGCCCTTGGCTGTTGAATCAACAAGAACAGAAAATATGGAATATTGCCATGTATAACGGCTCATTAGGCATGCCGTAATCATTGTCGTGTATATAAATAGGGTCAAGACATCAGCCATCATATAAAAGAGTATTTTATTTCATGTCTCAATCTCTCAAAGGAATTGCTAAAAAGGAAAAAACAAAAATCTGAGGTAGCATTTACTTTGATTAATTATTCCTTTATGTACAGTAAAGAAAACAAAACCTATTAATAATTCATGCAAATAACCCAATAAAATGAACACGAACAATGAAAGTAAAAACCACGCTTCCATGAAAATATTTTAATGATTTAGCCGATCTCTTCAAAAATTATATTAGTTCTCTTTCCATATGGTACGGCATATGCCCATTCCATAAGATACAGAATAAAGTGCTACTATTTATCATGTGATAGGAAAACACCGCAGAATGTGGAGAACCGTCGAATCAATAAACAATAAGAAAGTACTTCAAGGAACATTTACAGTCAGAATTTAAACTTGATTAGAAAAACCAACACAATAGTCATTAACAACACCTTAAGTTTTGTAAATGTGTACCACAATATGGCACTTCAAACTATCGAGATGACAGTCAACCAATGGTGGCACATTGGAAACTGGCATTTGGCATGGAAAAAACATGCCCCTCTGTTGAACAAAAATTCTAGTCATACTTTCTTTTTTTTCCTTTTACAAATATCTTCTCACACACCCTAGAACATCATAAACAAGGCAAAACTACGTTCATATACTTAAATACGTCACATACGACATGTATAACTCAGAGCATCATATTCAAAACCCTTTGCATTGGATAGAGATCGGTTTTTAAACTGTGTAAACTGAAGAGAGAAGCTATACATATCTATATCATATATACAGGGTACAATTATTGATAGCAAAATAACCAGACTACACATCGCAGCGAAAGTTGGAATGATATTAGCATGTAAACATGTCCTTTGATTGGTTGGTTTGTCTGCTGCCATATGGAAGGACACTCGAACGAGAACCCATCAGAAGGACTCAATGTGTAGGTGGGTTTCATATCAAACATTTCTTTTTACCAACACCACTTATTTTTGCCAACTCTGAATCAACGTCTTCTGCACGTTTAACAGTGTCTCAGTGCTGGTCTTTACAAATAACTATTATTACGAGTAAAAAAAACTAAACAAAACACCCAACATCCATCTGAATATAAGGTCCTCCAGAATAATCAGGCAAGATCAGTATGTTTTTGTTTTCGCAGTTACAAAACGGGACAAGGGGTTATGTCGATATGCAGCGCTCCGAGACACACTTCCGAAGGACTACACGTCATTTCCTTCATCGAAATGTTTAGTTTCCGGCGTGCGCGTGGGAAGCGACATTGTTTGTGGGGGAGACCCAATCTGTCACACAAGTCCTCCTACTCCAAGTTCTTTTCAAATGTGGCCATAATGTCACTCTGCATCGTCATGTCGATTACACCCGACATCTAAGAGAACAAAAAGAAAACAATGAGAGTGGAACATTTTTTTGCAAATAATCTGCACAGAGGAAGAAAAAAAACTGGATTCCGTCATACGACAGAATCCCCCCCGAGCAAGACTTACTGCTTCTCGCCGTCGTCGTTCTTGCTCCCTTTTGCGAGCCATCTCCCTGTCTCTGTCCACGGAGGCCTGGGCGCTGCTGGGGGGCGGAGGTGGGGCGGGAGGCTCCTCCACGTGGAGCTCTGGAGGTCGAGGGGCCTCGGGGACGTCCTCGGAGGGGAGATCAGAGACCTCTTCGCTGGGTTGGGCTGGTGGGTCGATCCTGTGTGGCACTGCTAGGCTGAAGGAGAGATCCAAGCAGAATCATGGTGAGACACCACAGTATGACGGGGGTGTGGACTCAAGGGGATCTGTCCAGATGTCGAGGTTTTATCTGAAAGGATTACCTGGTCCTGTCAGGAGGAGCCTTCCTGTCATGGGTCGTGTCCTTCTGAATCTTTTTGAGGGCTTTTTCCTTCTCCATGGCAACCTTGCGGAACTGCTGAAAGCTCTCCTTGGAAGCCTTTAGAGTCGAAGGGGGTGAGGGTAGCCATTTTTCCTAGACTGGCCCAGGAGTCTGCGTTCTTCAGGACGATATCCTACAGAGAATCACACTCAGTTTATGTTGTGAAAAAAGTTAAAAAAAATAACTTGGCAGTAGACAGAGAAGCTGATTGACTCTGATTACCGGTACAGCCACACTGACAAACCTTTTTAGCAGGTTGAGATTTTCCATCTTGACCGGGTTTGCAGGCAGTACTGCAAAGCTGTAGATGGGAGAGGCTGGTGGAAGTGCAGTCAGGCATACCATCAGAGTGTTTGGTACCTAGGGAGACATGAAAAAAAACCCACACAGGCTTGTTAAAGACAGCTCAGCAAAATAATTATAAAGTGAGACCATTTCCACAGTGTGTGTCCGGCGTCTTGCTTACTTGGCAGTTTCTGTTGTGACCTCCTCTCATCCTTCAAGGGCTGTAATGGGCTGTCTTCGAGCGGAGACAACAGTGGGCACTGCTGCGGGGAAAATTTACGGTACACAAAATCCCATCACGGTCAAAACTTAAACCGATGCCATCAAACAATCAAATGAGTTTCAATACCCGAGACACAACCCACTCTCTCCTTCGCCACAAACACCAATAAATTTGAGTGAAAGTAAAAAAAATATGGAACGCAGGAAGGAATTCAAATCCACTTTGAGAACGGCCCCATACATTAAAAAAAAATGAATAAAAACGTCAAAAAGGGGAGAGCGAAAATCAAAGTATACGAATCGTAAATTTTCAATACCTCAAACTTGGCGCTGTGGGAAGGCAGCGAGACGGCGGGTGGAGAGGTCAGAGGGGAGAGCAGCGCCGGCAACCCTTTAAGAAAACAACAAACAAAACAAACCGAGACATTAGGAGCTTTAACGGGCCGTGAACGGTCGGGAGGCATCAAGCTGACGGGCACATGCAGCCAAAGGGATACCGCGACAGCGGGAGCGAGGAAACCTAAAAACAAACAGGACGACAGAACGACCTACAAGCCACACAGGGGAGGAGCAGACGAGAACAGAGAGCAGCGTGCAGGGGGGGGGGCATGCTACAAGCTGGGGGGCTAGCTGGGAGGCTAACGGTGCACCTCTTACCTTCCTGTTGAGCCCTATCGGGAGGATGGGGTAAGAGACAGCCGGGGTCCCCCTCCTGTGTGTGGGAGGGTGGAAGACACTGAGGTGGGAGAGCTAAGGGGCAGAGTGTGGGAGGAGACTGCGGTGGCGATGGGTCTGGGGAAGGGTTATAAGTAGTAGGCCCTGGGGGTTGTTCTGTGGGCGGAGTGGCGTCCCGGGGAGTGAGGGAGGGGGCCTGGGGTTCAGAGGGGGGTTCCTGTGGCGGGGAGGGAGGGCTGGGAGGCTCGGGGGCCTGTCTGCTCTTGCGAGGTAGAGGTGCCGCTGTGGAGATAGGTCTGGAAGGCTGTTGAGGCAGGCGGCTGTGTAAGGCTGAGGTGGAATGGAAGAGTGAAGAAGAAAGACGTGAGACAAGGTTGGTCAAACTTTTTCCCACATTTCAACCTCCTCGCAGACTTCTTATGATCAGTGGAAAAACGGGTGTTTCCTGTTCCTGTTTCCTGTCCCAGGCCAACCGTGGCTTTTTGTAAACAGCAGAGAAGAAGACGCGCTGACACAGGTAAGAGTAGGATACAACCATTACCTGGAGAGAGAATCAACTCATCAGAAAGTTGGGATGCACACTGCGGTGAGGACTGGTCTTCATTTTCTTCTTCTTCTTCGAGGGGTTGCAAAGAAGCCGAAGTTTGGCTCTTCTGGGACACGGCTTCCGATTGGTCGGTTTTGTCAGACTTACACACCTTATTGGCTCTGCGTTTCACCTTCTGTATGAAATTACAATGGTTTGTTTTAAACGATCCAAATTGCAAATCTAACCACTAGACTTATCAAAAACGGTGCATTTAGGTAAATGGCATTGAAGAGTAATGGATTTACCTTGGCTTTAACCTTGTGGCGAGCATTTTTTCTTTTCTTGCTTGTTGTTTTCCGCACTGAAAGATATGCACATCACAAAATAGTAATTCAAAGCCTTAACACAACAGCCCTCCTTTCCCCATCTATAATCTCATTACACAGTACAGATCACTTCTGCAAAAATTCAACAACAAAAAAAGATACAGAAACATAAATTATACCTACCGTAAGAAAATCATCATCCACTCCCTTTCAGAGTTCCCCCTAAAGATTATGAGTATTTTCCCTCTAAAGTCTGAGTATTTTCCCACATTAGTTGTATCACCTTTTCTCGTGTGGAAAGAAAGCACCACTTAACATTACATGTATCGATTGTCTATCAAAGTGTATTTATTAATCCTCTAAGAGCTGGACACAAAACAGAATGCACCAACAGCAAACTGCAGAGGCTAACATCTCGGGACTCTACTAAACAAGTTCTACATGGCCGTCACAATCTTTCCTAAAATACAATCTGTTCTATGTACAAGGTGTGTATCATGCCAGTATTCCCTCATTCAAATACAAAACCCTAGAAACACCCAAACACAAGTAGGCTGGTTAATCCAGACAGCAGGAAGTGTGAGAACAAGTGCTTTCGTTTAAAGTGAGGAAGATCTGAGCTCAACTAGACCGATGGAGCGAAGGGAAGGGAAAAAGATCAAATACTCGATCGCATGTTGTCCTTCTTTTCATCAATGTTACAAGCTTATTTTCTGGGTTTCAGTGCTGGACACCAATTTTCTCAGCATGTTACCTCAATATTTCCTCAGCCTGGTTTTCCCAACATGGCCGAGCTTTGCATTAAAACGCTGATGCGCCTCACTTTAAACAAAGCCGGTCTAAGAGGGATGGTTTTTACACTAAAGGTGCTACATGTGATACTTTTTTTGGTTCCTTCATTAATCCATATGAGTAATTTAGCCAGGTTAAATCTGCAGGAAAAGTGGCTTAACTTTGTAAACAGTATAGCCAGGGATACAATCTGCAATATTGTCAATCTGTGTTGAAGAACTACCGTAACACAGATTCACTTTACAAACCCTGCAGATCTAATCTGGTTAATTTTGCAATATAGATATGATCAAATATATAGAGGAAAAATGAACATTGTCAGCTACCAAGGTGAACAGAACAACACCAGATAAACAAATATTTAACCTAATTCTCTGAAATATATCTGTGTGTGTGATGGGATCATGCCTTCAGAGAAAACGTATGAAACACGACCACAGAAATGAAAAAAACACCCAATGAACATACCGAAAATAAATAAAACAATGCACACTTTAATTTTCTTTTCTTCAAGTTTTAACTCTGCCAACAGGTGCTACACTATTGCTACAAAAGGACATGTCCGGGAATATTTAATTGAGGGATTTATCTTTCCTTTCTGTAAGTGTGAAGAGGGCTTTAGCCCTTACAGTAAAACAAACCGGGAGGGGGGGGAGGGGAGGGAGGGAGGGGTTGCCGAGGAGAACAGCTAACCTGATTCAGAGTCACTGCTATCAGAAGTGCTTGAATCACTACTGCTACTGCTGCTGCTGAGAGCTGCTGTCGCTGCTCTCGCTGAGACGGAAGGGCGGGGCCACTGGGGGCGGGGCTGCGGCCGGCTGACCTGTTCACCACACAGAGTCAAATGGGGAGTCAAACAGGGAGCGCACAGACAACACACATGATCATGTATTTTAACTTTTGATACTTGTAATGTATGTTTTAAATGTTAGATATTGTAATGTATGTTTCAAATGTTTGTTATTTGTATGTAAGTCTTATATGTGGACCCCACTAAAAGTAGCTCTGTCTTAGGGTAGAGCTAATGGGGATCCTTCGAAATAAACAAATAAATAAACACAGAGTCAAACGGGGAGCGCACTCAGATAGCACACAGCAGAATGTCTAGCGGAGGCTGGGGAGCAAACACAAGGAACAATGACTGGCATATCCTTCATCAGTGTCGACCTATATGATTGTATCGCTAGCCCTCTTAATCCATGACACGTGTCAAAGCTCAGAGACGATGAAGACTTTGCTGAAACTGCCTGAAGAGTCCATTCTTACTTGTGGTTTTCCTCTTCTTGTGTCACGCTCTCCTCCTCGGCCACGGGAGGTTTCGCCGCCTCTTGCTTCTTCCCAGACTGCTTCTCTCCTTTGGCTTTAGCTGGCTTCTCCTCTGAAAGAGCAGATCGCGATCCATCAGGTCAGCTTGTAATACCCGCTTTACAGGTTCGGTGGGGGCAAACCTTAGTGGTCAGAGGACGGGGGGGGGACGGGACGAGGGGTTACTACTCACGGTCCTGTTTCTTGTGTGTGTTTCCTCAGGCAGATCCTGACGAAGCTCTGCAGGGCTCTCAGCGTGGAAGGCTTCAGGGCCTCAAAGTCGATCTCGATCTCCTCGGGGCACGAGTCTCTCAGGGACGACTCCCTGGTCTGGATGATGTGGACCACTTTGCCCAGCTTGTCGCCGGGCAGCTTGTTGATGTCCAGACTCAGCTGCCTCTTCTCGCCGTAAGACATGGCCGTGGCGGCGGACGCGTCGTCCTCCGACTCCTGGGGCGCCGTGGCGACCGTCTTGCCTTGCCTGGAAACAACGTGTCGTTAGAAAAACGGCCCCCTTTCCGAGCGCAGCGTCCTGATAACCAGGCCGGGAGGAGCCGAGAACTCGGGGGAAAGAAAGTTCACTCACGTGACGGATGAGCTCTTGGTCGAGCCTTTTTCACGCATTTTCACGCTTTTGGATTTGCCCTTGGACTCTTTCCGGTTCCGCCGCGTGGGCTCCCTCTCTTTCCTCCTCTGCTCCTTCTTCGACTTCTTCTTCTTTGGTTTCGACAGGGGCTCCTTGGTGAGTCTCTGCAGCTGATCGTGCACTGCAATCAGCTGCACAAAGCGGGCCCGCAGTTAGACACACCGGCCACAGGACGACACCACACAGGTAAACGTGGACAAAGCAGCACCTGGGCGCCGGGGTGGGAGGAGGGACGACGACAAACCTGTTCCTGGAGATTGGCCAATCGCAGGGCTCTCCCTTCCTCCTCCTCCTCGGTGTCGGAGGAGCTCTCCGACTCGGAGGACGTGTCGCTGTCGCTGCTCTCGGCGCTGTCGCCGCCGCTCTGGGGCCCGTCGCCGCCGTTCTGGGGCCCGTCTCCCCCGGTCGAGTCCGTCCCCTGGACTGGCCCTCGTGGTGAGGCCGTCTGGAAGCTTCAGATAGCGTGCCTCAAACACATCCTGCCGCAAACACTCTGGGAGTTACTACCTCATCACTGCCCTGCATAAACAAAGCCAGGTTTATCTACACAGCGGGTCAGGCTGCGTCGCGAGGGGGATGTGTACCTGAAGCTTCCTCGCCATAGCAACAACTTCATGCGTGGGCGGGTTGTACTTGTAACAGTTTGAGAACATTAGTCGGAAGTCTGCCGCAAACTCCTGGGCAGTCGAGTATTCGCGATTCTCCATTTTTCTCTGTGACAAAACATTGAATTTCGAATTCAAATCGATTCGCAGCTCAAGACAGCATCGCTTTGTCATCCAAACAGATCAACGCACACATCAGCCGTTTCAAAACAACTTCAAAGTTACCCGTATGCTACTCAGATCCATCGGCTGCTTGATGATGTCGTGGTAGTCATGGAGACCCAGGGTTTCCACGTCGACGGGCTTGTAGAAGGGCCAAGCGTAGCCTATGTGTCTCTTGGTGAACATTTCCTTCAGGACGCCGTGGCAGTACCGGAGCTGCTCCGAGAGGCGGAGCCTCTTGCCCGGCAGGGGCGACTCTGGCAGGTCCTTCCTCGGGGGCTTGATGGGGCGTCCGCTGCCCCGCCTCGACAGCAGCTTGCTGGGAGTCTCGCCCTCTAGTGGAGGGGAGGACTCGCAGCTGGGGATGGTCGACGCGGTCGGCGTGGTCGTATCCGCTTTCCGCTTGACTCCGGTCTTGATCTAAAACAGCAAAACAAGCAAACAATGTATACACACAAAAAAAAGGACAACGAATGACAAGTTATATATAAACATAGAAGAACTGCAGTCGTTCTTGTACTCCGAGCGGGTCGCCGTCAAGGGAACTGACCTTTTCTGCCATCTTTGAGGAGAGCTGGGCAGGGGGGGATAGGGTGGAGAGCTCCGGGAGGGATGACCGTCACTGTCTGCTGGAAATACCACCTCAGACACGGGCGAGCTTGGCCTCTGCTTCACATCTACGGCAGACAAGAGGGGTCAAACCTAACCGTGCGATATGAACACCCATCACGCGCAGAGTTACAAGCCCAGCTGTGCCATTACCTGTAGAGGACTTCCTGGTTTTCCCCGACGTCTTGGCGGTCACGGTAGACACCTCGTGCTCTTCTTGAGGCATGAGGGCCACTTTCTGCAGAAACACCTTCTCCAAGGACTGGGCCATGAGAACAATATCATCTCCTGGCTAGAAACAAATGAATACAAGGGGAAACTAAAGTCAGCATTTTGACCCGGTGCCTAACTGCTGTTAGGTATATGAATGCTAGAACCCTACATTCTCCATTTGAATGCTAATTACCCGATTGTATACATAGCAATTGGTGAACATGGTGTTGAAATCCTGTATGCACTCCATTGCCTTCCAATAATAATTGTTTAGAAGGCGCTTCTTGATAGAACTCAAGTCCATCGGCTTCTTGATAATGGTATAATAATCCTAAAAAAAGATGAGAGGTGGACTAACTTTATAGGGAACACAGTGTGGCATTGATAACCAGTAATAACCAGATACAATTAATACCAGAATCGGGGGGTGTCAAAACACCATTCCCTCGACACTTGTGGGGGAAAACGTGACTACTCACTGGTAGGCTCAGGGATACAGCGTCAACGGGATGGCGGAAAGGCCAAGAAAACTGATGCTTCAACAGGTCTCTGACCACCACTTTGTCCAGATACTGCAGCTGATTGGTCAGACGGCCGTGCCTCTTGGGGTTCTGAAAGTCTGGCGGAGGGGGGTTTCCAGTCCCAGTGGGAACGTGGGATCTAACATCTGCCATGGTGCAATCCAAGACCACTGGACCACAGAGGGGGGCTGTTCCTGGTCTGTGTCTCAGCTCTCATCACACTCAGTCCCCCTAAACCAGTGGAGAAGAGAGTTCGTTTTTTGAAATGTATATTTGGACATCTAAGAATTGCCAGTGGTTTAAAACTAATCACGTTTCAGCTTTAAACCGTTTTTTTACAAGGTTAAACCAAGGGCTTTTAGAATAGTTTGACCTGTTTAAGATGTATCTGTTTTCATGATAACATCACCCCTCTTGCAGATGCCGAGTTATTTTGATTTGAACAACGTTCACTCAAGTGCTGTTGCAGACGATTGTCATAACATTTTTCAAATGTCTGTTGACATTAATTCTGTACACCAGCACATGCCAACATACAACTGGCATTCTATCTCCGGTATAGAACCATAAGCGTCAGAGAATACGTGATTTATACTGCCACCTAGTGCTTCTATCAATAACTTAGAACTCCAGTGTGATATAGAATAGGTTTGCATAAAATGCATTATATAGATCCCTTATAACGTTATTATCAGCTTATAGGTTATGTTACTGATATGGGTAAAGCAACAACTTTCCAAATGGCTGAATATCAACTGAAACCACAACCGGTCGTTAAATCAATCAATCAATCCAGCAAAGGCCACATCTGATCGGTTATAACGACCTAAAAAAAAATACGTGTATTGCCGTAAACAGGGTAGACCATAGCAAGCATTACAACCGCAAAACGGGAACGAGTAAAATACACTGATAAATTGCTTACATGACCCAACTAGGTCACAAAAAAATATGACACTGGCTCTACTTCCGCCACTTACCACAAAAACATCTGAAACGTCATAATCTTCACTTTGGATTTTTGTAAATACCAAATTACAAAAAATAAAAAACTTACATAACAAGTTATGTTGATCTTACTTGGTTGTTTATTTGCAATTTACATTTGATTGTCACAAACTATAATTGCACCCCCTCGTGAGCATACAGAACCAATGAACTTACAAAACTTTACACCACCCAACAATTTAATATAAACAAAGTTATGTAATATCTGTTCAATTACAAGCAAAATAGCAAATATGGATAGTTAGGGACTACACAAACTATTGTGAAACTAGCGCCAGAAATGCAAGCATGGTGCTAGGTGGTGGGCACATTGGTACAGCGGCTAGATAACTCGGTCACTTATGTTACTACTCCGCTAACTAGCTAATAACACTTAAGAATCGCATTCGGTTAGCTAGCTATCTTTCTTAGCCAACTTCATCCCTGTTAAAGCAGAACAATCAACAATGCCAAACAATTTAGTTTGACCTTTGCATTAAGCTGAGGTTGATCATCAGCAAGTAAAACAAGACATTTTAAGTGACGCTGTGATGCTTGCGCATAGAGTGCATGGCCTTGTCTGAAGGCATGCGGACGGGCCCTATTCTGACATGGGCGGGGAGAGAACCATTGCCATAAACGATGCCGGCGATGTGTCGTCGACTTGTGATTAATTTGTTAGTTAGTGAACAACACAGAAATCTGAACATATGTAAACGGTTGCAAAAAGTTGACTAGCAATGCAACGCGTTCGCTTGGAAAGCAACGCATGTACCCCGCCCACACAGCAAGCACATTTGGTTTAGCTAGCAGCTAAGTTAGCTTGCTAGCTATTGTATTAGTGGTGGTATAAGACTGCCTAGAATTAGCCCTTTGATCGAGCCTAGCTCTGACACAAATGTGAAATTCCCTTCGTTGAACAACATGAACCAGTTTGTTAGCTAGCTAGGCTAGCTCTATCAACCTTGTTTGGTAATTTACCTTTCCGTCTCTGGCACAAGATTGTTTTAATTGCCGAACTGAGACAGGCGCTCTTTGCCAAGATGTTCTGCTGGAAGGGTGCCCAATGTGACTGTCGTCGATCCTGCACTAAATAAAAAAGGTACAGCTACAAGCAAACTTGTAAGCAAGTAAATAGCATTATGGTTAGCTAGATAAAGGTCAACAATTTCAAGTACGTTGGGTTGAACAAATCTTCAATGGCGGACGTCTCTACGGGCAACCGCCTCGTATTTATACACTTCTGTTTTGAACTCGAGCTCCGATTGGTCAAAATGCTACACGTGCCACATCATTCTTTATTTTCCTCAAAAAGTGTCAAAAGTTACGCTTTTGCTACACTCAAAAGATTTGATTAATAACATATAGGTCCCAAAACATTTAACTGAACGATTCGTTCTCCAGGTGGATGTGGCAAATACCTATCCCCTCGGCTGCTACGATAGTAATCGTAAAAAAACAAGTGTAGTTCAAAACATCACTGGCCAAAAGACGTCACATGACTCTTCTAGAACTATCTTTTTGGGGGACAATTCCATCGCTAAAACAATTTCTTACAAACGTCAGAAATAAATTCCTTTTCCAATCGCTATTCCATCGAGTCCACCTAGAGCTCGAGGAGGCTAGAATCTAGCTTTCACGCCGTAAACTAGCTTAGCTGTTACACAGTGAACTCAACTCTTTCATTTGGCCAAGCGCAGTGCGTGGGGGGGGGAGGGGAGACGTTTTGCAGGATGCGCATGTATCTCACACTATTTCGTGATTGGTCTAGAAACTGTGTAACCCATAATATTAAATACATATCCAAAGAAAACCGGATGTCGGTTGACAGAATATTAATTTAGCGGGGCAAAAAAACAAGGTCTGAATATTAGATAAAGCGGTTCAAAGCCTCTTCAGATTTAATTTTACGTTCCTTTCTTAAATTCATTATATTCTGCTTGGCTGTTCTCATGCTAGATTAATATAATGCCTGAACCGTTGTTACCCCTGCAGTACAATTTCTCTGGAGAAGATCTGATCATGATACACCAGACCACAAATTCATAAGGGACTTAATTTGTTGTGTAAGTAGGCCTACTTCAGTTGAGTCAGAAATGCCACTTGCCATCAAACCACAAGAGGGCAGTGTTAACCACAGATTCTGAATAGTATCAAAGAGTATAGAAGACTTTTATACTCTTGGGTAGTGTTGACACTATTATGCCTATAACTACATGCTCTATATGGTTGGGCAATGCGTTTTTAGGCCCTGCTCCAAAAAGGTAGGGGTCTATCAACGTGTCAAGTAATTTTTTTATAATTGTATATATATATATATTATTTTTTTACAGCAGTCATCAGAAATCATGGTTAAAGTTGAGGGTCCCTTTACCACCATCCACACAATCTGACATCAAAAATGTGTTGATGTAAATATATTTTCATCGATCCTCTTATTTCTTAATGTATGCGATATAGCCTATATTAGACATAGATATTGACCAAACCTAGATTTAGGCCAAGTATATGCTGTCAAGAATGTCAAAAACCTCAGTACGTCAGAATCAGAATGCTATACAAGTGAACTTTAAAAGCAATTTCAGTGAAGTGTATCAATATTGTACGTTCTATTCTTGCTTTATTCACTGTCAAATGTTATTCCTCTCTACCAACCTGTCCCCTTTCCACGAGTAATAATTTAAACAGTAAATAAACATACAACACAAAAAGCCTTGCACAATGGCATACATATTTATGAGATGTAAAATAAGATGATCTCTTTAAGCACGTCCTTGTCAACTTTCAAAAGCAGCACATCAATGTTTCTGTGAAGGCAGCAAGATGTTTCCAAAACAAAGTTTTCTCCATTCTTGTTGTATGTGTCTTCTCATTATAGCAAATCAGTATGTTGACATTTATGTTGTACCCAGTACTGCGTCTCCTTCAGAAAAGATTGATGTCACAATAGAGCTGGGCGTGAAGTTTGCAAGATACGGTGACATAAATGTGAGTAATAAAACAGAATTTATGTGTGTACTAAAACAGAATCAATGATTCCTACATCACAGAAAATTCTCAAACGTGAGTGGGGTGGGAGACAGGAGAATGCTTCAATGATGAGACACCTTTCAGATGTAAGGACTACATGCATTTTGATTCTTAGATCTTAGAAGAGCACCCTGTATAAGAACTAAAAAAACAACATGGATAAGCTTTTCCATTAATATAAACGTCCAACAACGATGGTTTTCTTATATTCATAAACTGGTTTATACCAGATTTGTATAGACACTAACTCAGCATGTGGATCTACCAAACAACATCCCATAGAATGTTCATTTCTTGGTCACCAAATCCCATGCCCTCAACCATTTGTCAAGCTTTATAAAGGTACCATGTATTGTTAACGTGCGCATTGATACATACTGCAACATAAAATTATCTTGTCAACAATTCTTCACAAGAACTGTAGCCATAATTGCTAGTTAATAGAACCGTTTCATTTTTGACCCCAGATAACTTTCACCTATATTTGTGATGGTTACTATCACTTCTAGCTTCAACGACTACCTCATCCACCAAGCAAATGTATTTGAAAGTAGGCTTAAAGCAAAGCCATTCACTCTCTCTGTGTTTACAGCTAAAAGTTTAAAAACTAACGTCAAATCGTCCTTATCAACCTCCTTGATCAAACCAGTTTACAACCTTCTTCGCAGCCTCCTCCTCCAAGCCCCACCCCTCGATGGAGACCACAGAGAAAACGGAGATAGGTATTTAAAAGTTTTGAGCAAAGGGAGCGCACTCATTATTCCTAATCCTGCTGTATTTCGCCAGTAACTTTCTTGTTGTTTTAATGAACAACTTGTTGTGAATTCTTCAGTGAAAAAGAAACACGTCTTTTGCGCCTTCGAACGGCAGCAACTTCAACAAAGTTTACATTGACATTTCTGGAGATTCCTTATGGTACGTCAGTGTTCATCTTATAGTTTTATAAGTTTTCTATGCCTGTCTATCCAACCGCCAGAAACCTTCACGTTTGTTTAGTGACTCTATGACTTAGAAGAAACGTTAGAAATGTTATTAGAATAGTCTTACAACATGTGCATGTTCTGCCCTGGACACATCTGTCTCAGGCTATAGGCTATGACATACCCACTCCTTGCGTCTCGAGGGGATGCACTCCAAGCTAATCAGAACAATATAACGTGTCGCAAATGTTTTTAGGCAACTTGTACTTGTACTTGTGCTTTGATGCAATTTTATTAAGTACATTATTTACCAATTGTATTACCATAACCGGTGCAGAATGTATTATGGCTGTGCAAGACGGTTTCATGTCAAACTGCTGTACAAGTTATCGAGAAACAACGATGTATTTATCTTCTAATGCAAATTTATTGATAAATGAATATATTGATAAGTGTGCACGCATACGTTTTTAAAAGGCCTTGCAATGGATTATGGTCTATAAACGTTAAACACTTAATTTAGATACAGTTTGACACGTGTGTGACACATTGGATTGTTTATAAATGTTAACTGGGGCCATAAAATGAAAAGGCACTTCGAAAGAACTCATTACGTGTAGATTAGGTATGACTATATATAGTTATCTAAGAATGTTGGCTTGCTAATGACATGAATATACGTTTTTGCCATTATTGACAGCCAAGTTTGCTAGATCTGTCAGCTCTATTGTCTGAGAAGCAGAGAGAAAGCCTATCGCCTAGATGGCACATGAAAGGAAGTTAACATTAATTAAGACGCAATATGCCATACAAAAACCGTGACCTAAAACCTTTGCTTGACAACTCTGTTATGTTGTCAAATCAGGCAAAAAACAATACACTGCTATGATTGAAACAATGCGTGGGGTTTAGGCAGGGCAAGTATGAGCTATGCTTGTTAGCGCTTGTGCAAGTTACTTTACTGTGTGACTCACCAGATAGCTCACACATTCAGTTGTGCTGAGTGAGATTTCTCTCTGAGAGGAACTTGTTTGTGCTTGTGGTTGGTGTGTAAGTGTGAGTAAGAGCGAGTCAAACAAAGGCCTGATCCATAGCTGTGGGACTAGTCATAGGCAGCCTATAGATATATAGTCAGGTCTCGATATATAGTATAAACTGCTAACAGTGCAGAATCCGAACCAAGTTAAATATTCAAGGAGAGTCCCGAGTGTTATAGCTCATTTCATTTCATTTAGTCATTTAGCTGACGCTCTTATCCAGAGCGATTTACAGTAAGTAAAGGGACATTCTCCCCGAGGCAAGTAGGGTGAAGTGCCTTGCCCAAGGACACAACGTCAATTTGCATGGCCAGGAATTGAACCGGCAACCTTCTGATTAATAGCCCGACTCCCTTACCGCTTAGCCATCTGACCCCCATAGCTGAGGTACACTTCAGGTTAAGGCGACCTGAGAGGCAGTGACAGTGTCCTTGCCTCTTGTCACTCACTCCAGGGTGCCAAGGTTGCCCCCCCCCAACAGCGAGAGCCCACCTTCCTGATCTGTTTAAAGCCTGTTGTCGTCCACAGCCTTGATGCTAGCACCCCAACACACCACAGAAGAAGAAGGCACTTGCAACAGCTTCTTTGCGGAACGTACGCAGTAGTCGACGGCAACGGTATATAGTCACATCAAAGGAGAGTGTGGTTAGCCTAGTGACCCCATTCAATGTTTTACTGCATAAAAAAGGGTCCTTCTTTGCAGTGCTGTCGTACACCCACAATGCTGCTTGTGTCAGGCTTCCCCTCTCGACAGTGTGATATTACAGACACGTGGCTTTGTACTAACTGAAGTCGGGGTTCAATAAGTAATGGTTTTCTAAGGAACACATTGTTCATTAACCAGTAGTACTTGTACAGTGTGATTGATGGTCAGCCATACACAGATATGATAGAAACTAGACTGTACTTTAAACTTGAAGGCCACCACAGTGTCATTTTAGGTCATAAAGTTTGAAGTAATACATTTTACTATTAGCTTTCCTGACAAATGGTGAAATGGTCTTTGTTGAGGTGTATATATTGTCTTTAACTCTGCTATTGACTTATTACTAGTTAATGTTATGCATTTGGTTGTCTGGTATATCACATAGCATCTCACTGGAGTTATGAGGTGAACGTTGGCCATTCATTTGCATTGTGCTATTAAAGTGATACCGTGAATTCAATATCAAATGGCTTCAGTTTGGATACCACATATTTGTTAATGAGGGCATGGTATAGTTGTTACCACTGTATTTTGAGATGGTTTGGCATTTAGTCTTCCTCGATACACCCGTAGTGAGAGTATTTCATAGCTACTTATTATGTTCAGTTTACCGTCTGCCTTTGCCGTGATGCCTTTTCCAGATCAGTTCTAAGTGAATTCGTAGCCCTGCTCGGATTCCTCGCTAGGGTTTTGGAGAAGTCACATGAGGTGATTCTGGTGTTGCTGCAACAAACTCGGTATCTTGAATCGCTTTTAATCAAGCACAAGTCATTAACCTTGTTTGGGGTTCATGTGCGTCGGACGTTGAGGGTTTAGTGTTTGTGGACACCTGGCCCAAAATCCACGTGATTTAATCCCACCCCCGACTAAAGTTTAAGATACTCTTCAGTGTGGTGTGAGAAAAGGACTGTTGTTTTTCTGTCCTTAATGCAGCTTCCCTTTGACTCGAGGCTCTGCCTCCTCTTCGTAAAGAGGCCGGGGGTTGGTGTGAAAGGGGCCTGCAAATCAAAGGGAAGGCCACTAGTTACGCAGAAGTGTAATATTTGTCGTGATTCTACAAAACGATTTCCCGGCCCCCGCAGCTACCAGCCAGTGAAAGGACCTTTTGTCCCAGCAGCTGTTTGCGGTGGGGAGCTGAGAGCACCTTAGCCCCTCGGTTCATCCCACGGTTCCTCCACGCCCCCATCCTTGACTGGACAGGTGGAGAGTTATGGTTCTGTTTGAAAACCTACATTCCATCTCCGGCATTGTGACCCTCTCTCAAACCCTAGCATGGCTTTATTTATTCATTACAGGGGTTACTGACTGGGCGCACTCAACTCTACTCTAGATGATAACGATAGGGCCTCCTCGGCTTGACTTGATGTTGTCTCGTACTACAGACTTAATGAAGATGGATAATGGGTGTCTCACAGAACCCTTATCTATGGCTGTGTTTTAAAGGCTGACAACTTCATTTGTACAAGTTCTTGTGCACATTCCGCTACCTCTTGATCCTTGAAGCTTAAGACGTAGTGCTGTCTTTGGTCAGTGTTGGTCAGAGAGAGAGAGGGAGGGGAGACTACTGGGTGTCAAGATCCTCTGTGCTGGCCTGTAAAATACCGTCCTTGTGCTCCATTACTGCTCTATTGTACAGAGAACGCCCTGCTCTGAATAGACGCTGTTTTAAAATAATCCTCACCATTCAGTGGCAAAACGAGAAAGCGCTCACCATTGTACTGGACTTACGCTGCAATGATAGCCTGCTGCTCAAAGCAGTGGTTCAAAGCAATGTTGACTATCGCAATAAAACCACACATCTTTACATCATTCGAAATGGCTCGAATTCACTTCTTTAATTTCTTGAATGTCATCCGTGCTCTTTATTCCAAATCTGAACAGACCAGAGGAGAGGAAGGCACTGCCGCACCTTGTACATCGGCCAGCATGTGGGTTTAGTTAGGTCAGTCAAGTTAAAGAGTTCACTTGTGGTCTTGGTGATTAGCACGCTGCGACGGTAGATTAAGCCCGCCCTCGAAAGACTCCGCCGCAAGATCCGGACAGTTATTAACAGTCTCAATTAAAGTGTGTTCGACGAACCGTAGAGTGTTTCTAAAGTGTTTCACAGTCACCCGGCCACCCCCTGCCACCTCAGGGAGAGACCTTTTCTAACTAGCTGTGGGGTAGGAGTTGTGTTTCTGTGCACCCCGTCTAAAACTCACATGACTCCCAATTAGCCCTCTCAGATTAATCCCTGGTTCTACGGACCACTGTGTCCACTGTCTCTTTTCATTAGTCCCACCGGGAATATTAGCTAGATCCTAATTCCCTGCTATTTGGCTGCGCTTGAAATGCTCTCGAAAGGTCTCTCTTTGACTCTCTCTCTTCCTCCTTTTCTTTCCTGTTGCAGCAGGAGCTCTGAAGGTTCTCCCTCGACGACCGCGCGGTAGAAGATTGTCCTCGTGAACTCCCGGGGAAAGACCAGCTTGCTCGCCCGCCGTTCCCCCGCAGGAGAAGCTGCAGGCCAGTATCACGATGGCAGGCAGAGCCTTCCAACCCTTGCTACTCCTCGCAATCTGTTGCTTGGCATGTGCAGGTAAGATCTTTTGTGTTATTCAGCACACAAAGCCAAGGGGGTCAATAATGTAAAGGAAGTTCCATGACAGTTGGCCTGTGTGTGGTTCGGTGTGAATATTTTTCTAGTAATATCATATTGTGAATTACCGGTGGAGTTGCTTTGCCTGTTGCAAGGTGCTTGCGAGGGAGTTTCGCGTGGGTGAGTCGAAAATGTGCAGAGAAGAACAACGTTGTTTTGCACTTCAGGCCTCGTTAGGGCGAGTCTAGTGTTGCCTGTTGCCTGACTCTGTGGGAATTTCCCCCTGTTCTTCCCAGCATGGTTCTCAAGACAACGCTCGTCAGGGCACTGAGGCAGGGGGATTTGTGCTAAGAAAGTGCTGACAGGTTCAATCTCACAGGCCAAGCACTCGGCAGGTCCAGAACTCCATGGTGCCTCCACATGTTTCTGCCTGATTGATTGGAATGATACTTTGGCTCTGCCAAAAGCCCGTAAATTTACAGGCATTACAAGACAGGGTGCTGACGGGGAAAAACAAACAGATAAACAAATCATATGATGATGACTGTATGAATACCTGTGGTTTTGGGTGTCTTCTAACGAATTCCGATCTGCAACCTGACCTTTGACCTTTGTCTTCTTCTCTATTTTGCGGGTCAACTGTAGAACAGTAGAACATCTATGGCATGTTACTGTCCATCTATAATCCTCCTGTTTTGTATAATTGCTCGATTCCTATGAGGCACTGCTCTGATTATTTCTGCGCAATCTCCAAGACGAGTCAAATCTGCATGCCACATTTGACAGCTTTGATCTTTTATATTCTGTATGAGGTTTCAAAGCACATTGTGTCTTCTCTATTGGCTTCCTCTCAGATAGGATGAGCACACGCTTTGCCTAGGAAATATCTACAGGCCATGCAAATCATACCTCCATACAAGGCCGTGGAGTCAAGCCATGGAGTCAAGATTGGGGGGAGAAGAATACATTTGTTATGATCATTTCTGACAGCGTGCGTGGTTGCCTGTCGTACCGTAGCACTATATATCAATATATTGGGGGGACATTTTGGGGGGGGATGTGTCCCCCCGATATGTATTATGATTACGGCCTTGCCTCCATGTAATGTCTGTCTGTCCACTGGTTGTCCACCCGTTTTGAGTAGTTGAGCCCTAGCAACAGCTAGTGATCCACCAGCCTGTGATTTCTAAAGAAAACACAGGACTGCAGGTTTGGAGGTTAAGGCACATTGTTTTATTACGAGAAATGTCCAAATCGTTTTTCTTTTTAAATCCAGAAGGATTGATAGCTTTGTAGAGAAGTGCAGCATTGAAGCAAACAGCAGATTTTTTTAACATACTATTTTTACCTCCTCTTCTTTCTCTTTTCTACCTTACGGCAACATCTGTGTAAACAGTCACATCTGCCCACTAAACTTGTCAGAACGGTGCTTACGTAATGTTTAAATTGATAAGTCTTCTCTCATCGTAATGCAATCCGGGATACAGGCCATAACTCTTAAAAGTTATACCAAAGTACCTTGATGGCCTTCTTCCCATATGTCTCTCTCTCTCTCTCACTCTCTCTCTCTACTCTCTCTTACTCTCTCTCTTTCTCTCTCTCTCTCTCTCTCTTACTCTCTCTCTCTTACTCTCTCTCTCTCTCTTACTCTCTCTCTCTCTCTCTCTCTCTTACTCTCTCTCTCTCTCTTACTCTCTCTCTGTTTCTTTCTGTCTTTCGTCCCCCCCCTTCTCTCTCCCCCCCCTTCTCTCCTCTCCTTCCCCCTCCCCCTTTTCTTTCAACTGGGACGGTTTGTTCCTTCTCCATACCCTATACGTGTGTGCTTTCCTCACCTTGCCAAAACCTTTATTCTCCGAAAGACATATTATTGGACCTGTTGTGCAGACTTTTCGAGTTTCACTGTGAAATAGAGTCAGTTAGGAGCCCTGCCAGATATGACATTAATTTGAGGCAGTTGCCAAAAACAACTCCAAGCGGATGCTGGTTACGCAGAAGGCACAATGCGCGGCTGGGGGTTCTCTGAATAACACGCGCTCGTGTTGAGTGCTCTGCCACGCAGTCTCCTGATGCTATATTTCGTCATTTGTATTAGTTTACGGCTAATTTAGGCGAGGGACACGAGTTGCTAGGCGATCCTTGTATTGATGGGTCAAGGTTTTTTCTGTTGGTCTCAAATGGAACACCGAGCGATGTGATTGGAACTGGGAAGCTGGGATAGTGACACACATAAATAGATGCTCCAAAAGTTTATCTTGTATTAAACTGAAACAACGACCACAGAGCGATTGTCTGCGCGCGTGTCTCCCAGCAGTAAACACGTATTAAACACCACTACCCTTGAGCGCCATAAAAGGGAGTTTTATTATCAGTCCGCGTTAAACTTCACTTTCGGCGTAACCTATCGTGCTTAGATAAATAAAAGAGGATAATTCATTGTGTAGGCCTACTATCGCGTTAAAGTCTTTTAACCGTGTCTTTCGTGTCAGTGGAGCAGTTGCAGACCCTTTTCCCCCGTAGTTGGAACAAAAGGTTCGTCTGTAAATCACCATCTATATCCACAATACTTTTGCTTTTCAAAGCCAACGCCGAGAGAGAGGACTGAAGCCAGAACGGATTGTGCAACAGCTGTAATTTGAGAAGGGGGAGGTAAGCTGCAGGAGGAGCGAGGCAGACAGAGTCGCGGGTCGTCCAGTCCAAACCGACACACTCCGCACACGCACAGCGTGCCAAACCCGAGAGGTCCCTCCCAGCACGTTAAAGCAGATGTTGGCGCGTGATTCATGCGCGGAGAGACGGCTGCGCGCAGACTGCTGCGCTGGTGCTGTGGAGAAACGTTTGGGATGTTTACATAGCAACGGGAGTGTCTCTAATTACAGGTCTGTACACTCCCCCGCCATGAGGCCTTTATCTCAACTGCTTCATCACCACAGGCTTTCTCCCCTCTGCCTGTGTCAGTTTGGATTTGACGGAGGGTGAACTTCTTTTATTTATCTGGAGTGTTTGATTAACAACAGTTTCTCTCTTTATCTCTCTCGTTATCTCTCACTCTCTCTCTCTCTCTCTCTCTCTCTCTCTCTCTCTCTCTCTCTCTCTCTCTCTCTCTCTTGCTCTCTCTGCCCTTTTTTCTCTTTCTCTCTCTTACACACACACACACAAACACACACACATATATATACAAAAGCTCACAGCAAGCTTAGTCCTATGAGTCAGTGCGACCTCAACACCTCCTCATACTCTTGGAGGCAAGCAGTGCTTCTCTTTCTCTCTCTCTCTCTCCCTCTCTCTCTCTCTCTCTGTCTCTCTCTCTCTCTCCCTCTCACTTTCTTTGTAGCTTCTCCCACCTCTTTTCCTATCCTCTTCTCTTCCTCTCTCTTTATATATACACACAAACTGTACGTATTTGCCCCTTTGCCTCTCTCCACCTCTTTTCCCGGTCACTTTCTACCTCTCTCTCTCTCTCTCTCTCTCTACCTCTCTCTCTCTCTCCACATGTATTTCCAGTGAGGGATGTGTAAATAGTTTGAGCCAGAACTCTTAATGGGAGACAGCTGGGGTGATCCAGCATTTTCCATTGTGTTTCTCAGGCCTGTTGAAGAAAGCAGGGCCACGGAGTGTGGAGAGCTGAAGAGAGTACGGGAGTTATGTGGAGCGTGACTTCATTGAAGAAAGAGAAAGAAAAAAAAACATCAACCCCAGTTAACCCCTGCCGCCCCGGTGCTGCAGACCGCTCGCGTAGAGAAACGCGTTGTTTTCTTCTCATGGTCCGCTGTATACCTCTGCAGGTCTGCAGCTCTACTGACTTGAGTGTGGCGTTTTGTCGGTTGCTGAAAGTCCAACCGAAAGATGGAATATCTGTCTCGGTTTGCTCGCTGGATGTGGGGTTTTTGGGGCTCGTCTCTGGGGTCTGATTGGCTAATTTAGTTTAGTTTGACTCATGACAATGATGTGTCATTTCTCAAGTTAGTGACCTCTGCCCCCTGACAATAAACTTCTGTCTGACGTAGTACAAATGACTGCTGATGTCTCTGAAGGGCTTCTGCTCTCCAGCCTAACCTTCTCCCTCTCCAACAGGCCCTGCTGAAAGGCCATGGTCCCACTAGTGGAAAACAGCTCAGAGAAAGAGCTATGTGTTCTTCCAAGAAATGACGAGAGGCCCTGTGCACTAAATAACAGATATCATTTTTGCTTCGGATCACACGTTTTGCGCGCAGCATGGAAAACTAGTTTTCAGTGCAATTTTTCTGTACCTTCGGTAGGAAGGTGGCTGTGGCTTGCCTGTGTGTTGTTCTGGGGACGAGGAAGTTCACCGCGAAGGATTTTCCGTCCAGAGAACGTGACATTTTGAGTATTCGTCTCAGGGGGCAGGCGAGCAATGACACTCTTGCGGTACGAACTGAAACCAGAGAAAGTACCATAGCTCTTTAACGCGTCACTGTCACGTTAAAAGTCCCAACCTCAGGATGTGAATTGTTTTGTTTCCTGGTGACGTCCACGCTCGATAGTCGTTCAGAGTGGTTTGATTTTGTCTGCCTTGTTTTTTGAGTTTCCACACGGGCCTTGTTAAAAGTGTGCTCCCATGGCTGTCTCTCTGTGACTGATCTGAAGGTCTTCTTAAACAGATTCAGGGTTACATTCACCATCACAACCCCCTGCGTCCTCCTTTTATTAACTCTCTTTGCTAAGGACTCCCCCCCACCCCCCTCCTCCACGGTCCATTGTGGACGTCGATACATGAGGCAGTGTGACATTTGACATGTCATTCTTTTTTTTCCCGCCTGTCTTCCCCTCCGAGATGGAATGTTCTCTCATGGACTCTTTGTGAAAGAGTGTCCGTCTCGCCCTCTCGCGCCCCTCTGGGTTCCTCACAAAGAGCCTTCATTGTCCTCAATCTTCTCGCTGACTCCACAGCAACCTGCTGTTCTTGACACAACGTCAGCCGGAACGCTCGAGTGATTGATATTTTCGGAGGGGAAAATATTTCCGTAAGAATCCGCGAAGAAATGGGACTTTGTGTAGACCCCTTATCTTATTTATTAACGTGCCTGTTCTATCTTCTTCCTTTTACGATACTTTCCGATACAGTTTCCAAATTGGTGAAATACAGTCGACTTCTGATAGGACATTTATTTGATGATCCTCATTTGAGTCATAACAAGGGGCTCTCTTAAGATTCTAGACTGTGTTTAGTTTCGTCTCCAAACACATCCAAGAGTTTACGGCGGAGTGCAAACAATCTGCCCTACATTTACTCTGTCGATAACACATGCCACCATTTCCAGGATTTGTGTATGCGTGTGAGAGTAACAGACCGGGCGTACAGTATACCTTTCTGCTTATATATGGCTTCTCGAAAGCGCCAAGAAGCAACAGGTCGTCGGTGCGTCATGAAAAAGGCTTTTAAATCACAGCGTTTATAGCTTCAACTACCTGCTGCTGATGCAACCTTCAAAGGGGCTTGCTAAGATTCATTTTGATTCTGGATAATCTCATGAAGTGTTCTTGAGGACTTCAAGTGAGCGGGGTGGTGGGGACAGGGGAGGGCTCGACATTTATTCAACTTCTTCGGGCTTTTCACATCGTTATTGGGAAGAGCGACGGAGTGAAGGTCCAAGACAAGCCACGAACAGAAGGATCGTTCAGGAAGACAAATGAGGCTTTGAACATGTCCCAACAAGTGGCTCTCAAAAGTCCTCCCTCTTTTTGTCCTCCCCCCGTCGTAGACTACGTGACGACAGAGTGGGCGGTTTCTCCCAAGAGACCCCCGCCGGAGTGAAGAAAGAGACAGTCCAGCCACGGTGCCTGTGATTGGCCAGTCCAGCCACGGTGCCTGTGATTGGCCAGTCCAGCCATGGTGCCTGTGATTGGCCAGTCCAGCCACGGTGCCTGTGATTGGCCTGTGATTGGCGTCTGAAATGTCCTGTTCTGAAATGTCACAGTGCTTTTGCTATCTTCTGTCGCCTACTCTCCTACATCGCGCTTGTGTTTGTGCACTTGCGCCCGTGCCTTTAGAACCTCCGTGACCATGACAACCCAATTCCGATTGGTTTACCGTACGATCCTGAACTTGCAGCCCGATGATGAAATGCTCCCTGAGTGAGAAAGCAGTCGCTGTTTTTCCAGCGATATTTCAGCTCGCTTTTTTTTTACTCGCCCGTATTGTCTGTCCCGAGAGCCGATGTTAGCGGCCAACCAGTGGTGACCTATAGACCTATAGAGTAAAAGCTTGAGTGAAGTACACACACACACACACACACACACACTCTCACACACACACACACGCACGCACACAGCTGTCTCCCTTCGCACAGTGACTCCTGTGTTCCTGAGGGAACAAACCGTGTCTTCCATCACTTCAAAGCTCCTCAGATTTATGTCTGCGTGAAGGGGGATAGAGAGAGACATACCTACCCACAGGGCCTCGTGTTCTCTCTCCCTCCGCTTGATATATGTAATTGGCATTCATGAAAGATCTTGTGTGCATATGTTTTACAGGCAGGTGTCAACAGACCGGGACTGGTGTTAAGTAGCTCCGTGCTAGTCAGTCTCAGAGGCGGCGTGGTTCCACCTTTTACCTCACAGGGGCCACGCTCCCGAAGGTCTCTCTCTCTCTCTCTCTCTCTCTCTCTCTCTCTCTCTCTCTCTCTCTCTGTCTCTGTCTCTGTCTCTGTCTATGTGAGGCGACGTGGTTCCACCTTTTACCTCACAGGGGCCACGCTCCCGAAGTGTCTCAGTATGCAGAGCAGTTTTATCTTACCCGAGTACTTTTCTTAAGCTGTGGCCGCAAATGAAACGAGCGTCTGTCTCCGGACAAAGTAGGACGTCGCTACATGACTAAGATGAAAAAGGAATTCTTCGTTTTGTCAATGGTTCGATTGTCACAGAACTAAGGTTTAAGTAGGATTTTTTGGCCATGACACTCCTCCGGTAGCACACTTGGAGACAGACTAATAAAAGCCTTGTATTCCACCGTTCACATTAGTGACAGTTGGGAGATAGAATTGTCAACTGGGATTGTTTGGGTGACGCAGGACTGCGGACAGGTTTGTGGGACATTTGGCCTCAAATGTCATGCTTTGATGGGAACGTTTATGACTTCCCTGACGGAGTACAGCCACCCTGTCCTTCTCCAACTTCCTCCTCTCATGCGTACAATTTTACAGGGCCCAGATTGCTTCAGGATGAATCCATATTTCACAGGGCAGGCTAGCGCTGAATTGAACTTGCCGTGTCCCTTATAAAAGATCTATTCACTTCCTGTATTTGTGGGCCCTGGCACGGTGTAGTGGTGAGTGAATTACCGTAGGGTCAACACTGCATGTGCTTGTGTAGTCCAAAGCCCCTTAGAATAACACGAGAAGGGCTGAATAATGCACTCCCCTGAACGGTCCTGCATGGTCCATGGACCATGGGAACCTGGGCACGGAGCTGAAGAACAGCGTGAGCGGAGGGTTGGTTTAATCCCCCCACTCCAGATGCGAGCTCGGATACCTCAGGTCAGATCTGAACATATTGACTCAGTGGTCCGGAGAAATCCCTCGGAAAATACAATCCTCCCCCTATGATGTCTTTGTGTAATTGGACATGCATGTTCAAAAGCACTCTCTTTATTTTGGAATGTGTAACGAATGTATTCCGATACAGGAACACAAGGCGTCATCTATTTAGCCAAAGCAAGAGTTTAAGAGTTTAGCTTTCTAATACTGTGACCTTGGTATCCCTCTGTAGAAATATACAGTCCAGATATCTTTACTTGGTGAAGGATGCTGGGAAACAGACATGGGAGGGTGTGTGTGCTCGTACTGGGGGACTGTTTGTTTCTCTTCGGAAATGGCTTTGTGGGAATATCAGATTTGTTCCTTACTGGCACATGGAATGACATCACTTCCTGTACCCATTTCTTGGCTCGTTGCCACAGGGGTGTAGTAGAGCAACAAAGTGCATTTCTTGGAACTTGATGTGTGTTTAAAAATGGCTAAAGTGGGTTGGCTGAGAGAGTATTTATACAGTCTCCGTCGTCTTATATATCGTCTTGAGTTACTACACGCTCCCTTCCTGTATTTCCACCAATCATGGCGCGCAAGACGATATTCACCGGGCCCCGCCACGTTTCGTAAGCCAAAGCAATCAATAGCCTTATAACTACAGCAACACAAACGTCATCCGATTGAAGACTGATGTACTGTGACCATAAGATTGAACCTGTGTATATTCAATGGTAATCCACCGAGGAGGCAGAGAGCCAGACAAGCAAACACGACCAGCGAGAAGGTGTTAGTGCTAGCCACAGAAGGAAGCCGACAGAGACCCACAGCTGGGACACTGCGCTCTCGAGCTGTGCACACCCCCCCCCCTCCTCCCCCCCCTCCCTCCCACAGTCAGGTGGGTTGTTCGGACTCTTCTGAGTCACTGCGTATTTTTCTGGCTCCGTGACAACCTCTCACTTTCCTGTCAGAAAAACCACATGGTGCGAAGATACAAACTCCCACGCCGCGTCTTTTCGACGCAGCCTACTCTCAGTCACCCCCAAGAAGTTTTGCTAAAAAACCTAAAAGTCTGCATTTCGGTTCTCTCCTTTTGTTCTCTGTGACGGACAGGGTTCTCCTTGTGTCTGTGAAGCGCACAGCCTTGTCAAAGACACAGCGGGCTATTAGCTCTTTCTCATTTTCTCTGGCATCTTTTAATTTGGCCCTGCGCATGTAGGTGGCTTATTCACCCCCCCTCTAATCTTGGGACAATTGAAAGTGAAAAACCGCAAACGACTTGAGAAGTGAGATGTTATTGTGACAGCTAATGTCATCTCTTGCTGCAATGCTGCACGGTTGTTCTTTTCAAGTTGTGTGGTTTCGCATCTTTGAAACTGTCGAGTGTGGTTGCGAAAGATCACATTCTCAGTGTTTAGCGACATTCAGTCGTTTTAGTAGACAATTTCTGATCTGGTGTTTCTTCACACTATTAAAACCCTGTCCCGTTTAGCATTCACACTTACATTCACATTTAGTCATTTAGCAAACGCTCTTATCAAGAAAGACTTACAGTAAGTACAGGGACATTCTCCCCGAGGCAAGCAGGGTGAAGTGCCTTGCCCAAGGACACAACCTCATTTGGCACGGCCGGGAATCGAACCAACCACCTGATTCATAGCCCGACTCCCTAACCACTCACCCATCTGACCCCTGACCAATTTATGCTGTCTGTGGTCCTTAATAAATAACACCCCTCTCTGCAGGCCAGATTGAGTGGAAAAGGTTTGGGAAGGTTTCTTAGCGAGTAGGATGGTGGGATGTTGTCCCTGAGTCTAAGCCAGATGGAACCAGGCTGTCTGCACTGACACAGGTGTGCGAGCTGTCTGCGAGCCCTCTCTCTCCCTCAGCCCCGCCCCGCCCCGTCCTGGGCACGGCTCATCCCTGACAGGAGCCAGACGGAGACAGGAAGAGCCAGTCCTATGGGAACCAGGCTCTCCCACTGGGGGGAGATTTGCAGAAGTAGAGCTGCCCAAAGCCCCTTAGGCCCCCAGAGCACCAACGGTTGGAGACTCTGGAGTCTGAGAACTCGTACCTCGACTCCCCCTGTCGACATGCGTGGCCCTCATGGGCAGGACTAATATCCTGAATGAAATTTGTTTGGGTTTGTTCTTTTTCCCCCCGCCTTCTTTCCGACGGCGGGCGGTTCGGTCTCCACGGCGACCGCGTTTCCCCGCGTCCTGTCCTGACACCGCGTATCTCGATAAAACAATTGTTTCCGCAGCCACGCGTCTTCCGATTCTTCGACGATTCCTCCCCCTCCAAACCCCCCGAGCCCGATATGGTGGACAACAAGGTAGACATTCCGCCGCTGCAGATGGAATATCGCTCGCGCGGCTTCAGATAGGCCCGCATCTGTTGGGGGGGGAGGGGGGGGCTGGAGGAGGAGGAGGTGTCTGAAGTTCTGTCGGAGCCCCTGGACTCAGGGGTTGTTTTTCATGCCGGGCGAACAACAGCTTCTCTCATTCCTCTCCTGTGGGCGTGCGAGGACCGGGCCGGTGAGAGTCGCGAGCAGCTGCTGGACAGGACGGCCCTGTGTCCACCGCTGAGAGAGGGAACGCAGAGGGAGGGAGGGGGGGGGGAGAGAGGGGGAGAGGGAGGGAGGGGAGGGAGAGGAGGGGGAGGGAGGCGACGAGGAGGGAGAGAGGGAGACGAGGGAGGGAGAGGAGAGAGGCGAGGGGGAGGGAGGGAGGAGGAGAGAGGGAGAGAGAGAGAGGAGGAGGGGAGAGAGGGAGGGAGAGAGAGGCGAGAGGGAGAGAGGGAGGGAGGGAGGGGAGGGAGGGAGGGAGAGAGGGAGAGAGGGAGAGAGGAGAGAGGGGAGGGAGGGAGGGAGGGAGGGAGAGAGGGACGAGGGAGAGAGAGAGAGGGGGAGAGAGGCGAGAGGGGAAGAGAGAGAGGGAGAGAGGGAGAGGGAGAGGGAGAGAGAGGAGGGAGAGGGGGAGAGAGAGAGGGAGGGAGGGAGAGAGGGATGAGAGGGAGAGAGAGAGAGAGAGAGGGGGGGGGAGGGAGGGAGGGAGGGAGGGAGGGGGGAGAGAGGGGAGAGGAGGAGAGAGGGAGAGAGAGGGAGGGAGGGGAGAGGAGGGAGGGAGAGAGGGGAGGGAGGGAGGGAGGGAGGGAGGGGAGGGAGAGGGAGAGAGGGAGAGAGGGAGGGAGAGGGGGAGAGGGAGAGGTACAGACAGAGAAAGAGACAGACAGACAGACAGACAAGGTGACAGAATAGACTAAGCCTTGGCAAGTCCGACAGATGCAAGCCTTTTTTTTTGGGTCTTGGAGGCCGGAGGCTGGAGGCTGGAGGCTCGCAGGGCCTAATGGGGATAGCAGATGTGTGAGGATTACACAGTCGGGTTCAACAAAAAAGAAAATACTTCAATGGTTTCTTCAGATGATAGGTACTAAGATTACGTTTACGATATCAGCGGGGGAGGATGTTTTCGTTACCTTTTATTAGAAGCCAGTAAAACACATATAGCCAATATAACACATATAAAACACATATATAATATAATAGAAAGTTTAAATATTACATTCGGAGTGTTTCTGCTCGCAGTGTATGGGTGAAACAGGCCTTATTGTTTCACATGAAGCAACTCTGTTTACCCAAAAGACTTAAATGCATAATAACATGGAACGGAAACACTTTGTTTCCCCCCCCCGCAGCAACTCCATTTAGTCTGAGGATTATTAAACAAATGCTTTATTTCCGTCTGCTATTGTCTGAAATCATAGATGCATTTTTCCAAAAACAATTGTATTGTGCGTCGACCTTTCTGTCCCCCAGAGTTAAATAAAGAAACAATATCTATGCCCAGCGAGGTTGTAATCTTTTGGCGGTCTTCCAGAAATATCTCGTTTTTTTTCCCTCTCTGTCAGTGTGGTCGGAGGTTGTTATTCTACAGTTCAATGAGAGAGAGTGCCTGTGAGTGTGCTGAGACGGGGCTGTCAGGGAGAGGGGGGGGTGCTCAGTGACCTGGCTCTGGTCCTCAGGGAGAAGGAGGGGGGGGGGCGGAGGAGGCCTGAAGTACAACACAGATGCACCACAACAAGGTTTTGCCATTAAACCCTGCCCCCCCCTGCCCCCCTCTCCTCTCAGCACGGGCTGCCATAGCCATGTTTTGAAGCGTACACTCCCATCAAGCACATCAAAGAGCCTCGACAGACTCTGCGGAATGAATTGACAAGCGCCGAGAGACTTCTAGAAGGAGCAACAAAGGAAAAGGTTTAAGATATCTGTCAAAGGGCTCAGTGGCTACAGTAAAGCGTTTCTGTCCCGACGACAGTGGCTACAGTAAAGCGTTTCTGTCCCGACGACAGGGGCTACAGTAAAGCATTTCTGTCCCGACGACGAGCGAGAGGGGAAGGGATGCCCCGTATCCGGGTTAATACGCAGCAAAGGTATTACAACAGATGGGCTCAGTGGCTACAGTAAAGCATTTCTGTCCCGACGACAGTGGCTACAGTAAAGTGTTTCTGTCCCGACGACGAGCGAGAGGGGAAGGGATGCCCCGTATCCGGGTTAATACGCAGCAAAGGTATTACAACAGATGGGCTCAGTGGCTACAGTAAAGCATTTCTGTCCCGACGACAGTGGCTACAGTAAAGTGTTTCTGTCCCGACGACGAGCGAGAGGGGAAGGGATGCCCCGTATCCGGGTTAATACTCAACAAACGTATTACAACAGCACGGTAACTGTGCAGCGTTACAGAGCAAACGACAGTTACCTTTGTGCTTAGAGTTAGGAAACCACACGTTAACAACAACACACAGAGGACGTAATGCGTTTTGGAGGCTGGGCAAAAGTTGTTATCTCCCTGTCCTGAGTTCATTTAATGATTTCCAAATGTTCTACGTGATCGCTATCGGCGAGTTTGCGTGTTTGGCGTGCAGCATTTGAAACGTGAGCCGGCCTTGGCCTGTGTGGTGGAGCGAGCAGGGAGCGACCCGCAGGGAAGCCTGGCCACAGCTTCTCCCAGGAGACCCTCACGTTCTAATGGAAAAGGCCTGTTCAACGCCTGGCGCAAACCTCAGGCTCCGTGTGTGTGTGCGTGTGTATGTGTGTGTGAGCGTGTGTATGTGTGTGTGTGTGTGTGTGTGTGTGTGTGTGTGAGTGTGTGTGTGTGTGTGTGTGGTGTGACCGTGTGTGTGTGTGAGCCTTTGCAAGTGTGTGCGCGTACATCGCGTGTGCTTAAGTTCGGGGGAAAGCAGTGATGGTGGGGGGGGGTGAAAGAATGCGATGAGAAAAAAATTACTGAATTATTTTCCGGGTGAAATGTTTTGCGCTGTTTGACCTACCGTGGGTGGCGTGAACCTGCGCTTAAATTAAGCTCTTTAGCACACGGCGGTGGAGGTGAGGGTTACAAATGTGCTTCTTCTCTACGCGGGGACAGACTAAACCCAGACAGCGGCCTCCCTGCCCGGCTGTGTGTGTCCTCGCTCCACGCCGCGTCGCTCCGCTTGACTGATCAGGCTCACTGGGCCCACAGTCTCTCTCCACATGGGAGCGTGGGCTTCTCCCTGCTCTCTCCCTGCTCTCTCCCTGCTCTCCCCCTGCTCTCTCCCTGCTCTCTCCCTGCTCTCTCCCTGCTCTCTCCCTGGACAGACGGGCCCACAGTCTCTCTCCACATGGGAGCGTGGGCTTCTCCCTGCTCTCTCCCTGGACTCGCGGGCTGATGGACAGGTGACAGACGGGCAGAAGGCAGGCAGGTGTGCGGGCAGGCTGAAAGACAGGCAGGAAGACAGATGGAAAGATGGACAGACAGACAGGCAGGAAGACAAACAGGGGGATAGACAGGCAGGAAGACAATCAGGCAGATAGACAGGCAGATAGACAGACACACAGACAGACAGGCAGATAGACACACAGACAGGCAGGCAGGCAGGTATACAGACAGAAGGACAGACAGACAGTAAGACAGACAGGTAGAACAGTGAGAAGATCTAGAGTCTTGACTGTGGACTGCTCTTCAGACTACAGCCCTGTTGTGGCCTGCCTACCTGTGCATGATTGACTACAGCTGGATCATGCATTACCTTGAATTCCCTTCATAACCCCATGTGACCCGCTACTCAGTAATGAGCAGGATGACGGCACACAGAATGAAAATGGAGTTCATTCACACAACAACAACTTGATCACGGAACCCTCAGCATGACCTTTTAAGGAGAATCTCTCCGCGGGGAGTTTGTTTCCAAGTTGCGCTCTCGCCGCCTGGCCTCCGTCACTCGGAGATATTCCGGTTGCTTCTTCAAGGTCGTCTGTCTGCGCTGAGGAGAGCTGGTGCTGGTCAGAACGAGGCAGACCGTTACTACGAGCAACACCGCTGACCGATACAGGAGCCTGCCACGTCTCCAAGGCAACCGCTCTAATGTCCTAATTACGTTCTTTCCACTGCCAAGTTCTCTAAAGTGTGAAGTCTGTTTGGTCTCCTCTGAGTGATTAAAGAAGGTCAAATCCGACCTTTTATGGAGAGAAGGGCTGTGATTGGCTGGAGGGGAATATAATGGGGTTGCTCTGGGCTCTGGTCTGACACCTGGGCTGTCAGTCACGATGCTGCTGTGTGGACTGAGAAACGCTGAGAAAAGACCATTTGTGAAGGGCTGTTAACCACCACTGTTTTAAAAAATTAAAAAACGCTGCATCAAGTACAAAACCGTTAGGTATCATTTCAAGTGCGGATGTGGATGATTCAAACAAACCAAATAATGCATGACAAAGGGAACGCTAATCGAAAAAAAGTCACGATTGTCTTATCCCTTCACGCTACATTTTATCACGTTATTTTTGTCGTTGTGTCAACGCCCGCCCCTGACCCTGTTTCCCTCCGTGTCTCTCCAGGTCCTCTGTCCCGCAGCCCGTGCGAGGTGCTGCCCGTGGGGGCGAGCCACTCGGTGCAGGCCGCCCTGAAGAGCTTCACCGCCATGTCGGGCTGTGCCAGCCGAGGAACCACCGTGTACCCGCAGGAGGTGCACATCATCAACCTGAGACGCCAGGGACCCGACGCTCCGGGGGACCCCCCCCACCGAGGTGAGGCACCCAGGCACATCGCCTGAGAGAAAAGAATTTCAGTAGTTTTTTTTGTTGTTTTTTTTGGGGGGGGGGAGGAGGGGGGTGGCTTTCTTTGATAGGACGGTTGGAGAGAGACAGGAAAGCAGGGAGAGAGGGGGAGAGAGAGAGGGGCGGGGGAGGATGTGCAGGAAATGGCCTGAGCCAGATTCAAACCCAGGCGTTAGCTGTTATGGTACACGCTCTTTCCCAGTGAGCCACAAGGGCATCTCCCCCCCTCACAAAATCGTTTCTGTTGACTTGTACCAGACTGGGGGTTGGAACAGGCCACACTGTATAGTCAAGTACAGAATGATGACAGCCAATGTGCTGAGCATCACTTCCTGGAAAGTGGCTTCTGGCTTCTCTCTCCGAGGGCCCGACAGTTCTCTCAGATACAGCAGATCCGCTGGGCCTATATCCCGTACCCTCTTTTGCCCTATTGTAATCAGGAGCTTTGCAAATGGCCGCCGTTCCTTCCCCCCCTGTGGCAGGCAGGAAGCAGAAGAAAAGCTTGTTGGCCAGAGCAAGAGAGCAGAAGATTGTAAACATCCTGTGGAGATCTGATTGTTGGTGGAGTTTGCGCGGCGTAAAAACAAAAGCGGAGGGGAAAAAAAACCCTGTTATCTCAGTTCACTGAACTAATCCTGTCACTCTTTGTGACTAACGTTCAGTATCACGTAAAAAAGGCGTCGTACTTTGCACGCAATGTACACGTGGGGGTCAGATGGCTGAGCGGTTAAGGAGTCTGGCTAGTAATCCGAAGGTTGCTGGTTCGATTCCAGGCTGTGAAATATTAACCGTGTGCTTTTAGAAGACCAGAATAGACTGTGAGGGGGTCATGGTGGTGGTGACTCTGAGACGTGCTCGCCGCTGTTTGTTTGGCTCGAGTCACGAGCCTCGGGCAGCCGTGGATGCGAGCTGTGTCAGGTTCTCCGTGACGTCGGGCCGTGTGTCAGTTTGAGGAGGCGGCGTGTCTCGACCTGCCCCCGGGGGAGGGAACTGCTGACGGGGGCCCGAGCGCTCTGCCAAGGCCAGCCGAGGCACTCTGGAGGAACGTGGTGTCTCAGCGCTGAGGCAGCGGGGTACACACAAACACATCTCTCAGGAGCTCCACGACAAGGACGGGGACTTTATCAGAGTAGTGGGGGGTGGGGTGGGGGATGGGAGTGGGGGGGTCACCTGGTCAACGTCCTCTGGGCTCAGTTATTTCCCTTTCTGCTTTGGAGAGGAAGTGGGGGAAGTTGTGAGAAGTGGAGTTGAAGCAGTACGGGCAGTGTGTCCATACTGGACATTAAATGTCCATGGCAGGAATGGGAAAAAACACACAGAATTGAACGCAGGCCAAGGGCCTTACTTCTGTTTGTGATTGAACTGCATCTTGATTATGTATAATTACCTTCAAGCCCTCTTACTAACGACATAATGGAGGGCTGTGATTCCTGTGAACAACGGCTGGGGCCAAGTTTGATGGAATGTTCCTTAAAAAATGTGTCAACAAATGACCAATAGGACCACACGGTGTGATGTTAAACAAATGGTTTGAAACAGTTTCCCCGAAAACACATTGAATTGATTGTCAAGCTGGAAAGAAATCGAATAAGGCCTCGCGGTGCCATACCTGTCATTGATCCAGGTGCAAAGCGCTCGCTTCTCTGATTGCACTTTCCGTTTGGCTTTTATCGTTTCGGGAAAAGTCCAGCCAAGTGCGGAGACGACTCTCGACCCTGTTGGAACACGAGATAGACTCCTGTCGAGGTGCATTAGGAAGTGACTGAGATATTCCCAACTGCCGGTAAAGCCAATCGTAGTTTTGTCTACAGCAGCTGTCAGATAAGATTGTTCCGCTCACAACATTCCAAACCCCAGGTATTTGTGAGGCTTTGAAATCTCTCCTGCACAATAATTACGTCTCGTCGATTTCGAGGAGAGATTGGCAAAGTTCAGGACAAAGGGCCCGAGAGGACTCGACTCGAGCACATCTGGGATATTTCCAGGCTGGAGACAGATACAAAAGCATGGCCGCCCGGGGGAAATCGGGGCCTTCTTCTACGGCTGTGGAGGTTGATTGAGGCCCACAAGAACGTGCCTGTCTAAAATCCCACAATAAGTTTCTCCTCAGAGAACTCCCTTGCTTGGTGTCACTGCACGAATAATGACGTGTATTACTGTCAACTAAGTCTCACTGGGAGGTGCAGCTTGCAGTTGAAAACACAGTCATCTCCCTAAGGACAGATGTAATTCCTGCTGATATACAACTGTGGGTGCAATGCTTTGGGTTACACTTTGCCGTAATATATCTTGTGAGTTTTTGTCGGTCACTTTGACAGTGTTAATGTTTATACGACTGTATGCGATGGCTCCTCTCTCGTGTAAATACGTAGGACAATAAATCAAAACTACTGAATGGTGTTATTGATGTGTTGGGGCTGAGCCCAATGTTTTGCGAGAGCAGTTGTCCTTGTCTTTTCAACAAGATTAGGTCTATTTGCTTTGGAGCTATTTTCCATTTCCTTGCCCAACACTGGCGATGACTCTCACCCTTTGTCCCGCTCGTAAATAACTGCAAAATTACCAGACGAAATAGAACATTCCGGATGTTCTCCGCCGCCGTGCGTCTGTGTACCTCAGAGAAACGACCTATTCTCAACCGTATTTACCTGTGTGGCTCCAGAGAGAAGCTGATGCGGAGGAGGCATTAATCCCCCTGAGTCCCCGTCCCCCCGTGTCCCCGCTCCCCGTCCTTGGCTGAAAGAGGTTGCCCATGCTCCGACAGAGATAAGGCTGCCCCGTGGCTGAGGGTGTCTCTTCGGAGATAAGCTTCCTAAGGACATCTGGCGGTGTACCACACCGACGGCCTTCCTACCTGAGAGAAGGGCACAGATGCACCCCCAGCCCCAGCCCCCGCCCGGTCTACCCTCCCCTGTCCTTCAGTCCCTCCCTCCCGTCCACGGAGGGGGACCGAGTGGGGGGACGGAGGAGGGACGGAGTTGGGTTTCAGGGACACCAGGAGGCCCTGACCTTCAGGAACGACTGGAGGAGGCTCCGTCTGGCGTAAACATGAAACAGCTCGCCGGGACGTGACGGGCGCTCGCCAGCGTCCATCCACGGACGGTCTGACTCCACTGCTGTCACGTTCTAACTCGGGCTTGCTCGGGTCGGCTTGATACAGCATCTCATTTCTTTAGGCTCCTTTGTCTAGTTTTGGCCAAGTAGGCTGGTGAAGTGTGGTTTTTTTCTCCCCCCCATTGTGGTGCGTATACAAGGTTGAGTTAAATCCATCGCGCAGCACTTTCTGGAAAGCATACATATTAATCTGACTCTCTGTAATGAGACTCTTCCTCTGTTTGGTTTGGAATGTCTGTCTCGTGCTTGTTTTGTAAGTCAGCAGAGAGGTGGCTGGTCAGTGGCTGATTCTGGAAAGTATTTTTTCGGATTTTTCTATTTTTCTTCTTCTTCTAAGAAGTCTCTGCCTCTCCTGATGGGGAGGAGGAAGTGGTGTCTGGCCCGCGGAACACACTGTATGTTTGGATGTTTAGAGAGCGGCCTGCAGCACAAGAGAGGCTTGTGGCCTGGCTTGCTCTGGCTGAGCTGTGCTCGGACCTGGGTCTCTGGGCTGGGGGCTTGGGGGACCATGCTGTGTCGGGCTCCAGGCCTCTGGGCTGTGCTGAGACTCCAAACCTGCCTTCCACTCGGCGGTCTGCACACCGCTACATGCATTTATCCAACGTTTGAAAATATGTGCTAACTGAGCAGGCAGAGGAAGGAGAACGAGGACAGGGACTTTTTACGGCGCAGAAAACGTTGACGCGACACACACACTCGCACACACACACACACACACGCGCACGCATACACAGACAGCAGCTGCACATTCTTACCACATCCGTGTGTGTGTGTGTGAACCTCAGACACTCTCGCAGTCCCCCCTCCACGTTTTCACGTAATAAAGTGAGAGAAATGAATAGTTTCCTGCCTGCGTCCAATGGACTCATTCCACATGGGCATGAACCAGAGGGTGTATAGGCTCTTATCCTTTCAATAACAGAGAGAAATGCACAGCTGCACTCGCTAGGCCATCTACACCCTGGCTTCTGTCCAGTCCCCATGGATACATAGAGTAATTAAATGAAACCCAGCACCTTAGTGGTGACAGTGTCCAGGTTTGACAGCGATACGCTCACGTTCATATTTCTTACTGTGTAAACACCAACAAGTTATCTGGTTGAAACAGAACACCAATTATTATATATATATTATTATATATTTTTCTTCAGAATTTTTTATTTTATTATTCTGGTATCGAACCGTGGCTTAGGGGGGAAAAGACGGCCTGTCGTTTCGCATATCTTGCAGACAGAGAGCGACTGATGAGCACACTTGAGACATGCTGTATGTATCGTTCTCGTCCTTTATGACTTCTTGATGAAGAGCTGCTCCTCCCGGGGCGCACATCCCCTCCTTCAGAGCTTCTCCAGACGAAGGGAGCTCCACCAGGGAGGACCAGGGCCCCCGAGGGCCCCCGGGGGCCTCTCTTCAGAGGCCGCTTGTGAAGAACTGACACTGCCCGTCTGAGCCCGTGTCGACACGGAGCCACGATATCAGACCGTGCGTCCCTCGTCCACACACAAGGATGTGTGGAGAGCAAACCAACCAACCGGGGTTCAAGCACAGTTCCTCCGTCCTCGCCTGGTTCTTCAATCAACACCAGCCTTGACAAAGGACCGACTGTTACCTGGGTTTTACGCCCGAATACGACCTGGGTGTTTTTTTAAGCACGGATCGGTCGTGTTTGTCACCGACACAGACGGACGGACGGAACTGGAACCGCCGTGACCTCACCGGTCGTCATGGCCGCGGTCGGGGGTCGCTCTGCCTGCGACCCCTCTGTGTGGAGGGTACGCGTCTAAAGCTAAAGACCGACCGAGAGACTGGAGATTCAGGACAGAACAAAGCAGCCTTTCTGTCCCGGGCAGATCCCTGATAAGGGCTGTAAGTACCAGGCTGAGTTAGGGAGGGCTACGCTGCTCTCAGATAAGCACATCATTACTTTGTGGCGCATTTGCGCAAGATTAGATTTGCCACTCGGGATGGTAATATGTTTTCGAGCCCGTAGCGAGTGAACCAGTCAGAGGGGGATGGAGAGAGGGAGGGGTGGAGGAAACCAGTCAACTGTTTTAACAGACTGGCCCCGGTGATCGTATTTCATCCCTTTTTTAATCTGTATGACTTGAGGTAACTTACCTGCTTTGCAGTTATTTTTTACTGAAAGGTGTAGACTGATTTCTTTCATGTTCTGTCAAAACAGTGATCTCACCTGTAACATCAGCCTTATGGTTTTGGTGTTACGTTGAAATATTTCCCCATGTGTTAAAGGGTCAAAGTGTCCTTCTGTCACTCCTCTTAACAAACGACAAAACAAAACCCTTGTTGACGCAAAGCATCATGGGAGTCGGAGTGGCAGAGCTTCCGTTCCCCCGCGTCACTCCCATCCGCGGCGCGAAAACAAACGCAGTTTCTCTGGTAACCGTGGAGACAAACAGGGTGCATGAGCTCCTTGTCCTTGTCGTGTGATTGGGTGATAGGGCCGAAAATAAACAAAAGAGCCCTCGCTAATCTCTCACACGGACCGTCTTGTGTCTAATCAATTTACCGAAGGCAAACATCAAAAGACGGCTCTTGGCCCTGAATCAGCTCGGGCCGCGGCGGCAGATTGTTTTATCAGGTGGAATTCTTAGATAGCTCTTCTCGTATGAGTGAGTGACTGTACAACTGACCAGACACACACAGCTGCTGAGAGCTCGGCCCCTAGGCGACGGCTCGAGTGGGACACACACACACACACACCAGAGTTACAGTGTGAGACTTGCGCACACACACACACACACACACACACACACACACCACACACACACACACACTCACACACACACACACACACAGAGTTACAGTGTGAGCTTGCGCACCACACTCCCCACACACACGCTTAAACAAAAGGCTGCTTCAGCCAGCTCAAGGCCTATTCACATCCACACGCAGTACAGAATGTGCTGACTCGCACACACCATGTAGGAGGTGATTCATTTATCACATTAAACGCCTTGTCAGCATGTGATGCCATGTAAGGCCAAACATTCACGCTTCTCATGTCGGCCAAACCTGACCGACGAACGCTGCATATTGTGGTTAGAACTGTGGGGCATGGCAAAAACCCTGTCCACTTAACCCTATCAGCCTGAGATCTGGGTCTGCTTGGCTGCAGTCTGTCCGCCCCTCCAGGTTGTTTACCTCCGTGTTCCCCCTGCCGTATGTCTTTATCAGGCCCCAGATTGATATCTACCCACCAGGCCCTATCTGTCCTGTGAAGTCCTTCATCTGCCTGGTTCTTTCTGTCTGGTCCCGGGGCAGGAGACAGACTGATTACCATCGGAGAGGTGTGGAGTGGCTCCAGGTAGCGACCTCATCACTCTCAGATCAGCGAGCGGGGAATGATAAAAGCAGTCAACAGGTTTTCTTTTGCCTGGGCCCGGGTCTTCTCTGTCCCGGGCCTCCAGCCCTCCTGCCCCCCCCTGCCCCCCCTATCTCCTCCACCATCTCCCCATGCAGCCCTCCTCTCTTCCAGTGCACTGATCCAGAAACAACCAAGATCTCTAACACACGCACGCACATGGGCACACACGTCAAGCACTTGTACACACACACACCCTGCCACACACCCCTGCCACGAAACCCTCGTCCACGCACACACAGACACACCAAACACTCGTATACACCACACCAACCCCCCCGTCCCCCCCCCTTCACACACACACATATCTTGATGAAGGTAGATCACCGTGTTCAGAGACATGGGATCGGTCCGGGGCAGGGCGAGCTGTCTTGACTTATATCTGCTGACTGCTCTCGATGAGTGATTGTGTTGTAGCGCTGGGACATGCCCGGACATGTTTATCCAACTAGAACAAGGCTAGAACCATGGGACCTCTTCCAACGGTTTACCGAACATATACAGTGTTAGACTGCCAGCCCAGTTACAGTAAAGGCACGTTTAAAAAAGAAAGATAGCTTCCATTGTTTTTTGCAGCTGCTGCCAATCTAGTTCACTTGCGTGCCCTGAAATTGCGCTCCTTCCAGCTTTGCTTGATTGCCGTTATTATTTGCAGGGAGGGAATGTGTTTTCATAGATTAGTCTTACTCCGTGGCTAATTGAAGGATGTTTGGGGTTTTCTCCGAGTCACTGAGGACTGTCAGGCGCATAATTAGCTCCGTCAATAAAGGAAACGCCCTTTTCCTGTCGGGCTACTGCAGGCTGTGGAGCCGGGGATGACTGGCGAGTGAGAACTCTGACAGCTGTGTTATATACTGCTGGGTACCATTCTTTACCAGGGGCTGTGTGCAGTTATGGGAGGATCACTTTACACTGATGATGTATTTATGCATCTCGAGTCTTGAGATATAATTTACTCAGCCCTCGAAAAGGTCATGTAATTGATTGCAGATGCTCAACACAGACCCAAATTATTTGAATCACTTTTGAGAAATTACAGCGTGTCAACGCAAATGTCGGCCCGTGTTCACATATATCCCTGCTTGACCAGATCACTTGCCATCCGGTCAAATAACGCCTTTTAGTTGGTCTTAAAGGTCTTAAAATCGGGGAAAAACACAAATATTGGGAATCGAAAAAAAAGATGAATTTTGAAATTCTTCTATTCGACGGGGCTGCTCCTTGTTTACGTCTGTTGTGGCCAATCAAGGCCCGCCTTCGGACTGGCCTCAGCGGGGCTGGCAGCAGCTGCCTTCCCCTCGCTCCGGTTTGGATTTCCCCGTAACGTGATAGTTCCAGACAAGCCCTCTGCACCTCTCTCTCCCCGGGGCCACTGGCCCGCGCCTGTAACGTAAACTGGAGCCCCCCAAATCCCTGTTCCGACCCCCCGATCATCAATCAGACTGGGGGGCTCCAGACCCTCTCCGCGCCCTGGAACCGGCTGCCCCCGGGGCATCCCCGAGCTACCTGATCCCTGCCAACAGACCTGGGGCCTCCGGCCCTGGCCCCTCCATGCCCAGGGCAACTGTGACGTGGTCGTAATCATGTTACCGGGGATGGAGGGGGGGCGGGGGGGGGGCGTGACTGGGGAGGCTGGCTGCCATGGCGATGCCCCAGACCTCATGCTGGAATCTGTGGTCTGGGGGGCAGGGACGCCCTCCAGCTGCTGTTGGGCATGTGCACGTTATGATGAGAGGGAGATGGACACAGTCTAGTCTTCTGCTGGAGCTAATGGGATTATTGTTACGTGTGAATTCCCGCTCCAATTTCATATGGAAATGGACTGTTATCTAGTTCTGTCACTGACCTCTCCTTGGGCTAGTGAAATGTGATATTGGGCTGTTTTATTTAACAGTAAATATTACCGATTAGACTGCTAAATGCTTGAATTTGTCTGCTAAGTTGATGTAAACTTTTTGTGTTTTTGTTGCAACGCTGTTTATGACTTTGTGTTCACGTGACTCATGAGTTTCGGGAATCGTTTCTGTCTGGTGCAAACATTCCGTAGATTTTACAACCCTCCCTTTCTCCCTCCCTCCCTTTCTCCCTTCCTCCCTTTCTCTCTCCCTCCCTCCCTTTCTCCCTCCCTTTCTCCTCTCCCTCCCTCCCTTTTCTCCCTCCCCTTTCTCCCTCCCTCCCCACTCCTTTCTCTCCTCCCTCCCTCCCTTTCTCCCTCCCTCCCTTCTTTCTCTCTCTCCCTCCCCTCCCTTTCTCCCTCCCTCCTTTCTCCCTCCCTTTCTCCTCCCTCCCTCCCTCCCTCCCTCCCTCCCTCCCTCCCTCCCTCCCTGTCTTTCTCTCTCCCTCCCTCTCTCTCCCTCCCTCTCTTTCTCCCTCCCTTTTTTCCCTCCCTCCCTTTTTCCCTCCCTCCCTCTCTTTCTCTCTCTCTCTCATTTCTCTCTCTCTCGTTCACTCACCAACTCTCTCTCTCGCCAGCCCCCCTTAGCTCAGCCAAGTGAATATTACCAGGTATGATTGTGTTTTGGTTGCCGGAGCTCTCAGGGGAGGGATGCACACAGTCTTTTTCCATTGTCTGGACAGTGGATTGAGGCTTAAGTAGATTAGAGCCCCATCCAACATTTTCCATGAGGACAAACATGGAAGGAAAGAGTTCAAAATGATAAGAGTTTCGGAGTGTCAGCCAGCTCCCTAACCCAGATAAACGTTTGGTCATTTCTTCCAGTCGTCTCACCATGAGGGCTTTCTATTACGATAATTGCAACACCTTTATGGATAAACATTCGTTTCACGTTTGCGTTCCTTTCTTTCTCTGGGCCGCAGATCTAAAGGAGACTGATCAGGTGGAGTGCTGCTTTCTCTCTCTGCTCCGTGTCAGTCTCTCTTTCCCCCCTCCAACCTCACAGCGTGTCGAAGAGAGATGGCTTTTTCAATGCCAAGTCGGTGTCACTCGCCCTGGATAACATGTCACTCTCCCCCCCGGATAGCACGCGTCCGCGTCGAGGCAGAGAGCTGTCCCGGAGACGGACGGGAAGAGAGATAGTGTGTGAGGAGAGCGGGCCTGACAGGGTGAGGCAGGAGAGTGTGAGAGAGGATGCTGTTCATATCTCGTCCCCCATGTGACCAGCTCCTGAACCCCTCAGGAAAGAGAGAGAGAGAGAAGATGCAGGAGCGAGGGAGAAAGATTTTCTTTTTTTCCCCCAGGCCCAGTGTGTTTCTCGTTGCAGTATTTTGGCGTCGGACGAGTCGAGTTTTGTCGTGACCCTGTGTGGTCCACACTCTTAATCGCTCGGATGTTGTTGATTTGTACAGATCGTTAACCTGGAAGAAACGGAACGTTCGAAAAACGGAACGTTCGAAAAACGGAACGTTCAAAAAACGGAACGTTCTAAATACGTGCGTGTCTGTTAACAGTTTCACACTATAGAGTGATTCAGGACTAAGACGTTAAGACAAGGATCTAAAACCTCAAATATACCAGGGGGCAGTAAACAAACACGTTTTTTATCCCTGCTCTGAACCTTTCTTGGCTCTATGCAGTTGAATAATCATCGTCATAGAATTCAGAGATACAACTCAACCTGCCATCCGTGAGCTGTTTGAGTTAACTTAATAGTAGCTACGTTCTGTCCTGACGTCTTTTTTTAAGCTGCCATGACTAATTGAGTTAAATAAAGTAGCTAATATGACACAGACATAAACCTTGTGGTCCGAGTTAGTAATTTACAAGCTTTTACTCCTCACACACACAGGACGGCCCTAATATGATTAGCGAGGGAATAGGATTAGGACCAGGATGAAATACGAGACAGCGATACGGAACGTCTTGGAAAATGTTTTTTTTTACGACCACTGGTTCGTGGTACTATCGGTCTCCAATCTCCATCGATTGTTTTGATTTCACCTGAGAATGTAATTACGTGAGAATGCGTCCTCGCTGTTAGTTTGACCTGTATTTAACCCCAGGTCACGGAACCCCGTTATCTAACAGAGGCTGACAGTCGGATAGCGAAGCACCCTAAAGTCTAAACTGTGATGAAGTCGCGCCCAATTCGTCGAGTCGGTTGGGGAGGATGTGGGGGGGCTAACTCCAGATACTTCTTCAGCAGAGGCGGTTCGGGTTCAGTGCGTTTCCAGGCCCTAAATCAGCCAGCGAGATGTGGTCCACAGGGCCCAGCCAGAGCCAGTACTAGAGCCTGATACAACAACAGAGCTCCCAAAGGGGGTGGAGGGGGGTGGGGTCGCTCCCCAACTGTCACTAACAGACGGCTAAAATCACTTTTAATGACAGTGTGAGCACACGAGACGCGGCTGCACGCTGTGGGCAGACTAACAGAGACTCTCTCGTTACTTGTCTCCCGCGGTAACAAAGACCCCAGTGTGCGAGAGTTCAGATACCGCCGAGCTGCTCGAGACCACATATCAGAGCCGTGTCGCTGCCTTCCAGGGGGAGGGAGAACACGGCCTCAAACAGCCTGTCCTCTCTGCCAGATTATGGCCAAAGTGAGCGCGTAAACAACCCAGAGTCTGATAAGGGACGACGGCCTGCGACTTCATAGCTCTGTAATTACTCAGGAACCTTCCAGAGTGTTTCCCGCCGTGGTTTGATAGCATTGAAAGGCCCGCGTAAGCGGCTAAGACGTTAGCGCATCGACGCTAACTGGAACATGAGTGTTTTTATCCTCTGTAGCTGACCCTGTGTTGACTTGTTAATGTGTTCGGTGGGGCCCCCCCTTGAGCTCTGTTAACCTGGCCCTTCGGCTCCGCTCTCCTCCGACCCTCTCTGTTGTCCTCGCACCGGCCCTGGCCTGAGCCCAGCTGTGCAGCTGGTGACGCCCTGCTGAATGTTCTTCTTCTGCTCTCTCTCTCCCTCCCGCAGGTGGAGCTGCATCTGAAGCCCATCCAGTCTCTGCTGGTCCACCAGAAGCCCCTGGCCTTCGTGCTCAACTCCCCTCAGCCCGTCGTCTGGGACGTGAAGACGGAGAAACTGGCCCTGGGCGTCAAACACACCTTCCATGTGAGTGCGGCTCGGCTGAGCTCCCCGAACTCTGTTTGTTTGTGTCTTCCCCGATCAGCTTTATTACAGCTCAGCTCAGGTGACTGTTTTTTCTCGGTGAGGTATAAAAACAGGCTCTCCACGCTCCTCCTCCTCGTCCTCCTCCTCCTCCTCGTCCTCCCTCCTCCTACCTCCTCCTCCTCCTCCTCCTCCTCCCTCCTCCTCCTCCCTCCTCCTCCCTCCCTCCTCCCTCCCTCCTCCTCCTCCCCCTCTGCCAGACGAAGACTGGTCTGCCCTGCCGTGTTCCACAACAACCACACACACTCCCACGTCCCATTGTGGCGAGACGTTTATTTCCATGGCAGTAGTTAGGGGTGCAGCGGTGGTGGTTTGACTTGGCTGCTGCTGTTTCCTCGCACACACACACACACACACACACACCACTACGGTCGAGCGCTCACGGAACGGCGACAAACAGATCGCTGATGACGGGAGAAAACACCAGCTCGTAGACACCGGAGCGGTCGAGCCCGCAGGTCGTTAAGGGAGAGGTTTGGAGGCGCGCCAACAAAAGAAAAAAAACGAAGGGATGTGTGAAGGTCTGTTTTCGTAGATGTGTTTGTGCATCGGAGCGGGCTGTGCCAAGCGGGTGTCGCGTAGAGAGCGCTCCTCGAGGCGGAACACCCCTCCGACACAGTTTGGGATGAGGTGTGTTTATACAAGAAGATAAAGTGGGCCTGTGAGATCAGCTATGTTGGCACTGGTCGTCCCTAACGACGTTATTGTTTGTCGTAGCGTCGGTTAAACACAGCGACTGGGTTGCTTCCCTCGCTGCCTCCATCCTTCTCCCAAATGACCATGTCGATGACTGGGCAGACCTACAAATCATCCTGGATGTATCCTGTCTCCCCCCGAGCCAACCAGAGGGGCAGAGGAACAGGGAGGACACAGGTTGGGCGGGGTGAGAGTGGCGGAGGAGGGGGTGGACCCCCCCCTCCCTGGACAACCCGGCCATATTTAGTAAAGATACCAGGGTTTGACTAGGAGACTTAATGAGAAAATGAAATGGACTAGAGCCCCAGTTCTCCAGGCCTGGGACGCTGTATCACAGACCTAGAGGCAGCCATGGCTTAACTGAAACATGCTGCTGTGTAAGCCAGGGCTCTTATTTGTATTTATTTTCGACCTCGCCATCAGGGCTCGGTAAAGCTACGCTGCTGAGGTTTCCCTCCCTCCGGGTAATCATTTTCAAATGTGCGTTAACGCCACGGCAACGGCATTCCGCAAAGAATGTAGAGCGAAGGGATGCTTCTATCGTTTCCATATGTGGCGATATGTTGTTCCGTTTATCCCTTCGCATGCAAAACATCCTGCCGTGAAAGTTTCAGCCTATAAGATGCCGAATGCAACATTCATGCAGCACACATTTCCCACAACTCTTATCCAGGCACCGTTATGTCGAGCGTTCACAGAATCCGCGCTCTCGACCGTTCGACTCCAGTGGCTTAGCTGAAACCGGATCTTTCTGGACAAGAAGACCGACTGTATCTCCGTCAGCACCTTTGTATCGAGAGGGGATTACTGTGGCCAAGCATTTCGTCCTCCCAGTGCCTGAGTCGTGAGGACCAATCACAGCCATGCCTGGAGACCCTACCTCAGTCTACCTCTGTGTCATCCACTTAGGTTTCACACAGGCCCTGTGGATACCATCTCGATATGAGCCGCATACCAAACGTCGCATTAAATGCGGTTATTTCCTGCGCTAAGCGGAAATGTTATGATGTCAAATGGGGAGGGAGAAAAGTATCAATTTCCTTTTAGACAAATGTGCATCTAGACTGCTTATGTTTTTAGAGCTGTAATTCGATGGAGCGATTACTTAGGGGGTCTCTGAGGGTCCATTAGCGGGTCAACGCCGTTGTAAATGCCTCCCCTTGTCACCGGTGGCTGACATAACCCAGCTGACAACAGCTCTGAGGCCGACAGAACGACACAAACTGTAATGTTGTCGGACATGGGAGACGACATCCTGCTTTCCCAGAGTAAATCTGAGGTCCCCGGCCGACTATTCAGGCCACTCGAGTGCCACGCGAAATAAAAATAACAATGGATAATAAAAAAATGCATTTAAACGGATGTTTCATCTTCAGAGACAACCATATGAGGCTATTCACTGGACATATACGTACGTTCGTCGGGAGATTTAGTGTAGTCTGCTCACCGTGGTGTCTCTATGTGGTGCCGATTTACTCTAGGTAAGTATTAGGGTGTTTGATTGACAGCACAGGGCCTTCCAGCAGGGTGGAGAGAGTGAGTTGTTCTCCCCCCCTGCCGGTTCCGCCGGCGGCACACGGCCGGCACGGACGCCCAGCAGCGGCGCCTCAGCTCAGGTTCTCCCTGCGGCGAGGGGAACCTCGTTAACGTACGGCCTCGAAGCCCAGACAAAGCCCAGAAAGACGGACCAGCTGGGAGACAGGACAGGACAGGACTTTCTGTTCTCTCCCCCTGCTGAGACCAACTGCATTCATCCGAGCCAACAGAGAACGTACCTGCGTCTTACAACACAGCGTGACTCCTGGTGTTGTGTAGCAGGTGAGGGAGGAGGAGAGTGTGTGTAGAGGTGAGGGAGGAGAGAAGGGTGTGTTTGTAGAGTGAGGGAGGAGGGGGTGGGTTGTGTGTGATAGGTAGGCGGAGTAAGAGTGTGTGAGTGTGTGTATGTTGCGTAGGAGGGTGGTTTTTAGTTTGTAGATGTATAGTTTCAATGGATGGCATGATGGTGGTGGACGTGTTGTGTAGATGTTCTTTCTCATTTGGTGGGGAAGTGTTTTTCGCTCGTTCTTTCATCGTCTTTCGCGTTGTCTGTATCTTCCTTTGTATTGGGGTGTTGCTTTTTTGTGAAGCCGTGTCAGGTCTGGACTGTGGAGTTTCTCTTTTTTTCTTTTTTGTGTAGATTGCTGCTCTTTTCTTTCTTTGACTCGCTGCGTTTATTTCTGCTTTTTTGTTTATCTCCCCTACTCTTTTATTTATGACTTCTTCTTCTTTTTTGCGATATTTTATTTCTCTCTCATCTGGTCTTCTTTTTTGCTCTTTTTGTTCTCTCTCTCTCTATCACTTTGCTTCTGCTGGATGCTTGTGGTGTCGAGTGAGGGAGGAGAGTGGTGTCGAGTGCTGCCCGTCTCACGCATCTCATCCAGAGACCTAAGAGGAGTTGTGACCTAATAGTAACAAAGTCGATAGGGTTTTATAACCGCTCATATCCAGTCACCAGCGACTCTCCTCTCGCTCTCTGGATCTCAGTTGGAGAGCTGTTTCCTGGGCAAATTGGGCCCTGAATCAGTCCTGCCAGGTCTTGTTTCCTGGTCCCGGTTTCTCCTGGTTCTCCCGGGTCGGCAGTCACAGATGTGCTGCCTGGAACCGCTTCAGATGCTGGGGAACACTGTTGCTGTTGGCCCCGCTGGTCTCTTCTTACGTTGAAAATCCCGGAATCCAGATATTTAGTTGTACAAAACACGCGCTTTTCTCCAGTCCCTGTCAATCAATGCGGGCCATGAAAAACATTAGTCTAACGTGAAATGAAAGATGGACGCAAATATCTTGTCAAATCTCGCTACGGGGACAATTACTATTCAGGAGGGGATTATGTCCCGGGAGAATTCCGATTTGGACTTTTATAGAGAACATGTTTTGTTGGATTCTCGTGCCAGCCTTGAATAGCTTGATCTAGAAAGTCTTGGAAAAGTCTTTTGATGGTGTAACATCGTTAGTTTCGCTCTCTGAATTTGTTGCTCGTTCCGTTTTGGCCAAGTCATTCTTTTTCTCTCTTTTCTTTCTTTTATTGCTTTGGATTTGGATTGAGTTTCTGTTCCCCCTCCTTCCACCCCCTCCTTCCACCTCCCTCTCTCTTTCTCTATCTCTCTATCTCTCTCTCTCTCTCCCCCTTTCCCTCTCTCTCTCTCTCTCTCTCTCTCTCCTCTCTCTCATCTCTCTCTCTCTCCCCTCTCCTCTCCTCTCTCCTCCTCTCCCTCCCTGCTCCCTCTCTCTCTCTCTCTCTCTCTCTCTCCCCCTCTCTCTCTCCCTCTCTCCCTCTCTCCCTCCCTCCCTCCCTCCCTCTCTCCCTCCATCTCTGATTGTTAATTGAAACCATGGCCAGCCCAGTGTTGGTGTTTGGAGGGAGACTGAGTGTGAGGATGGCGCTGGGACAGATGGTGTTGTTTTCCGCACATCGCGCCCCTGCCAGCCAGCGAGAACACACGCCCGCCCGGCCGCCAGACGCTTGATTAGCTCACGAGAGATGGCGAATCAAATCCCCCCCCCTCAAAAATCACTCCTCATATCTCCAGAGAACGGTGAAATGCTTCTACACACTATCTCTCTGCACCCTCTCTCTCACACCTCAGTGTGTGGAACACCTTGTCATTACCAAATAGAGCAGTCTTCTTTTTTTTCCAAGCTTTGGTTGCTTAGTGAGCTGGGTGGGTGTTTAGAATGGAGTTTTGCAGCCAATCAGAAGTGATGTAAATCCTTTGGTACGACGTCTTGGCCTGATCTGCACATGTGGCAGAGATGTGGAGACACTCATAGACAGAAATGCCACAAAACCACGATGAAATATGCCTTTAAAAAGACATAGACTGTGCAGAGTACTGGGCAGCAAATGTTATTGTTTCTCTCACTTCTCTCTCTCTCTCTTTCTTTCTCTCTCTCTCTTTCTCTCTTTCACTCCCCTATTTCTCTCTCTTGAGGGAGGAATGGGGTTTATCTTGCATTAAGAATATGAATATATATTGAGCGAATACGGCTAACCGTTTGGCAAGATGGGATTTCTTTCTTACGTTTCTTTCTTACGTTCGGCTCAAAGTTCCTACCAGTTTTAATTGCCAAATTGGTCTGCTTTTTTTTCTTCTTCGCCAAACAGGTTCATGCCTCTCCTCATTTCCCCTGATTACCCATAAACACCGTCTCCATGACTGTGGCCTGGCGACTGTAAAATCCTAATTAGAGCACATTTTTATGTTCGTTATAGTGCTTACTTTGCTTGGCGATTTTCCTTCTGCTTACGCTTCTGCTGCTTGGTGCCCAGACTGAGGCCTGGTCCACTGGTGTTAGCTAAACTCGGGGCATTAGCTCATTTGGTGAAACAAGTCCAAAGCTAATCTCAAAGCAGCGTCGGGTTTCCAGAAAGCAGATAAACACCACACATTTATATGTTTAAGGTTAAGTCCCTCTGTACCTTAACCTCCGAGTACTCTCTCGTGGCTCTTAAGAGGGTTTAAAATGGGTTTAGATAGAAATAACAACGCAAGGATAATCATGACAGTGACAATCCCTTAAAGGGGCTTTTGAACGGTTATGTTTCCCAGAACCGCTTCACGTTAATTACTGCAGACATCACTTAATCATTGTCTGTGAACCGTTTCTCGAGTCTTCTTCTTCTTCTTCTCTCTGTTTAGCAGGAGCTACAGGGATATGAGTCTTGCCTAGAGAAGGAGAGAGGCACGCAGAGCCTTTCGAGTGGCTTTTCTTGCTTTCAAATTCCCGTTTCAGAAATTCCTGAGGTTTTCCAACGCTCTGGAAAGCCTGGAGCTCGTTTGGGTTCTCAAGGCTTCCCTCCTCTAATTCTTCGAGACTAATTACAGTCGTATTCCCGCAATTAAATTGATAAACTCTGCAGAGGGTTGGCAACGTTTTCGAGAAGGAACTCCAGCCCTCCCCTTTCCCTCTCCTGCTCAGGGGGACCGCGGCTCTGTCGCGTGCTCCTTGCACGGCCAAGCGCATAACAACATCTCTCCCCTCTGACCTAGACTTCTCTTCCTCACCGTAGTAAATACGACAAGCTAAAAATAAAAATGCGCGTCGTCGACCTGAATTCTTCGATAGTGTCCGTCTCTCGCCGGCTGTATTTACGACGGCGGGTGACAACGCCAGGAACAATAAGAGGAGCGGCCAGCGGTCAGGCAGATGTTAAACGCACGGCGCAGACGGGATTAATCCGCTCTGTATCAAACTGCCAATCCCCCTCCAACGGGAGAGATATGACTCCCCGTTCGTCACGCAAACACACCTCCAGTTTGGAGAAGACTGTTCGTCTGAATCCACACGCACCACGTTGAGATGGTCCAGAGACCCCCCCCTCAGCTAAGTGTTATGATTTAATGTTTTAATTGGGCCTGCCAGCTCCTCACAGCTGGCCCTCCAGTGCATACAGATAGGATACCTGGGGAATAAGAAAAACAAGCATGGAAATATAATGAGGTAGGCTGTCTAGACTGGTGCTGGGACTCACTGAATCGTACGCTAGGTTTTTCTGCACATGCGAATGTTTATCTCTCTGAAATGAAGCATATGGTTCTAGCTCCACTATGAGCCAAAAGGGGTGGTCTCTTTCTACACCCAGCCACACCGAGTCAGCCTGCCTGCCAAAAAGCAAATCAGCACTTCATATATATATATTTATTTTAATTCTTCTTCTCTTCCCCCCCCCCTGACACTGTGTGTGTCACAGCTAGGTTGGTGCTCTGGTACTGTGTGTGTGTGAGAGCGTGTGTGTGTGTGTCTGTGTGTGTGTGAGAGCGTGTGTGTGTGTGTCTGTGTGTGTGTGAGAGCGTGTGTGTGTGTGTCTGTGTGTGTGTGAGAGCGTGTGTGTGTGTGTCTGTGTGTGTGTGAGAGCGTGTGTGTCTGTGTGTGTGAGAGAGCGTGTGTGTGTGTGTCTGTGTGTGTGTGAGAGCGTGTGTGTGGTGTCTGTGTGTGTGTGAGAGCGTGTGTGTGTGTGTCTGTGTGTGTGTGAGAGCGTGTGTGTGTGTGTCTGTGTGTGTGTGAGAGCGTGTGTGTGTGTGTCTGTGTGTGTGTGAGAGCGTGTGTGTGTGTGTCTGTGTGTGTGTGAGAGCGTGTGTGTGTGTGTGTGTTACTGTAAGTCCCATCTGGTCACCGACGCAAACCCCCTCTTGTGCGCCTTGAAAATTCTTCATGATCTTTTAATTAAAAAACAGGAGTTGATCGATTCGATAGGAGATCTTACTCAGCATCTAACGACATACTCCAATGACTCCCATCGTTTCTACAGTGCAACCCATGCAGATCCTGCAGCCCATGCGAACCAAAACATACATTTAATTAGGCGGGGCCTCGTAATGGTGGTTACATAGTAAAGTTCTTGTCTTACTGTATGACTGGACAGTATGTCCCGGGACCAGCTGATCAAATTGCTGGAGACTGGAAAAACTCACAACTGACTGAATTATCAGTGGGCTCTTTTGCCCTTGTCGTGTGTGTGTGTGTGTGCGAGTGTGTGTGAGTGTGTGTGTGTGTGTGTGTGTGTGTGTGTGCGCGCGTCTGTTTTATTGCAAGACATCCCCCATCTGCAGCCATCTTGAGAAAGCCCTGCACACTCGCGATGACGCACAATAACACGTTATATAAACAGTAGAAACCAGACACCTCATTGTGTAAGAAGACCATGTGTGAAAATACGGAGAGCAAGTTTAGAGAGAGAGGCCCCGAGAAAAACGATTGGAGGCGAGTGTGAAGGATGAGTTCTGGCAGCGTTTAGATCGGAGGTTTCATTTTGGAGAGGTCTGGTGGGTGGGGTAGCCTGCAGACTGACGTTTACGGTCTCGAATGTCTTTCTGCGTAAAAGTGGACGGGCATATCCGTACAACGTCGAGTTTTATGTGCACATCTTTATCAACAAAGAAGTCATTGTCGGTAGAAGCCTTGAAAACTCACTTCATGAGTCAAAAAGTAGAACCAACTGCCACTTAACTGTAAATCATCCCAGGTTTGACTGGTTAGGTCAACCTACCGCTACTTCTGCACCAGTTTTAGTCATTAATATAAGAATAGGAGACATTAATGTTGTTTTAAATGGAAACTGAAAATGCCATAAAACGTGATAATCGTCATAATAAGAATCACAGTATTTGTCCCAAGAACTATTATTCTTTTAAATCGTGGCCTAGGGGATTGTATTCAGCAATAAATATACGCTTTATATTTCAGTTGTTCTATCACATCCCTGCCACAACAGAAGTTCTGACAGTAACTTTTAACAGTCGTTTTGTGGAGATATGTGGAATTCTGCCCTAAGCCTTCTCACCTCCTGTAGCAATGGACTGTCTCTACTGATTTACTGTGTGTCAAACTCTCTCTCTCTCTCCTGCTCTCTCTCTCTCTCCTGCTCTCTCTCTCTCTCTTTCCTCGTTCTCCTCTCTCTCTCTCTTCTCTCCTCTCTCTCTCTCTCTCTCTCTCTCTCTCTCTACTCTCTCTCTCTCTCTCTCTCTCTCTCTCTCTCTTTAATGGACCACAATGGAAATAAGTGTTTTCACTGTCTTGTGTGATTTGTAATGTGTATACCTTCTCTATTTATATGATTGAACTGTATATGCATTGATTTTTACTAAATAAACTCAAATCAAACTCTCTCTCTCTCTCTCCCTCTCCCTCCCTCTCCTCTCTCTCTCTCTCTCTCTCTCTCTCTCTCTCCTTCCAGGTATCCCAAGGCTCGGGCCGTCCACTTCCTACCAGGAAACTTCTCCCTCAACTGTGCAGTCCAAAAGGAGAACCTTCCTCACGGCAACGAGCACCTTCTTACCTGGGCCCGGAAGAAGTACCGAGCGGTGACCCTCCTTCTCCGAGCTGAAGATCGCCCAGGAAGTCTGCATCAAAGTGGGAGAAGGTGAGAGAGAGAGAGAGAGAGAGAGCGAGAGAGAGAGTGAGAGTGAGAGTGAGAGTGAGAGTGAGAGAGAGAGAGTGAGAGTGAGAGTGAGAGTGAGAGAGTGAGAGTGAGAGTGAGAGTAGAGAGAGAGTGTAGAGAGAGAAGTGAGAGAGAGACGAGTGAGAGTAGAGAGAGTGAGAGAGGAGAGAGTGAGAGCTGAGAGAGCGAGAGAGAGCTGACGAGCGGAGCAGAGAGAGAGAGAGAGCAGAGAGCTGAGTGACGATCGAGAGAGGACGAGAGAGAGGATTGGAGGTGCTGTTGCTGCAGCCCCCAAAGCAGTTCTCCAATTTAATCTGAAGCATCTCAACACAACGTTCTGCCAACGGCTCCAGACCACTTCAGGAGCCATAAAAATAAAATAAAACCATATATAGTTTTAGTATATTAGTCTTTCAATATCTGTAAAACACCAAACCTTGCCAACGGCCAATGGCAATTCCAACGTTTAATCTGCCACTAACGTTGGCCAGCGGAGTACTGTGCTTTACCACGGCTGTCTGTTCCACCATTTTTTGTGCTGCCTTTTGAATCTGTGTTGTTTTCTGCTTCACACCTTCTGCACACTGTATATTTTTGCTGCCTTCGATCGACCTCTCCTCTGTAACCCCGATCACTGCTCTACCTGTGCTGATTCATTCTCAATGGAACCCATTGACAACCTCTGGGCCCACAAGACATAAGGCAGTCCCAGAGAAGGTTCCAGCTGGTTCCCCTGGCTAGCTTTCGGTTCCTTAAAAAAAAACACGAGGACTTCTTTCAATCGCTTCTCCTATTATTTATTTATTTGTAATTCGAATCGTCCGGTTTCCTTTTTTTCCTTGGCCGTCAAATCGAGTGGAATTGGAAGAGGTGACTCTTGGGAATGCCTTTAAAATGTGCTCCTCTGATTGTTATCGTGTGTGTGGGCCTATCGCCAGGGGTATCCTCCGAGAACACACACTGCACTGCGACGTGTAAGAAGAGGAATGAGATTTCAAATACGGCTTGGAATCGAACCGGCAACCTTATGATTGTAGCCCTAACCGCTCAGCCATCTGACTTCCTCCTCCTGTCGAAGGCCACGCTCGAGCAGAGTTTGTAGTAAACTTTCGAAAGGCATTAATGGCTTTAGCGAATGTGTTCCGCGCTGTGATAACTGTGGGTGGAAACCAACTGTCAGGGGTGAGCTGAACCAGAGACACAGGAGCCTCTCCAAGCTCTCCAGCAGAGAGAGAGAGATGCCGTTTGATCCGAGAGGAAGAAGCACACTGGGCATTCCTCTGGGGGTGCTGATGACTGTTCCAAACACGTGTTTAAATCAAGCTCGCGTAGCTGCTTCACTCCCTCTTGGTCTTATGTAAATCATACAGGCACCACGTCCTACCTTGTAATATGTCAACCATCAGAGAGAACACCTCTCTCCTTTTATTTCTTTACGAGCGTCTTTCACTGCGAGGAAAGAAACCGCAGAATGCGCGGAGAGGCGTAATGGATGTTTTCACTCGCCAGGTATGCGGGGGCCTCGCGTTTGTCCCGTCGCCGCGGAGATAGAGAGGTCGCTCAGCCTGGGGAAGTTGTTCGGCCTCTCTCTCTCTCTCTCTTCGCTCTCTGTCATTAGCGGCCGTGCGGTTTGGAGGAGCACCAACGTGTGCCGTGTTTACCTCGGCGAGAGAGAAGCCGAGCTTTCCAGCCGCTGTCCCGTCTCGGGCTTTTTCAGTGAGGCTCGACAGACTACCACTTGGTGTTCCCGACCGGCTTGTGGACAGACCGTCTCCTCAGCTCTGAGGGGTCGTGAGGGGGGGAGGGGGGTCCCTAGGTACAGTAGAAGGTACCAACCGTTTAGTTTATGTTCTCAGAACTGCTCCGTCCGAGACCAAATAAGGAAGCATCTGTCCTCTGTTTTCTCCAACCGAGGAGAGGCCGGGCAAAACGTTTCATGTTCCGTTCAAGACATCAGATTGTGTTGGCAGCTGAAATGAAAAAGATGGTACAATTTGACAACGGTTTACTCAGTGGGAAAGCACTGATTGAATGTGTTTATGAATGCTTTTATTAAAAGTGTTCTGTCTAAATATGTGATCTGGGGTTTCCAAGTGAACAGAGAGCGAGCAAGAGAAAAGCAAAAGCGAATTGTTAAATGAGTCATTGTGATCGACGGCGCATTAATTCGAGACGTCACTCCTCTTTCAGATCCTGTGTTTTCTGACACCTGCAAGATCGACAAGAACTTCCTGTCTCTGAACTACCTGGCTGTCTACATGGAGCCTCAGCCATCCAAGGGCTGTATTCTCTCCGGTCCCGACCCAGACAAGGAGGTCCACATCATCGAGCTCCAAGCTCCAAACTCCAGCAGGTGAGAAGCCGGAGCCGCGTCTGACCAAAGCTCTGACCTGGGATGAGGGTAGATGTTTGTTAGAGAGGTCAAGAAGCTCTTTGCTTGTCCTCATTGGAGTTTGTTTTGGATACCGAGAGAGATACTGGGGGTGTGGGGTGTGGGGGTGGGTGTCATGTTGACCGCATGACGTTCAGTTGCTTTATTTCCGACTTGAGTCACTGTTCTCAGGATGCCAGGTAATGGCCTCATCCTCCCTCCGGAGCCGTAAATCTGTATATGCAACAGAGCCCAAGAAATCCGGGAATACGGCAGCCATTATGTATTTCACCATCCTGCTATGTGGTCTGCAATGCACATGTCCTCCTCTTTCTGGGATCATGTCCAGTTTTTTAATCAGTTGGCCAGACAGAGGAGGCATGTTAATTCTGTGTGTATTGGACCTTCTCAAATTCTTATGGCCCCGTTGGATAACCCCTCTCTCTCTCTCTCTCGCTCTCTCTCCTTCTCTCTCTCTCTCTCTCAGTCCCCCTCTCTCCCCTCTCTCTCCCCCTCTCTCCCCCCTGTCTCCCCCTCTCCCTCCCCCCCCTCTCTCTCTCCCCCCCCCCTCTCTCTCCCTCCCCCCTCTCTCTCTCTCTCCCTCCCCCTCTCTCTCCCAGTGCCTTCCAGGTGGACGTGACCGTGGACCTGCGTCCCCTGGAGCAGGACCTGCCGCTGCATCGCGACATCGTCCTCCTGCTCAAGTGTGACAGGTCCGTCAACTGGGTCATCAAGGCCCACAACGTCATAGGCAAGCTGGACGTGGTGGTAAGTTACAAACGAATCAATGCTCGTATTTCCTAGTAAGGAGATGGCAGGGGTTATTGTTGGCTCACGCGTGTCCATGGCGATGATTGTGACAGGCGACACGCATGTGACCACATTGGCCTCTCTGCTGCGCTGACCGATACGTTTGTCAAAATCGGAGGCCTGTTGAAGTGCCACCTGGTGTCTGTTCGGGAGGGAGGGAGGGAGGGAGGGAGGGAGGGAGGGAGGGAGGGAGGGAGGGAGGGAGGGAGGGGAGGGAGGGGAGGGAGGGTGGGGAGGGAGGGAGGGTGGGTGGGTGGGTTAGGGAATTTCAGAGATGAGCTGTGAAAATGAATCTTAACCATTCCAGCGGTATTCATCGGGGAGCGAGTTGGGTAGATGTCGGAATGAGAAGCTTATAAACTTATGGAATACCCATTGCTTTTTGTTCTGAGAATACCCTGGCCTGTTTGCCATGCTTCACATCGTACATTTTTTGCATCGTTGGCCCCCAAGCTCTCCCTGTAGAACGTTGGTCTGGCCTCCGTATATCTAGAACTGGAAAAGTGTTACATTTTTAGTCAGACTGACAGCGTCATACGAACAACCGTTTTATTACAGCTTTAAGTGTTTGAAAGGCATACACAAACTGCCAGAATACGAGACACACTCAGGGGAAATCGTTTGGTTTTACGTTGATGGGGAAATTGGAAACGGTCCAATGACCGTATTTGTGCTGAAGATGGAATGTTAAGTTCAGTCTTCGCGACGTTGAGATAATGTGTTTGTTCGAAACTCCTACGGGCCACTCATCTTCATCGGAACGGACGAGAGGAGTTCCCGCTCTGAAACTGGCCCGTCAAAACCCTTAAGTGGACGTCGAGAAAAGTTCTCCCCGTAACCATACAGATACCGAAGCTACCTTTCATCCAAACCCATTATCCCCTCACATCCCTGGGAGTTTATACTCTCACGGTACCTCCCTTACCCGGGCGTCAGTTCCGTGTTGACCTCCGAGGAGTTGAGCTGGGCGCCTGGGGTTCCCACACTCTGAAAGGCTGATCCTCCTGTAAGGGAAGGGTGCCAGGCGTGACGCTGCACTCCTAGCCGTGCGGGCGGCCCGGGCCCTGCCTGTTTGTACAGCTGCCTCCGTCACTGCTCTGCACTGAATCAATCAGGTTCGGCAGTGCTCACGGGAAGCTAGGCTAGCTAGCTACGCTAACGGCAGTGTGTGTGTGTGGGGGGGGGGAGGGGGGGAGGTGACTGAAAACACATGGCGGGGAGTGTGTGAGTGGAGGCCTGTGAAAGAGCTCAGCACAGCAGTTCCGAAGGTTGTTTTCTTTCGTCCCTTCAAATCGCGTCCTAGTTGTCGCCCGTACGCAGCGCTGGACCGAACTATGCTCTTGCGGTTTTTCTGCTATCATCCGTGGACTGTGTCTTTAGTTCACACACACACACTTTATAGATGCTAAAGTGTGCTGTTGGGTTCATCACATGTGTACACCTACGCGTGTTTATCCATACTCGTTTAAACGGATGCTATACAACACGGTCTGCATGCACGAGTGTATCTAGAAAGCTCTGTTTGGAAACCAGCCAGTGTGTCGGGGGAACCTCGGGAGAACGTCGGCTACGTATGCGATATGAAAGCTTTTGAAAGATCAAAGTTCAGCTACCGTAGGTGTACAGGCCCCAGAGCTGCTCGAGGGCCACTGTGGGACTAGAGCTCTCTCTCTCTGTACTACGATGAAGAGGGGCTGGAACTAGTGAGGAATTATGGGGGAAACGGCACCTATTTCGTGTCCCAGCATTGATCAGGCCATGTCCGGTACACCACACTCCTCACACACTGTTTCGGACTGTTTCCCTGACAACTGTGAAAAGGGTTTTAGTCTCTCGCAAACGGATTTTGACTCTTTCTCTGTGGTTTGTGGTCACGGCACACTCTGAAGACGCACGGTGCATTTCACCCTCTCGTTTCGTGAGATAACGGAAGTGGAACTACAGAAGATAGAGATTTTCTGCTAAACGACGCAGACTTGAAAAGAAAAGGTGCCCGCATTGTTTCCCGTGTGTGCCAACTAGGACACGAGTCAGAGCCATCATATACTGTAAACCATCACACAAAGTACAGCTCGGCTTTCAGGGTTTTCCCCCCACTTGCTGACACTGCCAGTGCAAACGCTGACAAAACACGAGCAACCTAATTCTGCTCTACTTTCACAAACTCCCTAAGACAAGTCTAACATTGGATCATTGGAGTTTTTCTGGGAGTTTTTTCTTGTCTTCCTTGAGGGTTTAGGTTGGTTGAGGGGCAGCTCTATGGGCGTATGTGAAGCCCTCTGTGACATGCTTGCTTGTAAAAAGGGCTATACAAATACATTTTGATTTGATTTGATCAGCATGCTGTCAAAAAACGACCTATTGTTTTCGTCTCAGTCTGCAGACACAGTGGGCCTGAGTCACAATACAGACCGACTGATGGAGGTATCCAAAACGCCCAAGACCCACCTTCCCTCTGGGTCCCAGGCTCTGATCAGATGGGCAGAGGATCATGGATACAGCCCCTGTCACCTCCTACACCAGCACCCCTGTGGCAAACCACTTCAACCTCCGCCTTAGAGAGGCTGGTAAGTGAAACTAGACAGCTCTGTATTGTAATCGTTGATCGGTTTCTGCCAGTTCTGCAATCATATGATATGTTCCTCTGTAAATAAATGATTTTCTCTGAATTTGGATGACGGGAATCACACCCCATCGCCGTCACATGTTCACCGTCCACATAAAGGGCGAAGGCGTGAAATTGCGGGCTAGTTTTACAATCTGCCCTCCGTGCAATTTCCAAGCCTGTAAAACCGCCATTCCCCCGTCGAGGGTTTTAACGGTGGGCCCGTGTGACTTCCAGATGTGGGGGACCTTTCCGAGGGCTTGTTCCCCCCGGAGCTCTCCATCCTTCGGGATGCGAACCTCCACCCAGGACCCGGGTCTGCCGGCCCACGCTCCAGGCTGCCCTTTCCCCCCTCCGTGGACCAGGGCCTGCCCTTCCTGCGACCGCCTTCCATGGACGAGCGGCCCTGGCTGGGCGAGGAGCCCGAGGAACAGCAGGGGGTCCTGAGCGTGGGCCTGGCCGTGCAGTGTGAGGAGAGCAGGATGGTGGTCAGCATCGCCAAGGAGAGTCTGCAGGTGAGGGGAGCTGTGATTGGTCGATGTGTGATTGTCTCGATGCTGTGATTGGTCGGCGCGACAAAAATGTCTCAATGCCCTTGGTGGTCTTTGATGAATAACATCTAGTCGGTTGAGATTTGGTTGTGTTTGGGCTGTGAAATGACAGACCTCTCTACTGACACAAGCTGGCAGTAAACTGAGTCTGTTTTCTGCTTCCCACCCCCACTTGAACACAATAAACCACATGACAGAATGGAAAAATCCACAAACTGTAATGATGAATTATTAAGGATGTTGGATCATCTTGTGGGTTGTGTTTTCTTCCTGCAACCTTACATCACATGGAAAACATCATGTTATGAAGCGACACGATCATGTTATTCGTCACTCTCTAGCACCACGTCTTTCAAAGATTATAAGTGAACTTTTGTTTCAATTCTAAATTCCTTATTTTTTTCATTTCATTAACTCTTTTCTCAGGCCAATGGTTTTGGCAACGCCAACCTCACTCTTCAAGACCCAGCTTGTAAAGCCACAGTTAACTCCACCCACTACATCCTGGAGACGCCCCTGATTGGCTGCCAGACCACCATGTACCCAATCCACCACAGTCCTGTCGTGCTCTACATAAACTCAGTGAGTAAAAAAACACCTTCACTTCACAGCCTGACATTCATCTAGTTATCTTCTCAGAAAAACTAATCTGTGGGAAGTTGGAACAACCCTAAAACCAGGACGGTTTGGGAAACTCGCTATTCTGTTGTCATCATTAACATGGAATGCATGGTGTAAATTCGCTAACAAGCAACTAAAAATCGCCATCTCACACCAGCTATTGAAATCACTGAGAGAGGATGTTTAGAACAACACGATGTGAGTCCAGTACAGATTGAAAGTCCCAGGCAAACGTCCAACAGTCTTCTCTTGGCTGCTGCTGGTTCAGAACCCCTGTGTTCAAAACAAATTAATCTTCATTTTCTATGCCCCAGCACATCAAAGTCCCGTCCCCCCTTTTTAATGGCTGTTGTTTGTTCCTTCCTCTGATAAAGCTTTTTAATGAAGTGGACAGAGTGACGGGTCACCAAGGGTTATGACAGCAAGCCAGGGTTAGCCGTCGTCAGAGTGTCTGTACTCGAGTATCTGACCTCACTGAACCGATATTGTTCAACACCACTTCCCACTCATCTCCGACCCCTGTGTAAAACCCCCTGGAGACGTCCCATTCTGTGGTGAAATTTCAACTATTTTTCATGGTTTCAGAAACTTTTCCGCTGTTGAAATCCCTGTGTTTTCCCACGTTTAAAACATCGCCTCATCTACGGTGTTGCAAGATTCTCCCAGAGTCACGTCGCTGGTTCACAGACATGTCGATCTCCCCGACTGGAGCGAGAAATATTGGAAAGAAATCGGAGTCGGGGGGAAAGCGTGCTGTTCAGCCCATAACGTGGCTGTGTGCTGAACGGAATCTTCTGTGGTTCACAGGTCATGATAAGTCCAAACGAGCCCAAGGATGGGAGCGGCGGACCTCCAGATGATGATGATTTGGAGTCGGGGGATGTGGTTTTTCCTGGCGACACAGAAGAGATGGACAAACGTTTCCCAGAGCCCCGCGATCCCCAGCCCTTTATACTGGTAACACCTTTCAGCTTGTTTGTTCCCCAAAATGTAGACATCAACATAGCATGACGGGGCCTCGGGTTAGGACACATGATACTGAAACCGATCTATGCTTTCGTTTGAACTGTGTCCAACTGGATGAAACTCCATTTCCCAGAGTCCCTAGGTGGTAATAAAGAGTCATCTGGCTTCTAGAAGAACATGGGGATTCCGCACTCCCCATGATGTCTGTTTCTTGAACTTAGCCCGACCTCGCATTTCTCTCCTGTCGAGTTTCAAAGGATCCCCATGGATCACCTTTCCCAGTCAGCTTCCTTCGCTTGTCTCTTTCTCTACCAACACGCTTTGCTATTTCTCACCATTCTGTATCTCTTGTCTTTTAATACCTTTTACCCCATAGTCACCCCCATGTTTTCTGTCTTTTCCCGGAAGTTCAGAATCATTGATATGCTGTGATGAAACGTCGGCTCACGGTTGTTGAGGGGTGAAGACTCCTCGGTGTTGGAATGCAGTGTCAGGACCCTGCTGATGTTGCTGTTGGCTGTTTCCTTCATAGATATATATAAATATATATCTATGGTTTCCTTCCTCTCTCCCCAGTTCAACTGCACGTACAGAAACACCCAGGAAACTCCAGAACCAGGACGTTTCCCCAAGATGGAGAACAACCCGTCAACAATGTGGGGTTCAACATCGAGCTGTACAACGACCACATGTTCGAATCGCCCGCTCCTCAGGCTTTCTACACTGTCTATGAAAATCAAGAAGTGTTTGTGGAGGTAAATGAAATTCATTTGTAGATTTTTTCAAATTAGAAAATGTCAAATCGTTTGTCATGTGTTTTATACAGGTCTACAGCAGTGAACGGTGTTGTGCGATTTTGAGACGTGGGAGTTTGGGGACGTTTTTTAAATTGCTTTTTTAAATCGTAAAATTGCATTTGGAGGGGTTGCATGTGGGATTGCTTTTGTATCAGTGTCTTTTCTACAGGATCAGTGTGTAGCTTTATTCTGTCTTAATTCACACATTGTCAAAACAACCCAGAAATCCCTTCAGTGTGTGCTCTTTGTCTGGACTTAGATGATGTCGTGCTTTCATCTCTTCTTGTGGTGTCCACGGGGCCAGGGTATATTTGCTCTCGGTCTGGATGTAGAGCTAATGTCTCATTTCTCACCCGTAACCTCCATCATCGTGCTCTCCTTGAACGTGTCCCAGCGCATATGGAGATCTCACAGCCCCCTGCTGTGGATGTTTACGTGTATACATTCTGCCTCGGAGCTGCCGAGTGACCCTGGTACTAAAAGAGACAGTGGAGATGTGTCAAATGCTTGAGATTCATAGCGCCAGGGCCTTTGATCTGAGGATTTATGATGGGATCAGAGGAGGATGTTTCTGTGACAGTGTGGACAGAGAGCCAGCGGGCTACAAAGACGACTCTGTGTGTCAGGGCCTGGTCCTGCACCTCTCTCCCCCCCCACCCCTCCTCTCTCCCCCCCCACCCCCTGCTCTCTCCCCCCCCACACCCCTGCCCTCTCCCCCCCACCCCCTGCTCTCTCCCCTCCTCCCTCCCCTCCCTCCCTCCCCTTCCCTCTCCCCCCCACCCCCTACCCTCTCCCCCCCCACCCCCTCCTCTCTCCCCTCCTCTCTCCTCCCCCTCACCCCCCTCCTCTCTCCCCTCCACCCCCTCCTCTCTCCCCCTCCTCTCTCCCCCTCCACCCCCTCCTCTCTCCCCTCCCCCCCCTCCACTCTCCTCTCTCCCCTCCACTCCCTCCTCCTCTCCTCTCTCCCCTCCACCCCCTCCTCTCTCCCCCCTCCCTCCCTCCTCCCTCTCCCCCTCCCCTCCTCTCTCCCCCTCCCACCCCCCTCCTCTCTCCGCCCCTCCCTCCTCCTCTCTCTCCCCTCCCCCCCCTCCCTCCCCCCCCCACCCCCTGCCTCCCCCTCCTCTCTCCCCTCCCCCGCCCTCCTCTCCCCCCTCCCCCCTCCTCTCTCTCTCGCCCTCCTCTCTCCCCCTCCCCCCCTCCTCTCACTCCCCTCCTCTCTCGTCGTCCCCCCCCCTCCTCTCCCCCCTCCCCCTCCCTCTCCCTCTCTCTCCCCCGCGCCCTCCTCCTCCTCTCTCCCCCTCCTCCGCTCCTCCCGCCGCCCCCCCACCCCCTCCTCTCTCCCTCCCACCCCCCTCGTCCCCCTCCTCTCGCCCCTCCTCTCTCCCCCTCCCCACCCCCTCCTCTCCCGCTGCTCTCTCACACCAGCCTGAGACCTGCCCTGAGACGAGGGTCTGAAGGCGTGGAGGAGGTGGCTCTTGCGCAACAGCTCCGTCGGAACTTCTGTCACTCCGGGGCTTAGAGCTTGCGTTTGCTTCTCGTGTTTTCTTTAGTTGGTCCCTGCCCAACGTCAAAGCGCCCCCCCCTTCGTGTTTGTGTGTTTGTGTGCGTGAGTGTGTGTTTTCTTTTCAACAGCTGTGTGCCACTGTTAGAAAACATGTAGAGTAGCGCAAGAGTAGTTTGTTCAAGAAGGAAGGAGAGGAATAACTCAAGGAAATGCCTTGTGGTCTAAAAATGAAAAGGCGTTCTGAGTCAAAATCCCACTTCAGGGTTTGTGATTCTTGGACCATTAATACTGAGATAGCATTCCGGTCTCTTGTTGGCTGTGTTAAAGCAGTCCTCTCACCATCCAGCTGGCACACATAGACTCATGCCAAGAAGGTGCTCCTCACACACAAACTAGCAGACTGTCACAAGGCATTTTTGTTGTGGAGTCTGATTGGTTCCTGGTCTAAGTTGGAGTTTTTTTGGTGGAGTCTGATGGTTCCTGGTCTAAGTTGGAGTTTTTTTGGTGGAGTCTGATTGGTTCCTGGTCTAACTCCCTTCCCCATTGGTCTTCAGATCATAGCCACCAGAACAGATCCAGACCTGGACTTCATGATCCAGTCCTGCTTCATCTCTCCCGACTCCAACCCCAACATGCCCTCGGACTACCTCCTCATCGAGAACATCTGCCCCACGGACGACGGCGTCAAGTACTACCCACAAGTGCCTCACTCTCAGGTGGACCGGAAGAGGTTCGGTTTCACCTTCAACTCCAAGTTCAACGAGTCCTTCCTGTTCCTCCACTGCGAGATGTCTCCGTGCTCCAAGAGGCTCATCAGCAACCGCCAGCTACCAGTGGTACGTCACACAGCACGACCTCTTTAGCTTCTCTCCAAATAACGTAGTTATCGGTGTACGGTGTAGTACAGTATATGTATGTATATTTTATGCTATTTTTACTAGGCCAGACACTTTTGGAGCGTTGTGTTTGTAGCGTGCACTCTTCCTCACACGAGCTGGACTTAACCAACCGACAGTCTCGATACGTTTTATAAAGGAACAGGAAGCATAAATCGACTTTCAGGGTTTCCTACGTTGTCATCGGTAGAGGAAGACAAAGGTTCTGGAGGTGAAGTGTCAGTTTCCCGTCGCCAAGCCCTTTATGCATCTCTGCTAAGTCATTAAACTTTAGTAACCCTCGACAGGCAAACCCTTTCAGCTCACTTGACCTCTGTTTTGGCTCCTAGAGGGTAGCACTGGGTTGCTCGGGGGGTCTTTTACGGTAACCAACTTGTCAGAGCCGTTAAAGGGGCCTGGTGCTGAGTCACTCGCAGTAGAGCTGGATGTTTGCTTTCTGGTTAGGAGTGGGGTCAGGGCGAGGGGACACGGGTTCTAAGTGCATAGGGTTTCCTTCCAAATTCTCCCTGTGGTCGGACTTAAAAGAGGGCTTGTTGGTTTTAAGATGGAGAAGATAGAGCAATGTAATATCACTTTTTTTTTCTTCGACCGAAAGTATACTGTTGCCATAAATATACAGACTCGTAGTTAACCTACACTGATCTTACGCAGTTTTAAATACGATGGCGATTCTATGGACGTATCTCCGTGTCATCTTGAATTAGTGACGCCCTTCCCGTGGAGCGTTCTGATTGGTTGATTCCTCTTTGCCCCTCCCAGTGCTTACAGATGGAGCAGACCTGCCCGTCGGTCGACATGGACGACACGTCGTCGGTCAGCATCGACGTGATCCTGGCCATGACGAGGAACAGCAAGACGTCCTCGAGACCCCTGGTGGTCGTGTCTGACGACGACGCCCCGGAGAAGCCAGGTGAGCACGCTGCCGAGGGGATGGGTGGGTCACAGCATGTCTCGTTGATCAGACAGCCGGTGCAGTGATGGTCAGCTGACCTACGGGGGGGGTCTGGGTGACAGGATGACCCTGACGAGTGTTCCGTCTGCTCCCGGAGCGCCCAAACTGTCGCAGACTGTGCCGCTGCATCTGGACTTCATATGCTTGTGGGACAGGGGGTGTGTGTGCCTGTGTACATGCCTGTGTGTGTGCGTGCGTACATGCTTGTGAGTGGTGTGTGTGATCAGCGCAGAGGGGAGTTCCTCAGAGGGTCCAGTGCTAACTCCCCGTCAGCAGAGAGGAGTCATGCAGCACGGAGCTCCAGTTGTTTCCACTTAAGCTCTTCTCTGTGGCCTCGTCTTCCCGGTAGAGAGAGGGGAGGAGGGGAGGGGGGAGGAGTGGAGAGGGGAGGAGGGAGGGAGGAGGGAGGAGGGGAGGAGGGGAGGAGGGAGGAGAGGAAGAGGGAGGAGGGGAGGAGGGAGGAGGGAAGCAGGGAGGAGGGGAGGAGGGAGGAGGGGAGCAGGGACCAGGGAGGAGGGCAGCAGGGGAGGAGGGCTCTCACAGGCTGTGGGAGAGCAGCCAGACCCAGAGGCCTCTCGTCGCTTGCTCATTTGCTTACTTATTCAGTCTCCGAGGCCCGTAGAGGCGGTTGTATGTATGAGTGTGTGTGTGATCACACCGAGGGGTGGGGTGTGGATGGGGAGGGCCGCGGTTGACCAACCGAACGGTCACGTTTTACTAATTATGACCTCAGCTGAGATGTGGGTGATATCATGAGAGCCCAATAGCTTTTTAAGTGCCAGAGGTTTTCTAATCAGCCTCCCCGTGGTGCAATTACATCAGCTAGTGGACTGTGGTTGGAGTGAGTCAACCTTTATTGGCCTGCGAGTCGAATAGTATATGAAAGCGTTCTAATCACTACGGGCTGTCATTGTGCTCTGAGCGAACCAGGATTGGCAGCTAGACACGGGAGTGTTGACTGTACTCGGTTAAGCCACCGTTAACGAACCGCCGTTTGCCACGCTGTCGGACGCCGCATTACTACATCTCGTGTCTTTTTTGGGAACGCACTAAACCTGAGCCATCTCTCAACGCTCCCTTTCAGCTCGTTGGAGAACCGGCGACCCTGAAGTCGGAGTAATTGCCCTAGTGAGGGTTTCTTGTGCCAGAACTAAGCTCAGCTAGCCAAACCTGGCAACCCGTGTAAGGGTGTCTGCCCCCGATGCCAGCATGCCAGTGCAGCGGGTTTATTTTCCGTGATGCGGATAAAGTAAACATAGATATGCCATAAAGCTAATGAAAAAGAAGCCATGCTTTGCTAACACAAAGGCATCTCTTGTGCCGAGATGGCGAGAAAAAAAAACAAGCCGGCTTTCAAGGGCCTCTGGCCTGCGCTGGAGGGGACCCAACGCGTTCAGCTTGATCTACAAATCAAAGAGAGCTGTTTGTGGGCAGTTCGGTGCATGGAAACATATAACAGCCTCAAAGCCTTGCCATCAAAAGGTGATGTACCGCTCCTCAGCGTCAATAAATTCCCAGCCGTTTATGGAACTGTAAACCTTGAGGAAAGCTCATAGGATCATCGATTTCCACACGGTTTATCCTGAAGTGGACAGGATTGTTGGGAAGCGAAGAGAGGCTTACTTTCTGCACGCTAGAGTCTTAAACACTCGGCATGCTCATTCGTCTCTGAAGACTTTTCGATACAGCGATCCAAAAATCAAGCTGTTTGCAGCTATCGAAAAAGGTTGGAAATGTCCACTTGCGCAACCCGGTCACCAGGTGTGTTCCACGAAGGCAGACCACCAGAGTGAAAAAGGACTCCCTCTGTCCCCCCACCGTCACACTTCAGAGGAAAGGATTTAAAAGGAAACAAGGAGTGTTCCTCCACTCGACGCACGGGCAAATAAATGACGTTACTTCAGCTATCTGAACGGGGTCTGAACTCTGTCTGAGAGCACACAGATGAGATCTTTGTCTCTGGGTGTGTGTGGCTCTCACCGCACAGCACAGCTCCCTTCAGATAGCGGGGGGGCACGTTCACGGAAAACAAAAGGTGGCGATCGCCCAGACGCTCGTCGGACCCTGAGGCGCTGGGTTCGGTCGCGGTATTGGCAGAGGTGGAGAGGAGTTTGCGGTCGGGAAGGCTCGGGGGTTGGTTGTCCGTTCAACCGCTTTATTAGAGCACATGGCTGGGTGGGGCCGGCCAGAACTCTGACCTCTCATGCATACAGCCTTGGCCCAAAACCTCAGCCCGAAGGTGGGCCTCCTCTCTCGCGGCGTACCCCTCAGCCTGGAACATTCTGTCACTGCAGCTCTCCTCCCCACGTAAAAGTAGCTCGTCCGTTTACACACAACACTCGAGTCGATCACGCGAGCACTGGGAAAGTAATCTGCCCCACCAGGGGGTATTTGTGACTCTGTGGGCCGAGGCGCTGACTCGGGGCGCTGACTCGGCTAGCCTCGCCTCAGTCCGCCTCTCCGCACACACGCCCAGGACCGGGGAGACGTCGGTGTTGACGGCCCGCCGCTGCATTCCCTGCCTGACGAGCCTGACGGGACAGATAAGGGTCTGAGCTGGAGGGAGGGGGCGTGTCGGGGGGTGGGGGGGCTGTAATGTAGCTGAAGCTCCCGTCTGAAATCAAACCCTCCTCTGATGGTCTGTCATCGTTCCTGTCACGAGGAATGTAAATCCAAAAGGTGTTTCTCGCCGAGAATAGACGCCATTGTGCCGGAGCCTTGGCCCGGGACCAGCTCGCTCTTGAGTTCGCCCCCTCCACACAAGCGCCATTGTGTTGTGTTGTCGGGACATAATTACAGCTAATTTCACTTTTGAACAGTGTCCAGACGACTTATGAAAGAGTAAGCTGACCCCATGTTGGAAGTCATCAGGTTCGTCCTTTAGGATGCCGCCACCTTAGTGGCTCCGTCAGCTGATTTTCACGGCCGGGAATCAAACCGGCAACCTTCTGATTATAAGCCTGATTCCCTAACCGCTCAGCCACCTGACTCCCTAGTTAAAGATAAGGGAAGAGGCAAACGCAAGGCGCCATCGCAGATTAGAACACCCGCAAAGCAGAGTCCGTTTGTGTTGATATCGGCTTTACTGTTACCTTATGGTCAACAAGCATGTGTTTGGTCTGTATTTTCAGATGAACCATCGCCCCCGGAAACACCGAATCCCACGTGAACGTAAGCACACAATTATTTACTTTGTTTACCTACAGTACTCGTTTTTTCCAATATTAAATGGACATTTACATTTAGTCATTTAGCAGACGCGGGTGAAGTGTCATTTTGCACGGCCAGGAATCGAACAGGCAACCTTCCGATTAATAGCCCAATTCCCTAACCGCTCAGCCAACCTCAGACCCCCGACATGTACAATGTTTGTTTCCTTTGACTCACATGTTTTCAACTCGCTGCGTTCCTCTCCTTCTTTCTCTCACAGCCACGTACGGGTTGGACACTCCGACGGTGGTCGGGATCGCGTTTGCCGCCTTCGTGATCGGGGCCTTGCTAACGGGAGCCCTGTGGTTCATCTACTCACACACAGGTAGGTGGGTTCGCGTCACTGTCCCTTTACCTCCACACAGGACACGAGGCTCCCATGGCTCTCGGAACTGACGAAAAGAACGCCTGACGTCTCCGTGCCAACGAGTTTCTCGTTCTAATCTCCCAGCATCCCCCTCACCCGCCCCGAGGCCCTCTTAACAATACCATATGAACTTAGTCGACTGTAAATACATCCTGTTAGTCAGCAAAAACGAGGTCTTCACTTTCCTGCCTTTGAATTGTTTTCGGGGGCTGTGGGGTGGTCGGGGGGGGTATTCTCAGCACAATGGCCAGAGAGAGGGGCTGGAATTCCCCTTGTCCAGTTGAGCATGGCCCTCGCAGGAAGAGAGACACAATCTGTCCATTAGACGCCTGGACCTTCCCCACTGTCCCCTGGCTGGTGACCCCGGCTGGTGACCCCGGCGGGCCGCAGGGAGGAAGCAGGGGTCCTCGCGACCCACGGAGCATAGAGGCGTCCTGTTCTCTGCCTGACCGTTTCGCTGCGTATCTGCCTTTGCTAACGACCCCGCTGCCTCCGCGGAAAATTCGTGCGATCGGATCGGGGACTCGTCCATGAGTCAACCAGGAAGTGGAACAATGTGTGTGTGTTTCATTCATACGCTGTCACTTTGGGAAGATGTGGTCAAAGTATCAATCCATTGTGACATAGTAGTGCTGACTGTATCTTTTGAGCGTGTGGTCTCCTCAGTGCTTTGTGACTTCAAATCGCACTGAAACACAGAGCGTTCTGTAGACGGTCCGCGTGCATCAACAAAGTTTTCATTTCAACTTTGATGGCGTGCATCCAAGTCCCCCCCGTTTTCGAAGTGATTTCGTCTTTCACATTTCACGAAACCTTCCGGGCGTTTCTCTGGGATCTGATTGGACGAGCAGCAGATCCGGCTGCGGAGAGACCGTTCATTCATACCGTAAGCTGGAGCGGATCAGGTGTCCAGCCCGAGTCGTCTTATCTTCATCAGGCTGTTTATACTGGCACCTCTTAAAAAAGTCCACTTTATTTGAGCTTTATGAGTTTCCGAGGGAGACCAACACAGAAATACAAGCCTTTTGATTGGCCTGTTTCCCTAAAAATTATCCAGGTCAAAAGTTTGACTTCCACAAGGAAACAGGTGTAAAGAATTGGGTTATGAGAAGATTAGGAACGCTCCTTTTCAACGTTGTGATGAAAGCGTTCCAGGCGCATGCTTGTGACGATGATGCCAGGGCCCTTTCCTACTGAACGACAGTGTTTGTTACAGAGAGTCTCAACCTGTAGGAGTCAAACAGACCCTAGATGGCAACACTGGCTGTTCAACTTAACCCCAACAAACGTTGGCGCTCGAAAACAACCCAAAAATATCAGCCTGGACTATTTTAAAAATTGAACGGCGAGGCATGGAAATATCCTCTCTTCTCCCCTGGGTCCTATTGCAGTTTCAGACAGTGAGGTTGGTTAAGATTGAGGCCATAAAGCTTCTCTTATGAACATATATAGGCCTCTGGTTATTTTCAAAAGCACCTCCAAAGGAAGGAAGTAGGTCGCAATGAGATGTTCCTTCCAGCGATGGTACATAATCAGGATAGATAGTACACACTCGCAGAATTTTCCGGAAGTAGTATCGCTTTTATTTAGAAATTGTTTTTGTTTTTTTTACTCCAAAACACTGCGAGAGAATGTTGTTGACACAGTAAGTGGCTTCGTGGAATGTGCACGTTCTCAGAAGTGCTTCCTGTATGGCGCTGAAGTATTCACAAACATTCAGGGGCTCTATGGTTCAGAATGTGGAGGTTTGACAAAGGAAGGGTAGCTGAGTGTGCTTGTTCCCTTCCGGGATAGGCGATAGGTCATCCCACAGACTTCGGAAGCTACCTCGGTGACAGAGAGAGAGAGAGAGGGAGCTGGCTGAAAGATTGCCTGGCAAAAGGAGGTCAATAGATTTCTACTAAGGTGACACATAACCATTATTCATCTCGATCGGCCAGCTGGCTAACACATTTATGTCGTTTTTGAATGAAACTCTCATGTTACAAGTTCTACGGTTCCAAATAACTAACACGTAAGCTCTTTTTATTTTGGCTAAGATGATAGCAAAGAAGTAGACATCTTAAAGAACAGAGAGATAGAGGGAGAGGGAGATAAAGAGAGAGAGAAACACAGAGACAGAGAGACAGAGAGAGACACACAGAGACAGAGAGACAGAGAGACAGAGAGACAGAGAGAGAGAGAGACGAGAGAGAGAGAGAGAGAGAGAGAGAGAGAGAGAGAAAGAGAGAGAGACACACAGAGACAGAGAGATAAGTATTTCATTTTAGACCTCTTTTTTTTTAAAGCACAAGGCTGTGTGTGGAGCTGGAGGTTTTGAACTGGAGGTCTGTCAGCCCAGCTCTGGCAGCCTAGCTCTGGCAAACATTAGTAGAGCCGAGGGGCCGAGGAGAGGGAACGCGGCTTGCTCCAGTCACACAATCATACTAACACGAAAACAGAAATAAAACCATCCCAGATTCATATACAGGAGACAGAGTTCCTATCCAGCTCTCTCTCTCTCTCGCTGTGCAGGAAGGGAGACAGCATTCAAACAAACAATGAACAGAGTGCATTTTAATACCAGAGTTACACAGTGCCAAATATTTTAAACAAACACAAGCTTTTTTTTCTTCTTCTTCTTCTACGCGTTATGCTTCCAAGTTCTATGTCAGGGGGGGAAAAAAAACTTTCCAAACAAATGGAAGCATTTTTATTCGCCCCCTAACTTTGTCTCAGCTCCACCGACCAGAAATCCACAAACTGGAATGCTCATTTCAACATAGAACAATAAACAAGTCAGTGGTTAAAACCCAGGCAGAAGGCTCATGCTAGCTCTACTATTATCTGCTAAAGCCACACTAATCACTTCCAGATAACAGAGGAGAACTGGATTAGGAATTGTCAGTTCTTTCCACTCAGAATGTTGTTTGTGAGAAGTGATCGGTTGACTTCTAACTTAATGTGACTGGTTTTGTCATCTGCCAGGAAATGTTACATTCACTTAGAAGACGTATGTCAGTAAAATGGCTACCACATGGACCAGCTAGACAGCAGTGGAGACTCAGACCAACTTGAGACTTTTGACCCATGCCCTTTGTGTTAGAGTTTATATCTGTCTTTCATATTTGAGAATGAAGGAAAGATGATAAAAAGCTTGTCTTTACATCAATACACTACAATCACCAATCTTCTCATTCTGCTTCCCTCTCTCCCTCTCCCCCATGTCACCCCCCACCCTCCCCCTCTCTCCCTGCGCTACCCTCTCATCGCTCATCCCCCACTCCCTCTCTCCCAGCTCTTCCCCACCCTCTCTCCCTCTCCCCCATTCTCCCCACCCCCTCTCCCCCTCTCTCTCCCACACTCTCCCCCCTCCCCCTCTCTCCCTCTCCCCCTCTCCCCCTCTTTCCCCCCTCCCCCTCTCTCCCCCTTCCCCTCTCTCCCCCTCTCTCTCCTCGTTCTTCAGGTGAGACAGCTGGGAAGCAGCGGGTCCAGAAGCCTCTTCCCGTCTCGGAGAACAGCAGTGCGGCCCACAGCATCGGCAGCACACAAAGCACCCCCTGTTCCAGCAGCAGCACGGCGTAACCCCGGGCGACCCAGCGGGACGCACCCCCCCCCACCCCCACCAGGGGCACAGGAAGGGCCACACGGGTCATGGGGACTGGTTTGTTGACTTTGGTTTCCGTGGATGAAAGGGATTATTCTGGGATGCTTTGTGTTGAGCACAGAAGGAGGAGGATTTAAAGAAGAAAAATACAACACGGTTTTCTGGACATACCAAAAGACTATAGTAATCACCCCTGGCATTCCCTTTCCGCCATTGCAAAAGAGACGTTTAGAGTCTCATCACATGACTACTGTACTGGTGTGACTGGACTGCGAGCAGAACCACCCAGAGGCCCAGAAAGGCAATCATACATCAGATCTAGTGCTAAACTAACCCTTAAAAGTGATACACGTTTTATCCAAATCCAACCAATTGTCTCCTGTCCAAATGCTGCTTTTTAAACTTTCAACCACAACAGATCATTTTGTTCTCACCTTAAATGGTAAAAAGTGTAGACTGTAAATAAGAGCAAGTGTGCAACCGGAAGCATCCGTAGCGATGAGGTTCTTTGCACAGACTAAGTCAGTATTAGCCAGTTGTAGACTGTCGTGAGTACGGCTCCTGCTGTTCAAGTAGAATTAGGTGAGGATCCAGTCGACCAATCAGAGAGCGGCGGCGGAGGCACGCTTCTGTTGGTTGTTATGGAGAGAGAGGCACAACATGGCTTCACGACATGTTTAGAAAATCACTCGCTATGTGAAGAGAACGCAGAACGCAACACAGATGTTGAATGTATAGATAGATGTTCTAGAATGTAGAAGAAGAAAATGTGAACTCTTATGATGATGATGATGATGAGGAGGAGGCGGAGCCTGTGAGAAAGATAGTTAGTCATATTATAATATATAAGAAAGTCATCCTGGATTAATAGCATGTAATGGCGACATCTGTCATTCTTTAGGGAATGCAGGTTTATGTGTAGTGGATCTGGTTGGTTATAGTGATAGTGCTGCCAGTTCTGAAGTATTTCTAAAGTTTGGCAGGTGTTATTGTACAGTACTTTGATTCACAGGGACATTATGACGGCCCTTTAAATCATTCCATATTATTCAAAGCAGCCATTGCAATGGTATGTATATTTTGTAAATATTGTAAAAAAACAAAAAAAAACTGAAAGGGTTTAAAATCAAGTTTTTTCTTTTTGCTTTTTATGCAATGTTCTACACGCATTTGCCAGTAGTGGCAAAATCACAATCCAAATTTTCAATGTGAATCCACAGTAGGGTTTCTGTAAAGCAACAATACTGAACCACAAATAACTTGTGGCGAACTACCGTGTTATGATTGAGGGCATTACAAGTCCTGCTAAAAAACTAGTTTCTCATCTGGGTCCTGAACCACTAGCACACTTTCAGCTGATGTAAATAATATATCATTACCTTGGAGCCACCATTTTGAGTTTTTGATAAATGGTTCTAACGCTGGTTTGGTTTGGTGGAACTACAGCAACCCTCTTGGTTCCTTCAGTAGAACGGGCAGTAGAGATAGTTGTCGGCTCTAAAGTATATTTTAAAGCGATCGGTAGACTTATGATCTTACAAGTGTACAGTACATGTCTACTACATTCCCTTTCTCATTGCTTGAAACATATTTTTGATGTGCTTGTTTTAAGAAGAAATTGTCGAGTGTCGAGTGAGACAAGTAGCCTACATTGTAAAATCTTAAAAGTTAAGTTTACTCAAGTGTTCTGTTGAATTGAATTGCCTAGAGGCTTTCAACTTCAGGCAATTTCAACAAACCATTTGAGTCGACCTAACTTTCAGGTTTTACATTGTACATTGAAAGTAAGACGTTTTGTTCACCCCTTATTGATATAAATCCAGAATATCTCCACCGTCAAATGAATGAATGAATGTTCCTTGTTGTGCCTTAACAGACCTGAATCAATCACCTACATGTTTAGACTTATATGTATAGGTTTACATGAGCGTGTTCAAAAAGGTTTAAATGTACATGTTTGGGTACTATAGGTATCAATTTTTATGTTAAATCTAAATGTTTAGATATATTCCTTGAAGAAAGGGACTGGTTTTATTAAATTCAAGGAATAGGTTTTAAATGAAAATCTAGTACAGTAGACAAACTTTATTCAGAAACTTGTGTAAATAATGGCTGCAAAACAGAATGTATGTTATCTCAAAGCTTTTATATGATTGTGTTTGTTTTATGTAAACATGTATACAATAGATGTCTCCAAAAGTGAAAAACAGAGTATAAATATATTATTTGTCTATAAAATTATATTTTGAATATATTTACCGAGAGTCAAGCTTTAGTCTCCCAGTACTGTGAATTTTTTATGCGCTACTTTTTATTTTTCATAAATGTACATATAACCTTTTGTTTAGAAATAAATATGAGCTATTACCTTTATATGTAAAGTTTTGATTCTGACAACTCCCAAGCCCAACAATAACCCTAAATTAGAAGATTATATTAAAGAAAATCAAACGTTATATATCTTTAATATGTTACGATAATGTGATAGATTCCAATAAGAGAATTTCCATATATGATGATGGTGTTACTTCAGTGTTATACTGATTAAGTAACAACCATTTAAAAGTAAAATTGTATTCATTCTTCCTGGTCTCATTTAGCATATTACTTGTGGTTGTTACAGTACATGTTTTCTAAGGGATTGTTTAAAATGCCTTTTACGTGGGAGTAAAAGTTACCGATCATCAGTGCTCATTTGGGGATTCAATTCTTATCTACATTCCTATGGGTTAGTGGTTTCGCTTATAGGTTATTTCACGTTCATCCATAACTTTGCCTCCTCTGTGAGGCTCCATGTGAGTGTTTGTAAAAGCTATCCGCCTTCAAACACTCAAACACAAGCTTCACCACACACTAGTCTCCTAGCAACCGAGGATATGTTGGAGAAAACAGCTTTATTGGGATCAGAAATCCATACTGTAGACTTCCTCAACGAGACCCTTAAAAATAGATTGTATTTCTTTGGTTTATTTTCTAAACTTTTGTCTACCTCACTGTTGTCTGTAACGTCTGTGTTTGTGTTATGTATGTTTGTGTGGATAGTATACAAATGTGAATGTGTGTTTGTGTGTACAGTATGTATGAGTTCTGTTGAAAAAGAGAGTGGTGAGTGGTGGAGTCTTGTGGAGAGTTTATTAGGCAGGGCTCTGAAGGCTCTATAGCTATGTGTCTATGCTTTTTTTATGCTACCTTTGTATCTAGATTGAGCAATCATGAAACAACCAAAAATGTAATTGACCTTATCTCAGTACACTTCAATCAGTCGGTTTTGCAAACGTTGTCAACTTTTTCTAAAAGATTTGCTGTAAATACGATGCATGATATTTGTATACTTTTATGCTCAATAAATTGTTATAGCTCAACATTCACATCAGTCTCTTGATCTACTTCTTACCATCATTTTCCTATTGTTTGTTGTTTGCTTGTATTATTTTATAGCAGTGACGTTGTTGCTATAACGTAAGGGATTTAGCCAACAGTTGGGGCAGTTAAAATAATTATGTATTGTTCTGTTTCGAATGTTATAGTGCTAAGCTACACATTAAATAATAATGTACAGGCATCTCCTAGAAGCTTTGTTAAGAACAGTCCGTTGTGGTAATGATGTGCTGGGTTTGGCACAGGTACGATTTAGTCACAAGTCGTCTTTGGGGTGAGATCATGACATGATGCAGACCATGTGGTGTTCTGGGGGGGAGATGTGAGAGAGACGTGGAGTGCAGTCGTGTGCACCTCGATAATTCAACACACACACTCACACACAGACTCACACACACACACTCACACACAGACACATACTGTACGTGCTCACACACACACACACACACACAGACACACTTACACTCACACAGACACACTCACACACACACACACACACACACTCACACACAGACACATACTGTACGTGCTCACAGACACACAGACACACTCACACACACAAAGACACACTCACACACACACAGACACATACTGTACGTGCTCACACACACACACAGACACACTCACACACAGACACATACTGTACGTGCTGACACACACACACCCTGTCCACACGCACACACACACATCTGCTGTACACACACAAACACACAAGACCCATGCTCCCCTCAGGCTAAGATGGCCAATCCTCCCCTTTGATTGGAGCTCCTTGGAGGCTGGTAAGACATCAGTGTGATGTCATACAGTGTCTGATAGATGCCTTGGCCCTTGGGTGAGTAAGACTTGAGTTCTCATTACGACATGTTGACCTATTCCACACCTCCCCAACCCAAATGATCAGTGAGGGGCAGGGGCCCTGTCGACCCCTTATGATGTCACTCCGTCGACCCCTTATGATGTCACTCTGCTTGTCTGTTTGCGTGTCAGCGTCAAGGTTCTTTCTTTGTATCAAGTGATCTGTAAACGACCCCATGAACCTGACCAGAAGGTATCTTTCATTCTGGGCCAAGCGTCCAATTGATGACTCATTTGCCCGATTTGTTTATAATCCTGTTCTTCACATCCCTCCTCAGATTCGCTGCCAGGAGGTGAGATGATGTTTTGATTATGATCAATCCAACACTTGTTCTTGTCCAGTTGGAGACAGATTTGCTTTTTTTTGTTATCTGAAATCAAAACCTAATGCATTCAGTCAAACGTTGCATTGGCTTCTAATTGTGTGACATCAACAGACAGTAGATAACAGATTACAAAGTACCTTGGGTTCACTTGGCAAACAACTGGACTGTGTTATTTAAAGGACAAGACTTATAAAGGGCCTTAGGTAAGCTTTTGAGCGTGTACAATTGAGAGGGAAATTAATGCAGAAAGACATCAGGATAAAGAATGGATTCTGGTGTTCACTGGGCACGTAACACCGGCACTGGGGTGGTCTGTTATATTCGGGCCCAACCCTTTGTATCCTAAAAATCATTATTCTAAGTAGGTCAAGTGAGACGTGTTTTGGGATTTGCTTGCAACATTCACGAAATGGGAGATGGCCAAGAAGAATGGTCTTCAACACCTCACCACGAGCCTCGTCCAGTTTTACAGCCAGCCCCCCGAGCACATGTGATCTGCAGGACTGTTGGACCGCTCTGTCGGAACAGCAGGGTCATGTCTTGACACGTGACGTGCCACGTGACGTGTTGCTCTCTAGAGGCGGTGCTGCCAAAAATCAGACAGTGTGTGTTGAGAAATCCCTTGATATCAGCGTGGTTGTGCAACAGACCATTTGGATAGCTCTGCGGCTATCCCACAGGATTAACCTCCAGGGTTGGTTGTGGGCCCTAGGCTACATAACGTAATATAACCAAATGATATTAAACTGCAATTCCTTGTTAAGTTAGACTGCGGTTGTGTTAAGCAAAGGGAATTGGAGATGATTCAAGCGAATCAGCGAAAAAGGGGATGTTAGGTTGAGTCTCTTTGAGGATAAATCCCTTTCTGATTGTGATTCTGATTACCTCTCTGGGTGTTAAAAGTAAGACTTTGAGGACAACAACAACAGCTTGTTTTCTTGTTGACGTTGGAAAGAAGATTCTCCTGCATTTTCTACACACAAACGGACAGTTGTGCTAGATCTGATGGGGGATTATCTGAAGACGACTATGTACAGGACAGCTTGGAGTCATCAACTAGTGTGTGGCCCACACTGAAACTGCTGCCACGACTGACTGGTGGAGGATCTAAGTTTAGCTTCACACAGCTGGCTCCTTGGTCCACACAAAAAAAAGATTAGCACATTTGAGATTTCTGCCAGTATCCATAAAGTATATTCATTTTGCTGAATTGCAAACTGTGTTTTGATTGTGGCACATTGGTGCCTGGTGTATATTTTCTTGAGACGTTGGAGGGTCTGACTTTTATTGCTGGAAAGGCTGGAGTGTATCCAATAAAGAAATCTATAGGCCCAAAATCACAGTGTTCGTAATAAAGTAAAGGCTCAATCACAACCACAACTCTTACCAAACTCAAGACCACACATATACACACACACATACAGGCCCGTAGAGATTACCAACGCAGCCCCCGCACCGAGAGTTTAATTTTTATACAATTTGAATTACATGGGATGAACACTATGGTCTTATTGTCTTGTCTGTGTTTCCAGAGTTCATTAGGCTCTGTGCACAATCGTACTGACGAATTTCAGATGTAGGAGATTTTCGGCAAATGAGTTTCCGGTTTGACTTCCTGTCCTCGTCCGCATTAGTGAAGAACAACAAGATGAGTGCTGCCTGCGGTTGTACGGAAAAAAATAAGTAAAAAGAAATATACCGTACGTGATACATTTAAATTCCAAGGTACTGTACGTGGATCTAAGGAACACTGTTGTGTGCCCCTTTGCTCGGCTTCAGCCGTTACAACAGCATCAGCTAACTGTATCGTAGCGTAGGAAAAATGAAACGCACATTTAAAAAGCGGTGCCCAAAAGTGGCATTCAAAACAGAATATTTCTGAATGAAATGCCAAACTTCCCAAAATTACTCGTCTTTTTCGACCAGCCGGTGAAGGATGCACTCATCTGCCAGAAGAGACAGGTATTGTACTGTTTGCTATAGCTAACATTACTGTACTGTACCCGTAGCTAACGTTATACTTTGACAGCTGTACTGCTCTCTGTCTGTGTTGTGCTTAGCTGGCGTTAACAGTGAGCCTCCTTTCCAAGAGCCAGGACAATAGCCTTCTTGCTCCTTTATTGACTTCCTATCAAGCTGACAACATTGAAATTTAGTTTTTTTCTGATTGAGCTCTTAGGCTTATTCTGCAGGGGGGCCTCATGTGTTTCCGTTACGGGCCTGCACACATACACACACACATATACACACACACATAGACACACACACAGCAACAACAACACAGAAACAGTTTTCAGAACAACATCAAATTCCAAAAAACTGTATTCATTCCTCCTTGTCGCCAACCAGTATGGTTCTTTATTTAGACAACTAGTCTTATCTCAAGAAGTTGTTTATAAATGTGCTTATCAAATGGAGGATTGCAGGCGCCAAGATGAATGTGGCAATGGTAGAGTTGGGCCATGGATGTGCCATGCCAACATTACCCACAATCCATCACTGTAGGCTGTGGCCAGTCTTCATAGCACAGAGTACTACTCCACAAACATATTTTCCCCTCAAAGAAATTACTGCTTCCATTCATGCGGCAAGCAGTATGGAAATGAAGTCAACAAACTTTTTGAAGGAGTGCTTTGTTTTCTTATGTGCGAATTGTGAGACTCGAGGAGATTATAGGCAATCTGGCAGGCAGAGTTTGGCCGCTGCTGTTTGTTTTCAATGAGCAGAACTTTGTCGTGATCATTTGGCTTCGGACCAAAGCAAACATGCGTCTTTTAAGCAGATGACATCGAAAATGAGGGCTGCTGTATTGAGGCTCAGCTGGATTGGAAACTGGCCACTTAAAATTATTTTGATGATCAACTTGTATAATCATGCTACTGTATCCTTGGTACTTAACCATGCAAGAGATGTTGCTCATAATGGTTGTTAAATACATTTGGAACAATAATGACAATTATAGGCAGTCCTGATTTTCATAAAACGCTTACGTAATTAAAAAAAAACGGTTTAAATTACTCTGCTTCGCTATGATAAATACAAAGCGATTAGCTGACATTCGAAACTCATTCTTCTCCTTTTCAAGTACCTGTCCTCATCAAAACAGTTGAATCTAAATCTGTGCGCGGTGCTCGGCTGAATAATAAACGTATTCCTGGAGGATGGCATGGGGCTGTAAACACAGCCGCCCCTCGACTGCCAGAGCCTGCCAGAGCCCCGCTGCAGATGTTCGGAGACGGCAAAGCCAGACTTTATTAACATTTGTTATTCCACTCTCCGAAAGTGTCTCTGCCAGGGCCTCTGGAGCTGCACGCTGCACAGCAACCAAGCTAAATAACCCCGGCTCCACTTCCAGGGCCCTAAACACAACCAGATGTCTGGTGCCCTCAACCAATAATCACATCCAATGCGCAGCTTCGCTCCGATTGGTCGAAAGGGAAGCCCCAGTTGATCACTGAAAGCTGTCAGCTAGAAAACAGATGTGTGGGGTGTGCTCTGAGTGCTGAAATTATGTCCGTGGGCCCCGGGCACCTCTGGAAGGTGTCTGAAACAGACCTGTAGTTTAGGGAAGGGTAGAAATGTAGCGTGGAAACGTTGCGAGCACACTGCAGGTCCTCGGGCCTTTGGACAGGAAATCAAATCTAGAGGAGGGCAAAACTTGCGGTGGGGAAAGTATTTTTAAAACGATAGAAAAGCGAATGTCCATATGGATTCATTTCATGTTTTTTGACGTCCTCTCCGGTTTTGTGTGCTCCGGAGTGTGCTGTGTTGTTTACTTGCCTTTTCACTCTGGCCACGGTGGTCTTGTTCCTGGTTCTTTCTCCTCGGATAATCATGTTCAAATATTTGAAGAAGTGGACCTACCTGTCACCCCAGCGCCCCACACACACACACCACAACACCACCCACAACACCACCCACAGCGGGGGCCCCTGCATTCAACCCTTCCTCTGTCCCACGCTTTCAGCCGTGAGAGGTTGGAGGTGGGGGTGTCGGGTCAGACAGTTGTGTATTTGCATAGTCTCCCGTGGGACTGGAGGCCGTGTACAGTTCAAAGATAAAAATGTGAGAAATGTTTGCACGTAAAGGCTATCATGCATGTGCCATAAGGAGCACTTTTTTCTTTTTTTTTCTTCTTCTTTTTTTCACCCACCTCTCGGCTGTGTGTGTCATGAGATTAATGCCGTGGGGAACACAAGGCGGCTTTGTTGATAGGAACTCAGGCTTGTCAAATGACAGCCATGTGTGTCTTCAGTCAACCCTGCGGTCTGCCTTTTGTACTGTCCCGTGCAGAGCGGTTCCAGCGTGTTCAGCGCACACTTCTGAACAAGCCATCCTGTGGTCAGTAGCTCTTTCCCAAAACACATCCCAAATAGTTTGGAGTGATTTGTTACTGTCTGCCCTGTCCTCGTGCAGTATCGGGTGTCACCAGAGGCTTGTGAGGCCTGACGGGAGGTCGTCACACAGGTCACGTACTCTGTCCTCGGTAGCACGTCGCTCCTCGAGTTAAAAAGCCATTAGAGGAGCAGAGCTGCTCTGACATAACTATTGGGGTTATGTAAAAACATTGGAAAAAAACAAAACACATTTGGCTTATTCCTTACGGAGGTGTTTTTGCAGATGGTATTAGTGGTCTGGGTGCATTAGCATAAATATGATGCGTGATTAAGGGGTCTGCAGTTGGCCGAACGGTTGAATTCCACAGACACGTTACCGCACAGGCTCCCCTGAAGACCCTTCATCTCCTCGCTCAATCTCAATAACAGACTGTTCCCTGCGTAGGTCAGCCCTGGCAAATGTTACTGTCTCATTCTCCCACTCCTCTGTTTCTCTCTGTTTCTACGTCTGTCTGTCTCTGTCTGTCCGTCTGTCTGGCCAGGGATTTGTCACGAATAACACACCATGGCAATATCATTAGCTGTATGTTGAAACAACCCCTTTTTCTGTTATTGGAGAGCCGAGAGACGTTTAGGGCGGAATCTGCATTCGTTTACAAAGTCCGACAGGGGAGCTGGACCCTCAGGTCAGTTCCATTAGATCAATAATGTCCTAAAGATGTGCCATGCTAGAATTACATAAACAGCCCATTCTACGTGGGGCCCTCCCAGGTTACACAGAACAGGGTCTGTGTGTGCCTCCAGATAGGACAGGACTCCTGCTGAGACATCTGCTCACGTTGCTCCCGAAGCTGCCAAAAAGGGAGAAGGGCAGCGGTGCTAAGTGTCCGCAGAAAAACCCTCCGATGATAAAAAAAGAAGGAGGGAAAAAAAAGTGGTATTGTCCTGATTGCCGTAGTGTAAACAGTCCTCTCCAGGGCCAGACGCTTCAGCTGCCCAGTGGAGGGGTTTCACCCCTACATGGTCACCGTAGTAACAACACTCAGGGTTACGACACAAACAATTTATTCAAAGGGAACTCTCTTGTTTAGGTTAATGGCCCCTTACTAGGGTTTTTTCGCTCGTTTTCAGGGTGTATAGGATAGTCTGGTGTAGCGCAGCTGTGGAGAAAATCAGTCATTTTAACTGACAAATGTATGAAAGTGTAACATCTACAGGGATAGTGTGATAACTTGTGATAACTTGTGATAACTTGTCAAATCAAATCAAAATGTATTTGTATAGCCCTTTTTACACATAGCGTGTCACAGAGGGCTTCACATACGCCCATAGAGCTGCCCCTCAACCAACCTAAACCGTCAAGGAAGACAAGGAAAAACTCCCACAAAAACTTGTGATAACTTATAACCTGTAAAAATTAAATGGGCTATAGTGACGACTGCTTGTATAGACAGGGTTAAGATCCAGCCAGACATTTTTTTCCCCCGACAAAAAGAACAACTTTCCCAAGTGATGGAAATGTCACATAAATAGGATTAAAGAATTGAAACCCATGAAAATGCCAGGCATTCCTCTCCGGCCCTTGACAAACTCCCCTGCAGATGTTTCGCTCGCCGTCGTATTACAACAAGTCGTTCGGCCTATCAACCAAAACAGATGCATTTCGTTTGTGCCGCGCGTTTTGCCAATAATAAGGGGGATTTACTGGCGTGCTAACACCTCAAGCGTTGGTGTAAATCAGACGTGGTTGTGTGTGTCGTTCGTGCGCCACAAGTCCAGTGCTGGTCTTACTGGGCAGCGGTGAGTGTTGCTAGACGAGAAGACGGTGCCTACTAATGTCTTCAACAGCTGTTCTCTCCATCCTCCGTCAACAGGTTCGTAAAGCCGTTCTGGTTAAGTTCTCACTCACGACGCGTCACCCCCGGTGGCTAGCAAATAGTCAAACCAAATAGTTACAATTTTACATGGTTTATTTTCATTAAGCTGATTTCACAAATATCATTTCCTACTCCCTTAGCATCATCATAATAATATGTTTGGTTAGGCCTATGTAGTTGGCCTGGTTTACATTTTCCTTCTCCAGGAGAGATATCATTTTCCTTCTCCTCATGCACACTAGAATCTCAGCCCTCTGTGTTCTTTCCAACAATACCACAATACTTTTTTATCTAGCTCGAGCTTCAAAGAGTTTAATTACAAGTTACAACTACAAACAAAATTGTAGATTTCGCATGACTTCGAGTACGTACCTAATCTACTTATTGGTGCTGCACAGAAGAGATTGATTACAGGGCCCTCTCTCGTTCTTCAACATCAAACCTTTTATACCCGAACTAAAAACACGCTAAATGACATGCATCATAATCAGTGTGTTGGCTCTTTGTTATATTTGGTTTGTTGCTCCTCACGTCATGTGACCTGCATGTGGATGCATCTTTACAGGCCGCAGATAAAAAACCGAGGATAATGTACATTTTCAAATGCTAATCAAACAGTCAGGGTCTGAGGCAAGACACAGAGAACAGCTGGTAGGGGGGCCTCTCGTCCTAAGATTTTCTTTCTTCTTTCTTTCGCTCTCTCTTTTTCTCTCTCGTGCTCTTTCCCTCTCCTTCACCCCCTCCCCCCCTGCCCACTCTCCCTCCTTGTCTCTGTCATGACATAGAGATGTGCTTTGAGTTGAGAGGTCTTCTATAGCTCCGTTCTCAGAGTGAGGGCTTGGGGTAGTACTGTAACGGGACTTGTCCACGCTATCACTGCTGCTCGCCCCGGCAACACTGCTTTGATGGTCAACTGTCCACTGTTGCTAAGCAAAGCTTCTTTCATGCAGAGTATCAAACATTCAGGAGGCGTCCTTCGCTCCCCGTCCTCAGCATCCTCTCCCCTGACAACGGTTGTCTGGAGGGCGTAGCTATGGAAACTTTGTAGAATAATACATGTTTGGCACCAGAACATGTGCCCGGCTCACTCCTGCTGTAAATCTCTTTTGATTATGAACTGGTCAGGTTTTGTAAGTGTACTGCGGATGGCCGTCTTCTGTGGCAGTCTAACTTTGTTTTGAAAAGAAGAAAGATATTTGAGCCTGAAGCTCAAAGTGTTTTAGGTGTTGTAAAGAGATGACGGTTTCATAGTCAAAGACAAACAAAAATGTTGGGGCAATGAGCTGTGCAATAGCAGCTTTCAAATTCTGTAGACCACTCCAAGTACTTTTGTTCTTTGTACTTCGTAAAAAAGGGAAAAAGTACTTAGTAGCTTACGAGTTTAGATAATGATGCAATTTGTACCCGTTCTTGATGTTATATTTAGTTACATGGTTCACAGGTGGTTAGCTTAAAGCAACAAAAAAAACATTTTGGCCAGTTTTTCCCCATTTCAAGGGCTTAAAACAAAGAAGGATTCTATTTGTATTCATAGCATAACTCTGTAGTTAGTGTCTACAGTATATAAGAGATTACATGATTTTTACGTAACAGAAAAACAAGGCGAAACTATAATATTTGGACTAACAAGTGTGTTTGCTTGCTTGCTTCCTAACTCCATTGTGATGTTACTGTCTGCATGTTGATCCAAAGTGAATTTCTTTCTCGTGATAAACTCAGAGTGGAGGAGTGACCAGCTGTAAACGGAACAGTTAATGACACGGTAGTGTGGCCAGTGTGGCTGCTAGGCTCCTCATTCATGGGGCCTAATGCAATTACACAGGCCGTCATTAACGTCGAAACTCTGTGCTGATTAAAACTGCGGTGCCTTCACACAAAGCCGTCCCTCCATCATATAAACACTGCTGTGCCCATTAAATTTGCCACAACTGACAATTACACTGTTAGTTCCCAGAAAGGCCTTTTTCCCCCTAACTTTCTTTTAAACCGGATTTGGCTAAGCAATTAACCTTTAGATCTGTTGTATTCGCAAAACCTTTCATATTTTTATTTTTTTTATCAGTGCATTCCTTGTAGATTAGACCATCGATAGTATGGTATGATGAAACACCGTTTTTTGGGGGAGTTGAACTGTGAGTACTTTCAACATCACTTCTTAGTTAACGGAGTTGGGATCGTTGGTTTGAAGGAGTCTTCTGAGTTCTGGGAGCAGCTGTCTTCTGCAACACTGAGAGAGCGGCGTTAACAGTCACTTGTGTCCCAACATTCACTCCTTAACTTTCACTCCCCTTCACACAGGAAATGGCTTAATAGTACTTCAGATCACTCCTCATGTGAACACTATGATCTTAGGTAATCTCAAAGAGGGGTTCATCCAATCCAGTCAATTGCCTAATGTTCCTTTGACGTGGGAAAGTGTCCGACTGGAAATTGAATCGCTTTCGAATGCGTGTAAACTTGGATTTGTTTTCGCTCTGTGGCCCCTTTGATGTCCCTTGTGACCTGTGGAAATCGGAAGAGTTCCTCTTCGACTGGTTGCACTATCAGCAATATTGCAGTACTGTACCTCACTTGTCTTAGGTTAGTATAGGTTTACAAGGTTAGTATAGGTTATTATGTGTATTTAGAGGTTTAGTATACAGTATTGAATATTGTGTATTATTTGTATATTAGGAGGTTTACTATATTTGAGCTTATCATAGATGTAATGTTCTGTGTACTTATATGTTATGCCAGGTTGCTTTGGTTGTCCTAAGAATTTCTGTGCCCAGTCTGACCCTGTGTTTTTCTGTGCCCAGTCTGACCCTGTGTTGTTCTGTGCCCAGTCTGACCCTGTGTTGTTCTGTGCCCGGTCTGACCCTGTGTTGTTCTGTGCCCAGTCTGACCCTGTGTTGTTCTGTGCCCAGTCTGACCCTGTGTTGTTCTGTGCCCAGTCTGACCCTGTGTTGTTCTGTGCCCAGTCTGACCCTGTGTTGTTCTGTGCCCAGTCTGACCCTGTGTTGTTCTGTGCCCAGTCTGACCCTGTGTCGTTCAGTGCCCAGTCTGACCCTGTGTTGTTCTGTGCCCAGTCTGACCCTGTGTCGTTCAGTGCCCAGTCTGACCCTGTGTTGTTCTGTGCCCAGTCTGACCCTGTGTTGTTCTGTGCCCAGTCTGACCCTGTGTTGTTCTGTGCCCAGTCTGACAATAAAAGACTTGGCTACGTGGCTCTCTCCCAGCCCTGGTCCAGATCTCCCTGCCCCAGTGTACCTGCTTTACTGGGCCCACCTGCTGTTCCCGCTGGAGCAGCCGAACCAGCAGTGACCCGGGGAGGGATGGTCGTCTGGCGTAAGCCCAGTGAGCAGAGAGAGAGAGAGAGAGAGAGACAGGAAGAATAACTACAGTAGGAGAAATAAAAAGAGAGAGGAGGACAACTAGGGCAAGAGACCTGCAGATGCTCCCACCGCAAAAGTAATGCAAAGGACATTCATAAAAATAAAAAAAGGGAAAGAAAGAAAGAAAGAAAAGAAACAACTTGCAGACAGATGTGTCCAGACGGCTTAGCGGACATGACGGAGCGTCGCGCGTGGAGACGAGGATCCCTCAAGGGGGAGCTTCTGGTGGAGGTTGGCGGGATGGGGGGGGGGAATCTCTACACCGTCTACCCCAGGACGGGGAGGGAGGGTGGGGTGGGGGGGGGGTGATCGTTCATCCTCACGCGGGCCCTTCAGGTCCCGCTTGCGTTGCGTCTGAGACGTAAAGGCCCCCGAAGGACTCTGAGGGACTGTTAAACTGCCTGGTTCGAGTCCAGATGTCTGGGCCTGCAGAGCAGAACCTCAGCAGAGAAGGACAGTCAGCTCGGGTCGCTGCGACTGACGCGTTCTGAACTTGGCGATCCGACACGCTTTACCAAGCCGGTGTCATCATCCCAAGCCGGTGTCATCATCCCTCCATACAAACCAGTTGTAAGTAGGCCATTCGATCACGTGACGCGACGCAGCAAAGGTGCGTCGCTGCGACAGTGTCAGTAACTCGCATGCCACTTTAGCGGGGGACATGACGCAATAAGGAGACCAAGTAGCCAGACCTTGTTCCGGCGAGGAAACGGGCGACCGTGATTTCGGATGGCACGTTGCACTTTCCACCGCCGGTCTGAGATGTGTTCGTTGGCACCGTCAGGACCTGTGGTCGCACGCTGCGAAAAGCCAAGGTTTGCTTTGGAACTGGGCCAGGTTGGGGGTTACGCAACCTGAAGCTGAGCTCACCGCTTGTAATATCTGGTGTTTGGAGAAGGTTTGGGTGGGGGAGGTGCTGAGGGCATAATCAATGAGGGAAGGAGTTGTGTTATTGGGATGGAAGGACAAATAGGCCCGAGGAATATTATTTCATGTCCTCTTGTTGTATTTGCTGAGAGCAAATATTTAATCGTGAAATGGCAAAGGATTGTTTCCCAAAAACAGTGGACTTCGATACATCAGCAGTGATTAAATTGTGAATTTGATGTGTTGCATAACTTAATCACAAGCACAGAACACAAACAAACCTTATATGGTGTCCCAAATCAAGGTATCCAGATATCAGTTCTTCTGTTGTTTTACCAGGCCGTGTGTGAAGATTTCTCTATCTGCAGCGCGCTCTGGTGGTGAAACACAGTACTAACAGTCAAACCACTACTACTACCCATACAGGAAGGAAATAAAGCAAGTGTGCCAAATAATATTTGCGATTATTTGATCAATTATACGATTTAATAATCCAGTAGCACACTGGATAGGATGGTTATTTATCCATCTCACACTTTAATGTCTTCAAGTCTCTCCTACGGCTCGAATGAATCAACGCCATAACACGGAATGTGGCAAGACTCTGTTATAAGTTTACAGTGTGTGGTGCTGGACTACAGTATGTTTAGTCTGCATAAGCGTCACCAAAATATCCCTCTCTCCTTCTCTCTGCAACTGTCTCTGAAGGAGGGGGAATGTTGAAAACAAAGCTGGGTTCTGGACAGGGTGTTTTGTGGAGAAGGGGCTCTTATAGTCGGGCCTCGTAGGTGACATCCCTCTCAGCCTAACTCTCGAATCCACAGGGCCATACTTTATACCTTACAGATTACATACTTTATACTTTACAGATTACATACTTTATACCTTACAGACTACATACTTTATACCTTACAGACTACATACTTTATACCTTACAGACTACATACTTTATACCCTACAGATTACATACTTTATACCCTAGAGACTACATACTTTATAACTTACAGTACCCATTTCTGTTGGCCTGCGTCCCCCAGCAGAAACAGAAATAGAGTTCTTTGCTGTCTTTAGAGTGAATTGTAGGGTACAGGTGGGGCCTGTAGTTACAGGTGGGGCCTGTCGTTTTCACTGTTTAAAATGAAGACTCAAGGATGTTAACAGAAGGAGACACGACAGCAGTTTGAATCGGTCGAGACGGCGTTTTCGGCAGAAAAACCTTCCTTGTCGGTGCTCTCGGGTACACCTGCAAAACGTACACAAATCAAACGTGCCGTACACAGCATTTGAACTTAACTGACCCTCTTGAGAGTAGACTACACAACCGGTGGAGAGGAGAGACGTGTTGGTGGAGGAGAGACCAGACTGTGTCCATCAGCCAAAGTCTGCATTCCACAGCAGCTCAGTACCGTCCTGAGTATGTGAGCACATTTACTACTGCAGCTGGTTGTACAGGAAGTTGCTTGGCCCAGCGTCTTCGCCGGCCATGCCAAAGTGTTGGATGAGACGCTAGGGCCTGTAGCCAGAGGAAGATGAAGTATTCTGCTACACTACTACACAAACTAAGTGGCCTGGTTTCTGCGTCACCAGAAACTGTCAGAAATAGTTGGGGTTTGACAGTGAATGCTAACAATGGTTCTCTGACCTCCACGTAGGATGTATCTTATAAATGAGGTCAATGTATTTTTATGATGTGCGTACAGAAACAACTTTCACATGCAAATGGCAATAACAGATTGTACCTCCTGTCAAATTTCTTATTTTATTAAAGCGCCCCACTGATTACTGATCTTATAAGCCTACGGGTTGAATAACTCCATACATGAGTTTTGGGGCTTGTTATTCTAGTCTGTGCAAGTTAACAAATGTAGTCAAGGATACTGTAGAATGTACGCTGTCATTATCAAGTCAAATAAGCTTGCAGAGACTGCCGAAAACCCACTCTGACAATACCCCATGGTGGCTCTCTCGTGACTTCTGAAAACTACTGAAAGCTACATTCAGTTGGTGCAAAAGTCTAATTTAACTTTAGAGAAGATCCAGAACCTTGTTATGGCTGTCAGTCAGTCATCCTTTCGGCTGAGAATTTGCGAGGATATTTAAACTGAAGAAAAAACTTTGAACAAAACATGAATCAGAAGTTGTAACTACTTACTCCAAGATTTCACAGTCTACCAAAGGACTCAATTTACTTTGAAGGGCAAAACCCCCACTAGATCTGCCCCTAGTGTAGTAAACAAGTCTCAGGGTCCCACTGATGCTTCACTGGTTCAGCACCACCAGAATCTTTTGTAATACTGCGTTAACTTGGAAACAGCGCAGGGTCATCCGATATTCTCTTTATAGACGTTACACGGGAGGCAAAATTGGCTTATTGAAATAATGAGGAGGTTCATTCTACATCTAACACGATCCCCAATATAGAAACCCCCCCCAAAACTGGAATCACAAGATTTTTCTCTTTTGGAAAGAACAAACACATTGGTGATATTTAAAGTATTCTGTTTATTTCTCTTCCTCAGATATCACGGCAGACTCAAAAGCGGCCTCTGTCTCAAGTGTACAAAACTAATCAGTCAGTGTTACATGTTCATGGTATGCCCATGTTTAACTATCAGCATTCAGGCCCTCAAGTCAAGCAAAGAGATGATGAAAGAGATAGATGAGCACTCAGAGCTGGCTTCGCCTTTCCAATTTACTTCAATCTTTCTTGCTTTAACTTGTTTACAGAGAGATCAATTCCCAAACTCCATGGGGTCAACATTGCAACATTGTTCAAGATAAATATTTAATTGGTGAGATAACCTTTTTTTTTCATGTTCTTTTTGTGCTGTAATTGTCTTCCCAATTTTCTTTCACCACACCATGCCAGTGATACCAAGACTGACACTCTGTTCTAGGCTCATTCTTTTTAATATCTCATTAATGTACAACTAACTAGACACTGCATATTGCAGCTGAGTATAAGGAGAGAACGGCTTTCCCTGTATCTAGATTCTAACTGCTGTAGAATATTGTTGAAAATCACAAATCTGTATCTTATTTGACAGCCAAGAACCAGTTCAGGACACCATTAACTGACCGTTGCAACAGGAGTGAACAGGTGTAAACAGAGCAGGTGAGCAGAACCCTACACTGCCATACTATTACTATCTACAAGAAAAGCTGCTGAAAGGTTTCTGCATTAAACCATAAGTAAGTGAAAAACTGCACTCCACATGGCTCATCAATGAATTATGGCCCCTGGACTCGTTTCCAACGGATACCAGTCTGAGTTCTGCTTAGGCAGTCAGAAATTACATCAACATCAAAGAAGTCTTCTTAAAAGAGCAAGTTTAGAAGAATTAATATTTGATAATGCAGAATCCCTCAATAAGCACACAGGCAAGGAATAGCTGGTAATCTCGCAAGAATATTCAAGCTTCTAATATGGCATATTTACCGATATTAAGGATTAAAACAGCATATAATATGCATTTAAAAATCGTTTTACATACTAAAATATAATTTTATAGCACTGATGTAAATGGTGGCTAATAAGTATAATTTCAAATGGAGCACTTCAAAGAGGTGCAGGAAGCGACCAACTGCCATCTAGTGGAAGATTTACTGACTGCAGACAGAAAAAGGCCAAAGCTTTACCAAAATATAGTTCCAAATATCTTCCCATGTTTCCGTACATGAATTGGAACTATATTCATACTCGATCAATTCAAGGTACCTGTTAAAAGTCATTTGTGCAGCCATAACCATGGATACAGTACAGTTCCACAAGCCTTCACTCAGGGAAACTATGAATAATGAACACGATGAGGAGGACTGTAACTAAGAGATGATTTTTCATACGGTGTTGCGCAGGGAAACAAGTACCCCAGGTCATTCTGTTATGGACGTTGTCAGAACAGCATTAATAGCTGCCTGACCAGAGCTGTGAGAACTGTTTGGCCTTCTAAATGTATCAAGGCATATAATCAAACACACGAAAACAGGTTGATACCAAACGGGAATGCCAAATGAATTCACATTTGGGGCCGCAAGTCCTGCAGACAGGTAGTGTGGAAAAAAAGTGACCTTGACTTGAAGTGGGGAGCCAAGGCCTGAAACTGCTTTCATTAGTGACTTCTAGAGTCCCAGAGAGAGATAGTGGATGAAACACAGCATGCTGCCTCTGCAGCTGCCTCTGCTGCCTCTGCAGAACCTCGCAGGCAAACTTCCTCCGGTGAGTCGGTGATCTCAGTAATCTTATGTATTCTATGTCGTGCTCCCATGATTTAAACTGGTTCTCTGCCTCTCTGTTGTTAACTGGCTTCAGTATAATGATGTCGTTTTCTGTGATGTTCAGACACCATGGCTGGAGGCAGGAGTTTAGGCAGCATGCAGGATCAAGAAAAAAGTGAGCCACTGAAAATTGAGAAAAATGGCTTGCAGTACCCCAAGGTAGGGAATAAATTGCAGATGATAACTAGTAGAGCGAGGAACAAACAGCATAATAAATTGTTTGAGATTTGTGCTCTCATTTTCCAGACCAAAATCAAACTTTTTAACGTGCGGTTGGCAGGCCATTAAAAGAATTATTTCATGCTCCGAAAACAGAGACCTAATGTCAATCCCTATATCTCACACAGAGAGATAACACTCTTTGGAAGTGCTTTGTCTTCAGTTCCATCACACGGTAATGATAATAGGTTATACTAAGACACGAACACTGTAGAAGAGACGAAAAAATATAAACATTTGGGAACTCGACTCTAACGGTTGTCGAGCAGCATAGCTAAATATTCATGGACAAATATGCATGTTATTATATTTTCTCAATATATCAGCATTAAATATGAATGATCCACATTGAACACATTTAATAATTCAATAAGATATATTTTGCTTATACTATAAATATTAAACTGATTTAGCAGGGATTTTACAATGTGTTTGATGTCCACTGGCTGTTTCTTGTTGATAATAGTAGTTCCCAATTTCAATGGCACTATGAACATGGTGAAAACAAAGATTTTGTGATAAACATTTGCTTTATCAAATAAATATTTGATGTTATCGTGAATTCAAACATCTTGACCCCAGAAACCACTTGGTTACACGAACAGCACGCTATGTGCTCACCAAACCCGGCTTTTAAAACCCCCCTGCATTCTATCCATTTTCCTGTGTTTCTACGCTATAGATTTTTTTGTTTAAGGACTGTGCAGCATTTTCCCGTACTGTATGACAAATGATATTGTGTCTGGAGATGTCTGACCTTCGTCTAGGCTGGAAGGAGATTCTCGTCGGCACACGGCTCGGTGCCCTCCAGCACACGACTACCAAAGGATCAGAGACGAAATCTGTGAGTTGTGGAAGCAAAGTATGCCATGGCACTGTTATGAACTGTGAAGCCGCCTTTGATAAACATTTAAATGACTAAGCATTATCAGATTAGATATGTCCTACTTTCTCTGAATCAGTTCTGCCTTGAAAGAATGTGAAGGAGGAGAGGATAAATCAAGCAATTTTGAGGGTATTACTTTATAATTGCTCATGGCAGAAGATTTAGTCTGTAATGTGTAACTGTAATGGAAGCTCAGACAGCAATTTCACACAAAATACCAAAAAGAAAAGAAAGTTACAAGTGAAAGTCAGCCTGTCCTTAAAGAAACATCCATGGCGATGGCTAAAGCAGTAAACAAAACCTTTACAATCGTATGTTCGTTTGCAAAATCATCTCTTAAGCGTTCATTATATGTCTACAGTACATGGTGCCAAGGTGAAAACAAACTTGTGTATAAAAATACATTCCCTGACTGACACGTGGTTCCCAAAATGTTGAATAGTTTACTTGTGGAAACATTAGATTTGCCGTTTACTTATACATAACAACAACGAGAAGGGGTTGAGGGCATCTGCTTGGCAAATTAATAATGTAATAACATCAATAATGCATGATCAGAGAGTTATGATCATTATACAATTTAAATGAGGCTTGAAAGCTGTCTGGCTTACTTGTGTGAGTACAGTCAAACATTAAAGATACAATAGTAGCACATTTTTAGCAGTGAAAAATTGATATGGAACATTCTAGATGGTATCCTACAGTACCCACAGTTCCTAGCACCCTCGCAAGCATAGTATGGGAGAAAGAGTCACCACAAAATAGAACTGTATTGCTTCCAAAGTCCTTGTGTTCCACCAAAGCTCATGGCAATGTTGATCAAGTGTTTAAACCTGATAGCTGGGGCAACTGTTAAAAGAGAAACAGCCTTCTGAACTATAATAGTCAACTGCAGGGTAGGCATTACAAATCTCAGCTGCTTATGTACTAAACTACAGTATAACTTCAGCCCAAACTTCTTGATCCAACTGGATGACTGACTCCACTTTCAGGGTGGTTGATACCTTCATTATCACCTCACATCTTTACCTTCCTTGAACTGTAACAGCAACTTATCCCAAGAATTTTGCAGTCTGCCAGGGATACTCCATATTGTGAGTAGGGGGCAGTAACTTAATCACAAATATTATCGCCGTTATTTATAAATAAAGGAAATTTGTTTGGGAAGTCATTTTCAATAAACGTTTCTACACCGCGTTTCAAATGTTGACGAGTAAAGACACCGTCGATTTACTGCTTCCCATGCGTTATCACGGCTCTCTCGCCACTACGAACATCCCTCCCAGAATTATAGTTCAACCTGCAGAATTTTAAGCAAAATGGCGACAGTATAATGGATGGAGGACGAAAAACGAACAGTGTCAAGTGTAATAACTAACTTGTGAATTGTTACCGATTCCTGCGCTAAGGAGGTAGGTCTCCAACTTCACGTCGATCTATTACACACGTATAGACTTATACTCGATGTACTATCACACAATGTCGAGTGTTGTCATGCAGCAGGGAATATGTAGCAATGCTTCGGCATTTCATGGAGCACCACTGGTAACACAGATACGCTAGGTAAGAAGTAACATTACATGCATCTAGGACGTTTTATTGATAAACTACGGACGTCACCAATGCCACCACCTTACGCACCCTCAACACAATTCGTAACACAACGCTCTGTCTTGGACACATTTGTTGTCGTTCATCACATCAAAAAGGTAGACGTTATCATTGAATTAGTAGCACAGCATTATTATCCTTCCAGGCAACCTGCATTTCCACGCTGACCATACCCCTGACAAGGTGGTGCCACATTGATCGGATGCGTCGGTCAATGAAGTGCTATCGTCGCATCACAAGGTCAGCCAGTATTAAAAAACGTGTCATAGTTTAGCAGAATTTTCAGAGCTCAGCTGTTTCCAGTGTACCAATACCGCTATAATATGTCCAGTTTTCACTTCAAGAATAGAAGTCTTTATATAAAGAAAACTTTATAGATGGGTCCTGTTGGCTAAACAAGGTGAACAAGTTTAGACAAGTGAAAATAATTATTCTCTGTGGCTTTGCAAGTGGTTACAGTAAGTGTGGTTAGCAAACCTTTTCATAGTGGTTTCATAGTGTATGAAATAAATCTAGCACACATACCCATAGGCAGGAGTGTCACAATGAGACAGATGTTGTCACCCACAGTGTTGGTTAATGCTAAACTGTCACTTGACAAACACTGAAACCAAAAAGTATGAAATTCCAGAACATTTACGTGTTCTCTACTGGTTTAGCTGACTGCTCTTGCAGATTCTAAATCACCTGGGAGTGATTTAATGGGAGTACACTGTCCCGAATTAGCGACTCAGCAGCCAGCTGCAGATATGAGATATTTTAGTTATCAGGTGGAATCTACCAGGAACTTTGGGATCTGCCGAAATCTATTAGTGGAAGAGAATTAAGGGCAAGATCATTTCCTGTGATACTGGATCAGTTTCAACAATCTAACCCACTAAAAGGTGCCATGATGCTAGATTGAGGTCACTTGCATTGCAGAATATTGTCATGTGCCTTAAAAGTTTTCCTTTTGACAGAACATACAGTCGTACATTTCATTGCAGTAACACGGATGTACTGTATGTCTTATCTAGCATGTTATGACTATGATCAACAATGCACTTCACTGCAATACAAGTTACATTTCACACAAACTGAAAGTACATACTGTACAGTATTGCTGTTTAACAGTATATGCATCTTTTTCTAATGAAGACAATGCTTTTCTTTGACAGGTCGTTTTTTTGAAGATTATTTCAGTGAAACCAATGTTTTGGAAGAGACTGGTAAGAAATGTACTTTCATCAGAAACACGGCTTAGCAACACAATTGAACCTTAAATAAAAGGACTGCATGCACGAACCAAGTATATAATCGAACCATTATTTATTCAAGCAAAATATCATAGGCCATCATGTGCCAATACATTTACTACATAACATGAACATGATATTAACAACGTTTAATTGGTGAACTTTTGACAGATGTTGTCGACATTCCATGGCAGAAAGGAATAGTGACTGTGACTAAATATCGTACAGTTAGAGGGGAAATGTCGCTGTCTCTGTGTGTGTCTCCGTATACAGTACAGGAGGTGTTAAGATTCAGGGGCACAGATATATGTCTACATACTGTCTTGGCACCTGAAGCTTATATGCTGAAGTGTGAAATGCTCTGGTACTGTAGCTGGGTGTGATTACCAGTCAAATTAAATCTGTAATGCCAGGTACAAGTGTCAGTGGTTGACGGGTAGCAGGCAGCGTTAAGCCTGCTAGTGCTAATGCCTGATTATTTTATTTAGTAATTATTATTTTATTTTTTTAAATCCACAATAAATTTACATGATTTATACTTCGTTGATCTTATCTAAATATGATTTAGATTTTGCCCCATAGATGGAAAAGCTAGTGTAAGTTAATGTTAGAGTGAAATTGGTCTTCTGGGATTGAACCCCAGCACACTTTCCACCAAGTCATTTGTTAATTCGCTATGTAAACACCTCACGTTTATATAAAGGGAAATAAAGTGGTACTTTATATACATAACAGATGCCAGCTCTAAGCTATCCATCAGGAGAAGATCGTTTGTTTCCATCTCAGAGGGAACAAGGCTCCAGGCCAGCCCAGTATCACAACCCTGACACCAGGTTATAGACCGTTTCCACCACTAAGGGGCAGAATATGATCACTTATATTTGAATCCCTCACTTGAGGAAATGACAGATGTTAGTAGCCGCCTTCTTTTCTTTCACTAATGAGGCATGAATAGAATTGCGTTAAATAAGACATGTAGCTAACGTAGGGTCTGTTCAACAGTTTAGAATATATACTGTATCTTTTTACATTTTAAATATCGCAAGCTGCCACACATCCCAGTGTTGACCTTAAATTAAACCACCGTAGAGACAATATTAATGTGTTTACAGGTATTAGAATCAATGCAAACCAGACCAATGTTTCACTGCTTAGGTACAACAGCCAATACTTCCATAGAAAATCAGTCAACCGAAACTTGATCGACAGAGTACAAAGGCAGAAGTTTGCCACTACGTTAGTTTCAAGACTGTCGAAACCGTTATGTGATATCCACCAAGGTTGTGGTCTGCTCTTTCCTCATTAAATTCCCATTTATTCCCCTTGCAGGATGTGATATTTTAGAGATTTGAGCGACGGGTGCACAGGTTAGGCGCAATTATGCTGATGTTGGCTTTTTTTATAAGTATGCTGAAGGAATGAATGAAATCTGGCATTCTGAGACGATAGCATTATGGATGTGGGTAGTTAAAGTGATTAACCTTCTTTTCTCTCCTCTTGATGTTCCCCGGGATACAAATCCTCCAATCGCACACCGGCAGCTACACATCTCTGTCTTTAAAAATGACCTTCAAAAGGACAGATCAGGGGCGTACGTTCAGGATGTGTTGAAGGATTTGTTTGGCCTTTTCTTCGCAGTGCAAATGCTCCCTTAAACTAAGTCCTACTCTAATTTTGCTTTTCACTTCTCTAAAGGGTCAAGACCTTGGCTGAATCGCTAGTTCGTACTACTACAGCTTTAAGATGGCTCAGTTATGACACTGCAGCGAGATTGCCAAATCAGAGTGCTTGATTGCAGCGATTGTAGAGTGATTGTTATTTAAATATTAAATATTGTTACAGGGTTTCAGTGGTGATAGACTATCGATGCAGTTTATACATACGAAGCAATACGGCCCTCACTTGAATAGCATACATGTTGAAATGGTATACCGTGATTTATAGTTTTATCTTCGCCTCCTTTGCTAGTCTCATGTGTCTGTGCCAGTTTACAGTGTGGCTGGAGAAGCGCCATCTGTTGGTGGTGCTTGGTATTGCACTGTGCTTGATACCATAGAAACGTAGCCAAGAGTTACATGCAACAAATCTGACAGGTAAACAAACACAACATTTTAGGAAATTTCAGAGTTTTCTCTTGAGTTAAACTTGAGATCACAACTGGTTTTTATTTATAGGTGCATCTATTTGGTATAAACAGGGCTATAAAAAAACTGAAAATGAGGCACATTAACAGATATGCTTGTCGAATGTATAGTAGTACGGATACAAATAGAGGTTTGGAATGAGTTCAGATTGGGTATTTATTGCGAGTAAACCAAATGTTTTTGATGAAAGTATTGCCTTTGGAGGCTTTGAAAATCAAACTTGAAATGAATTCTGCCGCACCAGTTAATGAAAGGGAAAGTCAGGAGACACAACAAACAAGTGAAATAAAAGGAATGAAAGATCAAATCATTTTTCACAAAATCCTATATTCTAGGCTGAGGATAAGATTCATTTTCCCTCTCTCTCTCTCTCTCTCTCTCTCTCCCTCTCTCTCTCTCTCTCTCCTCTCTCTCCCTCTCTCCTCTCTCTCTCTCTCTCTCCCTCTCTCTCTCTCTCTCTCTCTCTCTCTCTCTCTCTCTCTCTCTCTCTCTCTCTCTCCCTCTCTCTGAAAGTTCAGTGATGCAATCATGTACACAGCATAATGAGATTAGGTTTTATATCATGCTATATCACCTATTGTCATATGATGCTGTGAGCTCCCTTATCCCACATCCCAAGTAGCACGACGAGCTGAGGACTTGTGGTGTGTTCTCTCTTAAGCTGAACCAGCCCAGTCGAAAATAACAATTGTTCGAAAACAATACGTAAAGGAGAGGGAGGGGGGGGTCCCCTCTTCAAATACGGACATTTCTGAACCTCTTTGATTCGGGTCAGATTTGTGTTGTTGTCGGTCGGTCGGGAGAGTTTTTTTTTAAACCCCTTAACCCCCCACCCCCCACCTGGCCCAGTGTCCCACAGGGTTAATGACTGTAGCCGAGCCCCTGCTGAATAATACACATGCTCTGAAGGTAGGAGGGCCTGTGATCAGTGGCCAGCCTGAGATAACCCCCCCTCTCTCAGCCAGCAGTCGCTCCATTGATAAGATTATATTAATTGGTATGAATAGAAAAGGGGGTTTCTCTCTCTCTCTCCTTGTATACATTTACCATTATACTCATTAGCTTCGTCGTGCCTCCCAGCCAACTCCTTCCTAACATCCCCTGGAGTCTCCTGGGAGGCAATTTACATCTCTCCATGGAGCCTCTCTGGGGTTATTGAGGAAATATTAGCCCCCTTTTCTTCTGTGGCCGACCCCTTTGATTTATTTGGAGCTGGAGTTGATAGAGTGGTTCTCCCGTGTTAATGACTGGCATGGCTGCAGGCACCTCTCGGTGAAAGAGAACCACTCCTTGATCCCAGGTAGAAGAGGGTGCAATTGACAAGCAGCGCTGAATAATCACTTTGTGTGTGTGTGTTTGTGTGTGTGTGTGTGTGCTTGGGCAAGGCTTATGTGGACCTTGGCAAATGACAAGCGGCGATCCCACTGCTGTCAAGGCTAGCATGTTCAAGCTGCCCCTGGTCCTCAGAGAGAAATCATGTGTTGGATCCGATTTAACAACACCAGCTTTAACTCTGGTAGTAATTACACCTATATTTATAGATGAAGTTTGTGTTTGTTTAGAAACGTTGAATTTGATAGTATTTGTTTACTCTTATTTTTGACCAGGGACCGGGTGTCATTTTGTGTCCTACCCAAATCTATTCTCTGTTTCAGCTTTGTGAATATCTCAGGGCCAACTGCCATTGGGAGCTCTGCTTGCTTAAAGTTTTTTGAATGAAAACGATGGGGCGCTCTGCTCAACGACAAGCCGCTGATAGGTATTGAGAAATCACTTGGTCTTTGCTTGCTACCTAGTTAGCTGGCACCAGGGCCTCTCCGCTTCTATTCCTTGTCATCAGCGCCTGCCATGTACCCCGTGACGGAGCCAGGTATTCATATTATGTTTTAAAGAAAGGTAATGAGAGGTGTTTCATCCTTATATCTGCAATGCTTGACATTTCTCCAAATTTAAGCTCACTGATGTCAGCTTGGCAGAGTCGAGCCTGTCCTCAATTTGGAGAAGAGTTTGACACGATATCTCTTTCATCTGATTGGTCACGTGTCTCTACAGCAAAGCGCCAGCGACAAAGTTAGAGGATTTTTCTCCCCCCCTCTCATCTCATCCGAAGAGGAATTCTTCTGAGCGTGTCCAATCACGGCAGCGGCTTGCATCTTTCCGTGCCCCAAAGTATTTATGTACAGAAAGCTCTGCGGTAATGATCATATTTGATAAAAGCCAACATTCCGTATTCCGTCAATAAAAAATAAAAATACACACCAGTGTAATTCTAGCATATTTTACGCATATTTTAAACGGATCCGACTATATACATTCCAAACACGCAACCACGCAGTGCCAAGAGGGAGGGAAATCACAATATGGGAAATCTCAACAGGGCGCACACGCAGTTTGGCAAACCCAGGCGAATAGGTGTGGTGTTCTGGCGTTGGCCTGGCTTGTTTTCCTCTCAGTATCGGGAGATGAGGACGAGTGTGTCTAAACAGAGCAGATCTGATGTTTACCAGAGCCATCTGCCGGGCATCTCTCTGGTGCACGCTGCCCTCAACGTGAGACGAGACTCATTAAAATGGTCACATGCCTGAGAAATTTCAAACTGCCGTTTTTTTTCCTCCTTTTAAAAAGGAGTTTAAAACGAACAAAGCCGTGGGATATCCCCACCAGTCATCCCTCCCTTAATCCGTTAAATTTTGAAAGGTATTGTTTAAAGCTTCAAAGTTTATATCGTTTAATCCCCCCTCTAATACTACGGGCAGCAAATGAGACCGTGTCAGCAGTTTGAACAGATATAATCTACTCCACACAACAGAAAATCCTCCTTCAAGACAAGGTTGCATAGGGTTCCTGTGAACTCCCTGTTTGATGTTTCTACCTGCTATTGAACATGACTTCTGTCTTAACCCAACTGTCACTCGCTCCCTGTCCCCTTTTATCACTTCGAATGTTCCCGCTACACCCTTTTTTTCATCAGTAAATCTACCATCACAGCTATTTCATTTATACCCTCTTCTTTTAGAACGCACGGGGAGGTGAGGGGTGGGTGGGGCTGGTGTGGAGTGTGTTTTCTACCTTGTTCACGATGGGGTGATGAGGCTTGCCCGGTAGGTTTAGACAGGATGTGTTCTTTTGTTCTGATGGGTTCAGGGGTAGAAACCAGACCAAACCAGACCAAACCAGACCAACCAAACCAGACCACAACCTCTGGACAGTTTACTTTGAGTCCACATTTGCTCAACTTTGCGTCACCCTTAAGTCATTTAGTAGGTTTTTGGAAGCCATCGGCTCGGCCGACGCTAAGGTGTCAAACTTTGTGCTATTTCGAATGCATCAACACGGATTGGGACCCTAGAAATGTCAAGTCAAATTGATTTATAAAGCACATTTAAAAACAACTTATGTCGACCAAAGTGCTGTAGAAAACGTGTAGTCTAGTGGCACTGTGGATCTTATCCATTATATTATTTTATTTTAAATCAAATCAAAATGTATTTGTATAGCCCTTTTTACACGCAAGCATGTCACAGAGGGCTTCACATACACCCATAGAGCTGCCCCTCAACCAACCTAAACCCTCAAGAAAGACAAGGAAAAACTCCCAGAAAAACTATTATATTATTTCATATCACTTGTACTGTATGTGTGCATTTCAAAATAATCATCAAGACATTGGAGGTGATTCTACTTTCTTCTAGTTTCACCCCTAACATCATAATGTCAAAACTCTATTCAATCTCTATCGTGGAACCCTGAGCTCACATCAGGCCTTGCAATTCATCCCTGAGCGATTTATCCGTGACCTCTAATTATACTATTTGAGCCAAACACAGGCGTCATGTCTCGTTATTCTAGTAGTAGATTACATAGTTGGGTTATCAAAGGCTTTGTGTAATTACATTTTCACTATTCAGCATGACAGGGCTGATGGTGTCTGTTCTGGATCTGGCTATACATAATCACAGCCCAAATCCCATTAGGGAGAGAGTGGAGGCCATTATTATGGAAATGACCTTTTGGTTGACAAGCATTTTGGGTTAAGATGATAGGAGCCTAATCCAGGGGAAATGTAATCTAGGAGACTTCTCATTATTTACTAATCAGATGAACAGATAAGAAATGTAACGAATGACTGGAAGCCTTGTGTAGCCTAGCGTAAGTTGCAACACTGTCTGAAACCAGATTTTTTTTGAGGGGAGAGTTGTTTGCAGATAATTTCACCATTGTTCCGAGGTGTCTGAGTTTATGTTGTGAACTACCGGCTCAAGACGCCAGCAGTTTGCACAGATCTGGGCGTCTTCTCTTCACTGTGGCAATGAGAGAACACACCCTCTCTCGTCGGGATTGCTGAAGTGTCAAACCGAATCTCCGCCTGTTTGCTTTGAGCCACGCTTTGATACTCTCTCGCACTTGAGAGGCAGCTTCATAAATACACATTGTGTCAAATAAATCAATAGATCCCATTAGCTGAGGAAGTTGTGGAGCGCGGTACTTGAGGGGCCATGGCCTGACTAGTTTAGATGTGGGGTTTTTCCAGCGAAGGAGAGGGGGGGGTGGGGGAGGATGGGGGGTGCACAGGGATGTGGGGATGGGTGTTGATCTATACAGACGGCTCTCACAGTTGAAATGGTCTATCTGACTGGTCCCAGTTGGTCTCGTCCATCGTCTCGGCGATCCTGCCGGAATATGTCCACTACAGTCCGGCCGAAAGGAGGAATTCACACGGACGTCTTGCAATCAATGTCTTCCTCACCCCTCCACATCCCAGTGATGGCGCTCGGTTGCAGTGATGTTGCAGTAGAAAATGTTCACACTTGGGTGAGAACATGGGTGTCTTATCTGTTTCAGGACAAAACAATTTTTCATTTGGCATTCATGTGTGTGGCTTTATGTCAACAGACTGGGGCAACAGGAATAGAACACGTTATGAATGTTCTGTCTGGATAGTTTCATCACAAATCTTTATTACTTGGGTTTTGTGACCAAAAATTGGGTTTAGGTGAACTTCTGACGACTGAAGTGTGAGGAAAAATAGTCCCATTCATCTTAGACAAGCTGATTATTAAATATCCCCAGAAAGGTTTTCACTTCGTGGGACTACAGAATAATTATGATGATATGCAATTATCACCTCACAATTTTTTTTTCTTCGGTAACCTCAAGACGAGGTGCAATAGGAGTGTCTGTGCATGTGCTGAAAGACCACACGAAATATAAAACATTTAAGAGGGGAAGAGAGGCCCAGTGCGATATCCTACACATGCAAAAGGTGTTGTAGGAAGTTTTTGTTGACTTTAAGTTGATTCCTGATTAAACCAAATTATTTTTCTTTTTATAATTATATAATTATCCCCTTTTGAACTGAATCACTACAGACCATGGAGGCAGACGTCTATGGGGAAAAACAGAGAAGGAATAGTGAAACAGTTCTGAATCGATCCGTGCATATGGCTTAAATGCATTTAAGCTCATAATCCTCGTAAATATCTCCAGGCAAGGCAAAGTCAGCCTTTTAGCATTGACTAAATGAAGTAAATAGAAGCAAATTATTTTTTTAATTCCAAAATTGCTGTTGAATCCTTGTTGTGGTATATATATACGGAGCGACGTTGTGTGTGACTTGGCTACTAATGAGGACTTGTAAATTTAAAGCTGAAATGATATTCTGTTGGCTTTGCCACCCTGCTGTTTGGGGGGTTGCAGCGAAGTTCGCTTTAAATGTGGAACGTCTGTTCCTCATCCGAACTCCTCACACCACAACAGATGGAGAGAATATGGAGCTCGGAAGGATTTACCTCAGAGGTGGCAACAGTGAAGCCACTCATTAACACTGAATTTACCACTTTGTTAGCAACGAAGCTTCCTGTAGAGAGAGTACTGGATGTCAAATCCACTGAGCATATGTAGTCTAGCGGGGGCTAATATAAACCCTGAAAATACTTTCGCTCACCCTCCAATCTTCAACACTGAGAGAGTAAATTATATAATTTTTATCTTTGTTTATTTCCCACCCCCCCCCCTCCATTGTAGTGGCTTGTTTGCACAGATATACAAACAACAGTTGTCTGTCTTACATCCAGAGATCTGCGCAGACTTAAAAGGTCTGCCACTGCTGTGTTTGTGTGTGTGTGTTGTGAGAGTGTGTGAGTGCGCCTGCCAATTTGTCAGGATTCAAGCAACAACAGAGTCTCGTGCTGGGATCCGCGTTGGCGCCCATCAGAGAGTGATAAGATAGAATATGATCTCATTGGACGTGTACTTTGTTCCCATGGAAATTGGTCAATTTTAGGAGGCGTCTGAGAACTGAGAAGGGGGGGGAGAAACAGGAAGGTTTTACCCCAGAGGTGTGCTCAGTTAATTAAGCATCCTCGCCAGGGTACCCAGGGCTAACAGCAGGGTTTTGTTGTGAAGAGGAAGAAGTGGGTGTTGGAAAATCATAATGCAGCACAGAATAACGCCACTATCGTGTTTTGGAACAGCGCGAACATGGCAAAACTGCTACTTAACAGCGACCGGTTGTCAGTGTGTGTGAAAAAATAATAATTGTTAGCGCAAATTTTTTCTTGAATAATTCATCGAGTACATTGTTACAGGTGTCAGTTGAAATGTTAAATATAGAAATGTTTTAATCTAGTAAATTCCTCGGACCTAAGAGACAAGAAGGCATTATTTATATATATAAGATAGATGATATGAAGAGGCACACTTTAAGTTCATATTGTGGTATTCTTTTCCAGAGTGTGTTGCAGAGATGGCTGATCTGAAGCCAAATGCACAAGAGGACAAAGATGTGGAACCCGAGTCTGACAGCTCAGGTCCCACTCAGGAGCCATTACACAGTCGCACGTTCTCCCTCAAGAACCATGCTGCAAGTCTGTCAGAGCAGCTGTCCTCGGACGCACGCAGAAACCTTTTAAATGGAGCCCAGCCGAATCCATTTGTATACAGCAGTGTCCCTGCTGTTACCCACGCAGGCAATTCGTTGCCTTTAGGAGCACTTGTTAATGGACCTGGTTCACACCCCACCTCAGAGGAGAGCTGTGTCCTGAACAAAGGCATCATTTTACCCAACAATGTCCTGGATACGGCACGGCAACCGGAGGAGGACACAGGCCCTCAGGTGTTACCGCCACCCATCGTGCTTCAATCAGACGCTCGGGGAAACACAGTGGGAGGTCTCTTGAAAACACTGCCCACGCAGCCGGGCGCCGCCCCGCCGCCGTCTGACACCGAGAAGAGCGCGGCTGAACTCCTCCTCGCCCCTCTCCCGGGCCGCGGTCCAGACCAAACGCGCGTTAGCCAAATCTCGACCAACAACGAAAGAATAGACGCGGTGGGCTCGATGTGGGAGTTCGAGTCGTCGGAGAGCTCCTCTTCCTCCTCCGACCCCGATGGCGAGGACGAAGATGCCAACTGGGACCCTCAGAAGGAGCTCATGCGCTTCTTGTGGAACGGCCACGCCGTAAACAGAGGCCTCGAGGCCAAGTCTGGAAGCCCCCGTTACGTGAGCCAAAGACGCCGTAAGCACAACGACCACGCGCCGCCCGCACGCCAACACAAAGAAAGACTTTACTACAGCAACGACGCAATGGAAGAGACGCACATCGACGACGCCGACGAGGAAGACGACCGCGGTTTTAACTCTGCCGTCGCCGCAGCTTACAAAGGCGGCGATAAGGACAATCGAGACGACGACGTCGGCGGCACGAAACCCAAGAAGCTGAAGACGGAGCCGTCCGAAGAGGACCCGACCTGCTTTCCATTCACAAAGCGCAGTGTTCAAATCAAGGAACAAAGGCATTTGCGTCGACACATGATATATCATTTAGATGTGCATAATCAGGTGCGCCGAGAAGACGCCCCGCGACCCTTTATATGCAGGGAGTGTGGGCGTTCGTTTCGAGATCACAGCTCCCTCGCCAAGCACATGATCGTTCACCAGGAGCGACGGGAGAAACTCATGGAGGAGATCAAGGGACTCAGCCAGCGTCCGGATGAGGGCAGGGGCGCCTGGCTTCAGTGCCCCCGCTGTGTGTTTGGTTCGACCTGCCCCGATGCCTTCGTCCAGCACACCAAGACCCATAGCGAAGGAGGTAGGGGCCGACACGGCTGTAAGGAATGCAGCCACGAGGCTCCGACGGAACAAGGCCTCAAAGCACACATGCACAAAGTGCACTTTAAAACACAGAGCGGCACGTTCTCGAGCGAGGGGGACTCGACGATAGCCACGCTTTGTGACGATTCGGGTCCCGCTCTCTTCCACTGTAAAGGGTGTTTGTTCACCTCCCACAATGAAAACGGCCTCAAAATGCATTCGCGGTTGATACACAAGGAGATGTCTGATGAGGAATGTGAGACCTCACTTCCTGGCAAAGTGTCCAACCGCAAAGAATCAACGTGCGATAAAGACGAGGTAGCAAACCAGTCCAAAAATGCCGACTTAAAACCATTGCAGCTAAAGCCAAAGTTCTGTGTGAAAAAAACAGCTTTCTGGAAAGCAGCAGACTTGGCCTTATGGACTAGTCGTAAAGCTGACTTTCACACGAGGAACCCAGACACAGACGAGTCGTACAAAGGTCTCGACTCGTCGCAGTTCAAGCGCGGTCTCGGCAGCTCAACAAACAAGCTGTCACAATCTTTGCAGAGGAGTGACAAGCGGAGCAAATTATCTCTGCAACCGCTCGAGAAAATTGACGTGACAACAGGTCTCCCTTTTGTCGAGGAAGACAATCAAGAGAAAGACCACACGGGCGTCACAGAAAGGACAAAATATCCCTCCAACATGGATGTGCTGCTGACATCCAAGACTGTTAAATCCGATCAGACGTTCTGTCACGGCTACAACTCTGACGGTCGGCATGGCGACTGCGACTTGGCTGGCAGGAATGTCGAAGAACAAGCTGTTTTCCAAAAGTCCTTATCCAAAAGAAAAATGTCAACGCCGTTGCGCAACGCCATCGACAGGAAGGTCGACGACGCCTTACCGAGACTCCACCAAAGGTCAAAGGGCAACGCCGCTCCCGAGGGCCGGGAAGCGGACGACGAAGACGCGTACGACTTCAGCGACTACACGGGCGAGGCCACCGCCCACTTCCTGGACAGCAACGAGAACAAGAAGAACCCGTACGCCCGCAGCTACTTCATACGGAGACAGCGGGCTGCGGCGGTCGAGGAGGACGCCGCCCCGACCCACGACCCGTTCGAAAGGACCGACAGGGAGGACGACGACGACAGCGGCGACGACATACGGCAGCTCGTCGTCAAGGAGGAGTGTATCGAGAGCGCCGTTTGCGACGATTTCCCGCCTTCGCCGACCGGCCTCCCTCAGGGCGAGCCCTTAGAGATGCCACCCTTGTTGGGGACGGACCCAAAGTCGTGCCCCTACTGCCCCGCCACGTTTGAGTCTGGAGTGGGCCTGTCCAATCACGTGCGAGGGCACCTCCATCGAGTGGGGCTGAGTTACGACGCTCGTCACATGGTCTCCCCGGAGCAGGTGGCGTCGCAGGACTCTAAACCCCGCATCCGCAGAAAGATTCCTTCCGTGTCGAGGAGAATCAAAAGAGGTATTATCCTCTCTTCTAGTTTTTTGCTAGTTTATTTATTTAGTTTATACTATATATATGTATACTATATTCATACTATACATGTGTGTGTGTGTAACTTAATCTAAGATCAGACGTATTCAATATGTATTACTTTTAGGTAGTAGATATAGATTCTATGTTCTCACTATGTCAATATGAGATTGATTTATGAGATTGATTTACGTTGTGGTGCTAACGTATATGACATGCTTGTGAACTTCACAGCTGACAAGCCAGAGTCCCAAGGTGAGCACACCTGCCCCTTGTGCTTGGGTTGGTTCGATACCAAAACAGGTCTCTCCAACCACGTGAGGGGACACCTGAAAAGAATCGGCACGACGATCCCCAGCACCAGCAAGTCCCCGCTGTGCATCCTCAACGAGCTGCTCCGGAACGAGAAGGAACACCAGAACGTTCTCCAGCTCCTGAACAGGAAGCAGTCCCGATCTCGCCCCTTCGTCTCCCAGAAGTTCATCGGCAGCGACGGGCTGTTCCTGACGCCCACGGGCTTCCCGGTGAAGATCCAGCACGGGGTACAGGCCGGTGCTCCGTGGGGGGGCGGTTTACCTAAAGAGGAGACGGAGGAACTCTCCGACAAGGGGGTGGAGTCGCAGGCCCGAGGGGGGACCGAGTCCTCGTCCAGCACTCTGGTGGAGCTGCTGAAGAGGAGGAGGGACCATGAGCTGGAGGCCAGAGACAGAGTCAGGAAGCACTTCGCCGTGACCAAAGAGAACGCGGAGGGGAGGCAAGCCACCGGTTTGGAACCAAACTGGGCCCGTGGTGAGGAGCGAGATGTTTTTACCTGAGTCTGAAACACGTGTGTTAATCCGTAGAGGTGTTATGGGGGAAGATAAGATAAGATGTTGTTAAACGGTGATGAGTGATTGGTTGATGGATGACAGGTGATTCGTTGTGAACTTTCCGAGAGGGCGGGCCCTCAGGAATGTGTCGTCCAATCACGGTAATCACGCCGTAGCCCTGCTGAAACTGTCATGTTGCACAGCTGTTAAAGTGTCTGTTACGCTACCCCTACACCATTACATTATTTACAGAGTCATGTTAAATCACAGTTTCAATCCTATGGTGCGGCATTAAATATGCATGCGAGATCGTACAGTAGATCGTGTGCTGCTCTGTCAGAAACCTTGAAGGCTTCAGTGACATGCAAGAGCCCGGGAAATAATGCGAAAGGCAGGAAAAAGTTCACGATCATTTGGATTGTTGTAGCACGTACAGATAGAATACATGTCACCGGAGGCCCTTTGAAACAAGGGGGGAAAAAAGGGAGGGGAAAAAAAACGTCACATCATTTGATGTCGAGTTGGAAACACATCAGGCGTGTTTTACTCACCTTTGTTTAATGTCTGTCCAAATGAGAGTTTTGTTCAGGTATGCAGAAATATATTGATAGAGATTTTTATCTCCCCACCCCACCGCCACCCCCACCCCCCACCGTACATTTGAATTCCAATTTGTGTTATTGGTTGTTCCACGGCTGACAGTGTTGGCGTGAATGTCGATAATATTTGTTTCTAGTGAATTTAGACGGTTGCTGGAATTGTAAATGAAAATAGACCTTCTCATGCATACGGATCAAAAGGCTTTTATCTGTTAAACTCGAGGCTTTAATCAGAACAATGTTCAATTGAGACTTAACGCAGAGACTGTGGGAAGAATATATGCGAAAAGTTTCAAGACATTTTGTTAATTAACCAAGAAGCGATCCATTTGGCACATCCAAGGTTGCAAACGATTTGCAGGTCATTAAAATAACCTTGGTGGCTCGTCATAATTCAGAAAAAAAACAACAACCAATGTAGCAGATGTTTTTTTCCTATTAGGTGCGAAATGAATTGGAAGCTGTCACTTTGATTTTCACACCCGTGCAAATATACTCCTTAATTTCTTATAAATGGTGTGGTCTAGTCAGCCAGTCAGTGCTACTTGCGAGAGCACTTGTAGAAACCATACTAAGCTCGTCCTCAATCTACACAAATTGGCAAATATGTATAACACAAGAGTGCAATACCGCACACCGTCCAATAGGACTCATGCTGGTTTCGTATCACAAAGCTAATTCAAAAAATCCATATTAAAGGCCTGTGACTTGCCCCCTCCATACAGAGGTGAAAATAGGCCCCCTGAAGACTTCAGACTGTGATAAACATTATCAACAACCCTTCTCAAGCAGCAGAATGTAGAACAGATTCTATGAATGTGGAAACAGATGGAGGCCGAGGTTAGGGAATAGCACCTTAGGTTGTTAGCCTCTCCTGCACCTCTGTATTAACGCTCCAGACCTCCTGCTACCTAATACATAGTTTAAACTTTTCCAACTTGGAAATTATCCACAAGAGATGCGTTTTCTGTTCATGAATATAGAACAAAGTGAGTGTTGTAATACGGACATTTAAGGTTTATTTTGTAAGGTAGTGGATGCTGTCTTTACTCTTCACAAGATGTTCTTTGCCATCGATGTGTCGTCACGAACCATTGAAACTGATTTAAAGTTCAGAATTGTGTTCAGCTATCAAAGTTTCGTTTCATTTTTGATTAAATTGCAATGCCTGCCTCATCTTCCAGGTGGGCGCGAATCCAGTAAGAAGATGTGCATCCACTGCAATACAATCTTTCCTAGCGCTGTCAGCCTGTCCAATCACCTTAGAGCTTACGCACGGAGGAAGAGGGTGGCGATGCTAGAAGGCACAAGTAAGTCTGCATCCTGGATGACAAGGAGATCTAACTGATACTCTGAACTGTAAGGCCGTTACACTGTCCGTGAAGAGGGCGTGGTTGAGTGTTATCTGTTTTATTTTGTCTAGGCTATGATTGTAAACAAAAGAAGTTGAGACCAAGACCCGGTCTTAAAAAGAAGGTTTTTCCTCTTTCGAATGCTGTGGAGCAGATCTACAGACTGACCTGCAGGTACAAATGGTCGTCCCTAAACTCGAAACGCAAATGTCCCACTGAAATCTGCACTTCTGTTTTTGTGTGTCGTATAGACATCTAAACCCAATTTTCACACTTTTCCTCACCCAGATTCTGTGACCTAGTGTTCCAGGGCCCTCTGTCTGTGCAGGAGGACTGGATCAAGCACTTACAGAGGCACCTCATGCACATCGGCGTTCCTCACACCGGGACGGGGATGGTGGAGATTCTAGGCCTCCACCAGGAGATCCCACCGTCGTCCAATGAGGAGCCTGGACCGGAGAAGCACACTTCGCCGTCCAATGAAGAGCCTGGACCGGAGAAGCACACATCGCCGTCCAATGAGGAGCCTGGACCGGAGAAGCACACGTTGCCGTCCAATGAGGAGCCTGGACCGGAGAAGCACACGCTGCCGTTCAATGAGGAGCCTGGACCGGAGAAGCACACGTCGCCGTCCAATGAGGAGCCTGGACCGGAGAAGCACACGTTGCCGTCCAATGAGGAGCCTGGACCGGAGAAGCACACGTTGCCGTCCAATGAGGAGCCTGGACCGGAGAAGCACACGCTGCCGTTCAATGAGGAGCCTGGACCGGAGAAGAACACGTTGCCGTCCAATGAGGAGCCTGGACTGGAGAAGAACACGTTGCCGTCCAATGAGGAGCCTGGACCGGAGAAGTACATGTTGCCTCTGGTGCTCCCATTGGCCTCCTGAACCAATGTTTACACATCCACTCTATCACTTTAGATCGATCCTGCACATGTATATTATGGATAGATGCTGAGAACTACTATATAGACGGACATTGTTAGCGGTTATAAAAGTGTGTAAGTCTTTCCTACGATGCACAAGTGGCTTCTTCCTCCCCTTTTGTATGACCTCCCTTAGAAAATATACCTTGATAGATTACGAAACATATATTGTTAAATATTTTAAGCGGTTGTGATACAAAAAGCCTATTATCAAAGTTGCTCTTAGAGCAGCAGAGTCACAAATTGTATATCAAATGTTCTGCGCTTACCGTGTGTATACAGTGCTGTAAAAATGCAATCTTATAAGTGAGGTTTCATAATCTCACGCTGAATAATCGTTCCATTTGTACAATGCAACAAGGACACACGCGGTGTGTCTTGCTTCCTGTTTTGCACTTTAGCAGTCTGCTTGAATCCATTACCAAAAGAGACAACTCACACCTCAGCATTGCTAGGAATGCTTTGTCCACTTAGAGAGTAGCCTTATAAGATCCAAAAATAGTAAACAGGGTTGGTAATATATGTGTTAATGACTCAATACTAAACTAAAGTACTTTCTGTCAATTGTAGATGTTTGATTTGCCTCAAGAATGAATACGAAGAACATTTTGTTTATCAAAGAGAAATCCTTTTTTTTTCTTCCAAGTGGGTCTACATATCCCATACCTCTAGATTGTAGTGCTTTACGTTTCCAGTCAGCTGAACAAACTATTCCTATTGTTTATTTGAAACACATTATTTTTGGCAATTAATCGATGCTGTAGCGTCACCAAGCACAACATTTCCATGGTGCTAGTAAAAGACATATATTAATCTTTACTCATCGGGATGTACCAGAGAAGTGAACGCACACGATCAAGAAACCGGCTTCAGAAAACGCTCAATAGTTTTGTAAGTCAACTGCTGGACTAAAAAAGGTGTAAACAAACTAAGATGTTCTAGTAATGCCAATACCAGGACCTCATCCTCTGACCTTCTAGAGCCTTCGTATTCCTGTCTAGGCCTGAGACCTACAAGTAGAAACAGTGGATTTTGTACAGAATGCTCCTTTATCCTTCATCTTGGATGTATGATGTCGGCGGAATATACAGTACCATGTATCAAGCAATCTGTAGAAAGTAGTACAGGAAGTAAGATAAACTATTGTAATAAAATCTCAAGAATATGAAATATGTAAGATAATGGTGTTCCATCCAAATGGTTTTGTACAGTATGCACACAAAAGAAGCACAAGGGTACCATGGTAACCAAAATGTATACGTGTGTACACGGTCGATTGTGTGCAAGCGGGAAGTGATGGTAACCAAAGGTAACCAAAAATAGGGGCCTGGTTTACGGCCCCAATGTCTGCATGAACTCTATGCTCCTATGAGTCCTTGGTGAATCGTACAAGATTTGTAACCCGTCTTCCGAATTGTTTCCATCCTTCATATTGTGTCCTTTGTGTCCTCGGTCGGGACAAGAGTCTGTCCCAGGAGGGTCATGTGATTTGATGACATCATACCTTTTGTCGTTAGCTTTCGGAGCGGCCCATTGGATGGGAGCTGCTGTTACCATAGCCACTTCTGGCCTCTTCTAGTTATCAATGGCACAGGGGGCTAACCCAGCAGTTTATCTTGGGCAGTATTTAAAGCAAACGATCAAAGCTGTACAAACCAATTGTCGTCATGTTTTTCCAGAGGGAATTTCCCGAGTACATTAATGCTCTTTCTTTGGGAAATAATTGTGCCACTCTGTGACTTCATTAGGTCTCCTGGCTGTTTCAAAAGATGCTCTCCCTGGAGGTTGGAAGCCACGTCTCTGGCAGACAGCATCCCAAGGGGGCCCAATGAATAAAAAAATACAAAAAAGAGATTATAATGAGATTGAGCCAGCCATGACCAGGGTTTTGGGGTTTTGATTATTCCACTGGCTGGAGAGTGAGAGGGACGAGAGACATCAAGAAATGTGTGGTAGGGACATGGGCCCTCACTCGCCATCTGCCACGGGGGTCCGATGGTAACAGGCCAACGCATGCTTATCATTAGGCATGAGTATCAAAGAGGCCTCTTCTCAAGAGACTACTCCATTAAAATTGTAGGCGTCATCCCTCCTTTCACATGGCGAACAACGAGAATCTGCTCAATAAAATCTTGAATTATGATTTTGTATTCAGCTAACGATGTATAATGTGAGCGTATTTTATTTTAAGATTTTACCTCAAATCTCTTATCTTATTTGTTCATTTTTGTCTCCAGGTATAGTCAGCTGAGCTATACAAGTTGTTTCATATGAAATAGGGACGCCTTAAGCGGCAATCGAAAAATCCTTAAGCGCTTACAGTAAGCATGCCTGTAATAATACATTGGCGTGGAAGACATGAAGGATTGACAAGTCACTTTTTTATGACAGTTGCCTGTGAGTGCCAAAAAAACGCACCGTGAGAAACTGTTGATGGACTGATGGCACTTTTCTTGAGGTCTTTTTTCTTTCTTTCTCCACCTTAGCAGCTATCCAGAGATCAGGACCATTGATCATGACCTCTCCTTTGGCCACAGCCATTCTGAAGTGTCAGATACGACTGCTGAAAAAAACAGGGACGAAAAAATCAATAGGTTTCCATTATCCGGTTGGACGGTGTCACTGGCCTGTTCATGATCCCGTTACCGTGGCAGTACAAGGGTGACGAGGGCCCCCACTCCCTCGCCGCTGACAAGAGGAAAACATGCTGACAGCCACCAGGAACAAGTTGGAACACAGATTTGCACTTCAAGCAGTCGTCCAAGCAAGCGTGGTGCTAGGCCACCACACGGCAAGGGGCTAGCACAGTGGGGAGGGGGGGTTAGGTGGGAGGGGGGGGAGGGGTAGATTCCTAGTCAGCCCTCTCCTGCCACAGTCTGGCTGTCTCGCCCCCCCACCACCCTCCAGGCTTTTATCCTCCCATAAATAATTTACCTCTGGACACACCAAAGGAAACTCAGGTGCACTGATTGTGTCTTAGAGAAATTCATAAACTCCATTGCCCGTTTTCTTCCCCTGCCAGTCTCAGGGAAAGTCCAGCATGCAGTTAAATAATCCATGTTATATCATTTTTCAAGCATATCCAGGAATGGCTGTTAAGAATTATTTATGGAAATAGGTATGTTATGGAAACATTGAGGATCGGGTCTAGTTATATATTTAGAAAATGTTTTTTTTTCTTTTTTGCATTGATGCTTCCACTTTGAAAACACAATCTATTGTGTGTAGATGGCACTCTGGATGTCAAGGGATGTTTGTGTTATTAAATGCAGTGGAATATGTGGAAATATATTGAATTATTCCAAGCAAACCTCCTTGATCTGAGGTCCATTTTATCTACATTTCAATTAATAACAAAACACTTGCAGTGCTTGAAATGTCTCTCAACTGCCACTACTGTGATTGATAATTGTCATCCAAATGTTGACTGAAAGGGCATCCTCTCTCAGTGACCAGGTGGGGAATGAGCAAGACATTAGCCACGCTATTAAAGAACATAAATCAATACATTTTGACATGGATAAGAACTGCCCCCAAGAACACTGGTTTGGTACTCCAAAACCATGTCTCATATCTTGTCAAATGTCATTATGTCGATACTGTCAGATCACGATTAAGCTACTTCTCCTGGGTCTACTCTGCCCAGAATCTTTTCAAATGTGCATGGAAACATACTTGAATAGTTTTCGCCGCCAGTGTGTTTGTATCACTAAAGATAAACGTTTGTATATATATTTCTCATTATACGTGAGGGTGGATTTAAATGGAATTTATTTGAAAAATAGTTATTTGTATCCAAGGCAAGGTTAAGGTTAATGAGGAACATGATTATTATTTCTCTCAATTTCTTCTACTAGACAGTTTCATCTAGACCTCGTGCTTAGGGCGGCATGATACCTTTTTAAAAGCACATCATTAACGTTCGTTTCTTGGATAATAGAATGCCAACTGTTTTTCAATTAGAGATCATTTTTCTCTATTTCCTCCATCTTTTTAATGTACCAATTCAGTACACGATGACTGGGGAATTCAGGTTAATATGTTGACTAGCTCTAACAATACGGGGTCATGTTGAACCACACGCTTGACTGGTTCCGTTCTGTTCAGGAACTGACAGGTTCTAATCATGCATTGCCCTTAAGGCACGGGGGCAGAGCAGATTTTAATTACTGAATTATAGACTGGTTAGCCAGTGTTAAATTGAGGAATAATTACAGACAGAGTTATAATAATTGTTTCTACTAATTGGGCGGACACGTGTGTACGGTACAATTATATAATTAATTTTAAAGAATTGCCTATTGAAACGTAGCCTCATAATAAACACTGCATAGAGGGCAGCATATGTAGGAATGGTGCAATCGCCCAAAATGATATTGTAAAAGGGTCTATATATTTTTCCTCTGGGACATATTTTGTTGACTATTGTGTTGTAACTGAGCAATGTTGTTCATTGATTTTTTTTATTTTATTCTAATTTTAAACATGTGTTCACCTATTTTTATTTATGTTTAAAAACATACCGGCAATCACAATCAAGACTATTATGTAGCAGCACTGAAAAGTGGAAGTGACCTAAGACCCTGAATTGCAAAATAATGGGACATCTGAAGCTTACTGTTTGCTATTGAAATGTTAGCAAACTGTTTGCTATTCTGAGGCAGGCAAGCGTGGCTGATGTCAATTCCAATAACACGTCTCAGCACTAATATGCCATTTACAACAACGAAAATAATATTGTAGGCTAGTCGAGAATCTAGACTCGGACCGTGTCATTCTTGATAGTAATGTAGCACCTCTAGTAACGCCATTATTTCCTATTAATTACTTGCTAAAGAATGCCTTTAGAAATAGAGATAGGTGTGACGGAGTGCTGGTCAGCGAGCAGCTGGCCCTCATCCCTCCGGGCGCAAACTGACCTCCTTTTTTTACTTCAATAAATTGGAAGCTTGACAAGCCATAAAACGACGGAGATTTGATTTAGATGTGGGGAGAAATGCAGAATATGAGCCAGAAATGACGAGTCAGACAAGATATCAGACAGAAAATAAAACTTGCGTAAACAATCCACTGCCTTCCCGAGCGTCTACATGTTTTCATCGGTTCATCAGACAGAATGAAAAACATGTTGGACTATATGTTGAAATTGTTCCACAGTCAATGTTGTAGCCAACTAATTTGACATTTAAAACAAAACACCTCTATAGGCCTTTGTCACTGCACATTTGCCATGTGGCATTTTGCTCGTAATATAGGCTTGGCTAAGGCTTAAAATGGAAAGGCCAATCATTCTGTAGTTCTTCCTGACAAGAATTGCTACGACGGTTTGCATTTTTGAATTTATAATGAGTTTTAATTGTAAACGTTCATTTGGGTAAAATGTAGCCTATTAACGTGTATTGCGTTTGGCTGAACGGCCACGTGTCTTTGCCTGATAGTTTGCCCACGGTAGGCTACTGTAGCCTATGCAATTTTATTACTTGACGCCAGAGGACACTGCTCTTTACGTTCTGCAAGGCACACAGCATAGAAACCGCTCACATCCCTTAAAAGATCATCGTTGTAAATTGTATGTCAAACTAAAATTACAGATATTAAACTGTATTGTAATGAATAACCTGTTTATACAAACTCCGATTAAGAGCGACTTTTCAATTAATATTTAAATGTCATAAAACATATTTTAAACCATTGGCCATCTGCACTTCCTGGTCTAGAGGTCAGATGCCGATTGTAAAGCAGAAGTCTGCCCTGCATGAATTGTTATTCATGTAGCGTTATTTTAAATAACATTATAGTTACCATACTTGATGCATTAATTGAGTTCTTAATTTTTTTGTATGAACAGCCTAGTAAAATGGGGCAATGTATAATTTTATAAAGGTGTGTGACTGATTTCGAACCCTAAAGTTGACTTCCAAATAATTAGACAATACGACTAATCATAACTCTATCCCATGACGTGTTAACTTCAGTAACAAAAAACACCAAACGGAGTGACAGATATCCGCCAGACAGGTGCTGTTAGGCCTTTTCAAATGTATAGGATAAATATAGGCCTATGGGTTACCAGATTCATCACAGTCAAATAACACATGTACAAATAGAAGGTATAGGCTATACATGCATGTAGGGATGAGGGAACATATCTCCTTTGTAGACGTATGTGGCGTGTCTAATGTGTGTAATGCCTGTAACGTCTGTTGCTATGATGCCACTTTTTGCTTTGTTGATACATTTAATTGCGACGAATCGTATGGCTTATATTGGAGTTGAACAAAGTTCCAGACGACAACTGAATATATGGAGCAAATGACAACACTGAGAGGGAATAACTGACAGTTAAAAAGGCAGCGGATATGCAGCTAACAGGCAAACACCAGTACAAAGACACACGTGCCTTTGAGAGCACAGTTTGTTTTATTGCTGATCTCCTGGGTTGTATCTCCTGTCGATTTGCTGGAGAAAAAAGAAATTTCGAACATGCCCTGTTTAAGAAACAAACATGCAGATTAGATAGGATTTTGACAGCATACCTTACTTAGAAATAGGCCTACTTAGGTCCCACAGCTCAAAGGATAAGGCACTCAGCACTGTTGACAACATTTATCATCACTCTGCAAAGTAAAGGCAAATAATGAGATATATAGATAGGCTATATATAGAAAGCTATACGATAATTATATATATTTAGTTCTGGGGGATGTCTCAGTGGCCAACAATAATTCCATATTCTATATTGAGTCAGGTATAGCCTAGTTCTTGTTTGAAAACAAATTAATTTACATAACAAAATTATTATTTTTTGGCCAATGGATGATGAATTCTACTAGGCCTACTTGTTCACCTATATCAGACGACGTCTTTGGGGCAACAAGGCCTGTTGGTCGGCTTCTGCAGGTAAAATAGAAAGGTAAAACATCTATCGGTTTAATATTTAATTCTCTTCCAAGGCTCTTATGCTCGCTTGAAGATTCAAACCTGACAAGGCGTGTGTAAAATTCCCTGCTCGTCCGGGGAGTTGTCACCTGTTATAGCCTATGTGGTACTTACTGCCTGTCACCGCAGGCTTACAGCTTCTCCTCACTCGCTCACCTTCCAACCGACGCTTCATCACTCGAGGTCTTGACTGCCATAATGCGTCTTGGAAAGTTTGAAAGGTATATTATAGTTAGGCTATATCTGGAACTGGATAGACAGGTAGGCTACGCCACAAGCCAATACTGCCACGCAAGGGATGCCAAGAGACGTACGCCTTCCTTTCCTATTCAGATACATTATAGCTTTAAAATTGAATTGGTCTTTTATACAAATTAGCACATTATTGTATTTTTCAATAGTGTATCTTTGACAGGAAGGCCTGTTTCATGTATAGGCCTATATTTACATTTAAACTATTAAATGGAAATATATTCCATGCAGATGGATTTTGGTTTGGCTATTGGCTATTAAACAATGGTATATAGTGGGACTTCACTAGCATCCCCCATATAATTGAAGCAGTTTCTATACAGACAAATAGTTGCCTAGTTGCCTAGTCTATAATAGTCTATAAACTAAAGGCGCCAATTTATAGGTCGAATGGATAGGCTTTCAACCCCACTTTGAGGTTTGGCATGTAAATAGGCCTTAAGCACAAAATAGCAGTTGCACTGTCTGCGTGGTGTTTTAGTAACCTAATGTCAGTGATGATGCTCCTCAAACCATGTGGTCGGAGGCTCGAGCCAACTCCGCATTAGTCTCCGCCAAACACCAGACGGATCTGTTAAGTATTCTATCCATCACCATCCACTATCCAAGGTTGATCTAATCACCAAATCAACAACTGAAATGTACAAGAGAACAAATAATGGAGATGAAATGAACAAATGATTAGCATGCTGTGAAAAGTACAATACGTTTCTTATTTAGCATTTAGATAACTGTCTATTCTGAGGATCAAACTTCAAAGTTGAACCCAGTTTAGGCGAGGGGATTACTTCTCTCTGCTGCATGCTTCATTGAATCTCTCATTACAAAACTTTGTCTGTATTGATGTTAGATTTGATTGAAGATTAGAGCATTTAGCAAATCTTGCTTTTCCGCGTGTATCAGGCCTTTTCAAGCGCGCGGCACAGCGCCCGCTGGTCAATACCTTCACTTTTATCCAGTGTCTGCTTCATTTAAACTTAATCAACTCCATCAATGAACTGGAACAGAGAAACGTCCCTGTGGAACAATGCAGTTCTTTTGTTGGATAATGCTTTGCTCTCGTTCCAAACTCGGTGGCGCTAAACCAAAAATTGCACTGTGATGAACTATTTCAATCAATATGATAATGAAAACTGGCTTGGGTGACTCCTTACAGGGCTACAGGGGTGTATTCTGGATGACAGTAATAGGCCCGCATCTTCTCCCTCAACGAGATCTTCATGTTTCAACCCCCTGCCTCACTTTTATTGTAACAACTTTTCAGTGACATTGACAATCGCTCATGCGACTGATAATGATGCAACCTCGCCAGGGAACGCTCGTGTCGTATTGAAAACCGAACCCAAAGGACATATGCATTGTATTGTTTTCTTTAGTTTGCAATAATTTATTTGCGTCTCCTGTATGGACTAGCAAACGCATTCCACTGCAAGGCTTAGATCAATCATTCATGGCACTATTGCAATGGAGGCAGAGCGTAATGTTGCATTGCCTATTTGAATGTTTTGTCCGTGAGCACGATTCAACGCTTGATGCTGCCTTCTGAGCCTAGTTCATCATTTTTATACTGCTACCAGAAGACCCATTTGGAAAGACTTTGCAAGGGGAATGTACACCCCCATCTGTTTCAACCTTAATAAATGTGCTACCTTCTGGGGCAGTTCAATGGTAATCATACCTTTAATGATCAACTGGCGAGTGATATAGGTTTCCAAATGATTCTAGGACTACAGCTAGCGGAAGCCGGGTACGTTTTTAAAGGCCTATAACAAAAAAAAACAGTAGGCTACGAGTATCCCAGTGCTCTCACTGCGGTTGGGAAGTAGAATCTTATCAGAACGTCAAAGACGGTTGATCATGTTTTCTCATGGGGCGGGTGCTTCAATGCATTAGTCTACACTACAGTCATTTCCAAATAATGAGGTGGGACAGGCCTTTATACCTTCTCTACCGCTGTTCAATTGCACTTCAGTTCGATAGGCTACCAGTATGCTGCCAGAGTCCCATTGGCCACTTCAGTAGCATGACATACTTCCTATAACGTGTTGGCGGTAAATACGATTTTTTGCGGAACACGAATTCAAATGAGTCTAAAGTGTAACTAGCTGTGGCTAATTATAATTTTTCTGCTCATTTTAGAAATACAGAAGTAGCCTTCAGCAAGTGCTTGACGTTGCTTTTTCTATGTCAAGGATACATTGTGTTAGTGTATCCTTAGAAGACTACACTGTAGCCACAAAACAAATTGGTTTTGTTTTAACAAACAACAAAAAACATGCACGGCCCGGAGAAATTATATTTCCGTAAAGGCAAAGGTGTTGGTGGCTGTCCAGGAGCTGATGTGAGTTTGAAGTAAATAAACAAGATTCGAGACCTCATATATACCTGCAGGTAAGTGGGTTCACGAAATAATAGCTAACTGAGTATCCGGCTCAAATTGTGCATGATCCTTTGTTAATGTCCCAAACTACTCTATTTCCGGGATGTACCTGAATACAGCTTCAGGCTTTGGGTGAATACATCCTGTAGTTTGTCTTCCAATGTATACTGTATCTTTGTGATACATTGGTTTGAGTTGGGATAGTGACAGAAATTCACCTTTCTAGTTTTACCGGCTGTTAGGTTTTTAATACAGGAATGACTCATTTCTCATTTCCATCTCCAATGGATTGAAACTCAAAAAAATGGATGTAATTTAACTAAAGAGAATATATGCATCAAATGAAAAGCAGATGAAAAAAACATGCAATTATGTCCTTGATTGGGTTAAGTATTTCAATGCCAGTGCGCGCCAGCTATCAATAGAACCTGGCCCAAATGGGTGGCTTCCAGCCCCGGGCCTGGCCCCAAAAACACATCAGACTAGTGCCACCATCACCCTCTGCATCGCTCCTCTTCCTTAGATCCACGGCCAGGATAGTTCTCTCTCTCCCTCCCCTTCTCCCACACCCTCTCCCCTTCGCCTCTATCCTCGTCCCAGATAATGGAAGCCTCTGCTTCTGCCAAGGGCTCCATGGCTGCCTGCGAGTAATGACCTGAGGGGATACTTTGTGACAGCCAGGGTGTAATAATGCCTCCAGCCATGGACAAAGCAGACCCTTGGGGTCAATTTTTAAATACTTTATGTTTCAGACCAAGGGTAGGAGTCATTTGTTTTTATTTGAGGTCATATGATATATATATTTATATATATATATACATGGTATGGAGTTATTATGAGTTGGAGATGTAGGACTATAGAATAATGTTTTTTTCCACTGTCTTGTTTTATGCGAGTGATGGGTTTTGATAGATTCGCAGGATAGCATTTGATGTGGAGGGGTGGAAAGTGTGTGGACTCTGGGCTTTTATCGCAAATACTGAGAATGTAAGTCTCCCAGGGGCTCTGCGAAATCACCTGCGAATGCAAAGCTCTTCCGAATAGGTTAATTGTAACAAAGGAACAGGGCCTCGGTCCATTGAGCAAAAGAGGATTGCGGAACAGAGGCCTGTAGGAAATGGTGTCAAGCAATCTGTTGCCTTCCCTCCCCTACAGGGCCAGAGTATGTCTGTCAGCAGTTAAATGCTTACCCCCTCCCCTCCCCGAACACACTACAATCAATTTACCTCCTCGGGGCCTATGGAAAAAAAACACAAAGATTTGACCTTGCAGCCTCTGGCTTTGTTTCCTCCTCCCCTTACGCCTTAAAGAGAACCTTTAAACAGAACAAGGGCGTTCTGAAGTTCTCAAGTCAACAATGCAATTCTAGAAGTTTGGGTGTGGGTCGGAGACCACACACGCTGGACAGTAACGTCAAAGTATCTTGGGAGAGAATGGTGCAGGCGTTGTGTGCCGGACTGGGTAAGACCACCGTTAAATGTCTCTCCAGAACCATCCTTGACCCGTTTTGTTTTTGTTTGCGAAACGTTTCGTGAGAGACCGGAACCGAGATCTCTCTAAACTGTGAAAACCCAGAAGTAGTTTTCGGAGGATGTGTGCTAGACGTTTACGGAGCACCGTACAGTAGCCCTGGTAGAGGCTCCAGGCTGAGACAGAGTGGTCCGAGAGAGAGAGAGACGCCTGGGGGAAGGGCGGAGGTGATGTGGGGCTCAGCTGGAGCACAAGGGCTTGAGGGACTGGGCTCCTGGAGAAGGGACGGAGCCAAAAGAGCAAGGGAAACATCCTTCACTTTATTGATTTTGTCGATCGTCTTAAATGAGAGGGCACTCTCCAGGCCAAGAGCTCACCTCTGCATTTTCCCCACGTTGTCGTTGCAGGTGCAGAGAGCAAGGAACTGACGCCAAGTCCTCCCCCGAACCGATTTCGTAATCGCAAGAGTCAAGGACGACTGAGCTGTTTCAGACCAGCAAGGAGACAAAGCATACACCTGTAAGTTCTGCTGTGGCTTCAACTGTTCCCCCCCCCCTTCCCCTTTGGAATGGAGGAAAATAGTTCTCACCTTATTGCAATTATTTAGATTGGATGACAAAAATGTAACAAAAGCGCAATGTACAAGAAACACCTTGATACAGACTGAGAGTGTCGCATGACTGTTATCACGAGGTAGACATCAAACCTACTTTTTCTTCGTCGCTAATGCTCGGGTTGACTTCTGTACTCGAGAGATGCATGTTATACGACTGCAGCATATTCATCACACGTCAACGGATTACAAATGGCTTTGGAAGGCAAATATTGATTCATTCAAGCCGCAGCGTCACTCCACTTTATGCGATCGTCCATAATCAATGCCGGCCTGTCTTTGCCTGTTTCTGTTTCCCTGTTTTCTGGGTAACGAAGACATATTTACTGTCTTTTGTTGTCTAATGCAGAGTAACCAATGGGGACTGTCCGGGTGTCGGAGTGACCAATGGGGACTGTCCGGGTGTCAGAGTAACCAATGGGGACTGTCCGGGTGTCGGAGTGACCAATGGGGACTGTCCGGGTGTCAGAGTCGAGACACTTGGGCCTGCGTGACCTGGACGAATCCACGACAGTACAGAGAGGAGGCCACAGACTTGAAAGGTTTGTCTCATCAGGTTACATTTACATAGTCATTTAGTAGCCGCTCTTATCCAGAGCGACTTACAGTAAGTACAGGGACATTCCCCCCGAGGCAAGTATGGGTGAAGTGCCTTGCCCAAGGACACAATGTCCTTTTTCACGGCCAGGAATTGAACCAGCAACCTTCTGATTACTAGCCCGATTCCCTAACCGCTGAGCCATCTGACTCCCTAAATAAGAACAGTGGTTCCTTCCCCTCCCGATCACATGGATCAAGAGGGCGGTGTGACAATAGGTTTGGGGTTATTTCTTGACGAGTGAACAGGTCCCCGGGCAGGATCTATATCCTCAAGTTCTATTTCAATCTCGTCCGCGTCTTGTTTTTGTTATCCTGTCATGATTTTCCTTTGTCTAGGCGGAATGTAGCCCACAGTTTAGTCCTGTTGAGGGAATAGAGTTACTTCCTCTTAGGCCTCTATCCCTTATGCTCTTGGCCTGCGAATCATCTTCCACCGGGTCTCTCCTTTATCACCTTCCTAAGCTCGCACATCTCTTGTCTCCTTTGTTTCATTACAAAAGAATCCCAGAGACACCGTCGGGCCGGATCAGCCTGACGCGGGGCCTGGCTCTTCTGCCGTTCCCGTTCCTTATTAAAGTGTAATCAAACACCGGCTTTAAGTGGAAAATAAATATCCAGATCTAATAAGCTGCTCAGCCAGATCGTGTAAATGCAAATTTTCAAGCTGGTTTCTCTCCCGCCCCGCCGAGGGGAGAACAAGCGGGCGGCAATCACCTCCTCCGCCCGCGACTGTAAATCAAGGAAAATAATGGCTGGATAACGACCAGTTTGCGGTGTGGAGAGCAGATTGAATGATAACAAACCGCGGTATGTGTCACGGGCATCTTTTCATTTAGCATCCTATCGTGGGCAAAGTGCGAAGCCTGGAAAACAGCTTGATGCCCCCCTCTCATTAAAAGGGTTGTCGATGCCTCGTACATTTTGTTGTCGTTGTGGCGTAGCACGAGGTGTAAAACTCGCAAGACTTCGCTTCCTGATCGGTGAAGACTGGGGTTTAGTCCCCCCGTCCAATGGGACGTCGTGCTCCACGGCAGGGGCGAGGGGAGATCTGAGCTGGCCCCGCATGCGGCCAGATTGATTGCAGTCCCGCGTTTTCTAATGTAAAGCGGGCGAGGGAAGTGTGAAAGGAAAAGGGGGAGGGTGGGGGGTGGGGGGGGGGAGGAAACGACACCTAGACATACGCTAAATAATAGACATAAAGATTGCCTAGTTTTCTTGTTTGGGGTGATGCCGATTTAGCTGCTAATTGGTGACAGAAACTGTCAAATGGGTGGCAGGTAGTGATTGTGGTGGCTTCTGTCAAGATTAGGTGAAAGAAAAAAGAAAAAAAGAAAGAAATCTTTCTTCTGGTGAAGGCAAGAAAGATATGACGGTAGTCCCCCCCCCGCCCCCCTCCTCATGTCTGATATTTACCCAAAACACATTAAAAAGACAAAGAAGAGCGAGCAATAGAAACAATAAGCTTGGCATTATGGACCCCATCTCTCACTTTCCCTCCCGTGTTCCCACTTCGTCTATTCTCTCTCCTCTCTTGCTGTCTCTTAGATTGATCAACGTGTTTGTTTGTAGAATTGCGAATGTTTGCTCGGAGGATAGGGAGACACACACGCAAGCGCACACACCTACGGTACGCAAACGCGCAAGTAAAAAGCAAGCTGGAGTATTTAAACAGAGGGATTGAGTGCATGTAGAGCTAGACGGATGAAGCCTGACTTGTCTCTGGAGGCCGTCTCCCTCTAACCCCGCCTTGACTCTCCTCCCTTTCCTCTGGAGCTTTAAAATGAACAGTAATTAGGCTTTGATACTCTGGCAAATGAACAGTAATTAGTCTGCTAGTGCCGGTCCTCTGCCTCTGTGTGCAGCTCATCCAATATTCACACCATTATTGAACGTTAAGATTAGCTCGCCGCCGCCGAGCGCAGACCGCGCGGCATGGCAACGGCCCGCTGCAGATGGTGCGAGGGGGCTGGTGGGGTGAGGAGACAGGTCGCCCGAGCCCCACGGACCCTCAGAGGGGATTTTCTGGTTATTAGAACCACGCCAGATCATGGGCCAATTATAATGAAAACTGTCAGTCAAGGCAAAGTGGCGATGTGATTAGCGGGGAAAAGGACAAAAATCAGGTGAGGACTGTGAATCTTTTCCGGGGGCAGCTTTGATTTGCTAATAAGAAGGGAAAAAAGGGGGGAAGGAACCTGGGTTAGGGTCCCCAGCTGTAGTGCTGTTTCGCTCTCTTCATTCTCACTGTGACCTTCTTAGCGTCGCTGCTCTAATCTGTGAGCCGGAGAAGACTGGGGGGGGGGCGGGGGGGGCGGGGGGGGGCTCTCGAGGGGGTTCCGGGGGCCCGGGCTCTGAATGAACCACATGGGGGTCACACGGCAAAAATGAGACCAACACCCCCTGCTTACAACCAGGGGGACGTGAGTAATCAAACAGTCTCTCCTCCTCGCAACAGGGGCCAAAGGCTGCTTAATTACCCTAATAGTTCTAAATACACTAACTTCACGATGAAAAACACTGTGCCTGGGAAAAAAAAGAAAAACAGATATGAAAAGGAAGGGAGAGAGAGGGAAAGAGGACGGAGGGAGAGGGGAGGGGAGGAGAGGGAGGGAGTGAGAGGGGAGGAGTGGAAGGTGAGAGGGAGGAGGAGTGGAGGGTAGAGGAGGAGGAGAGGAGGGGAGGGTAGAGGATGGAGAGAGAGGGGAGGAGGAGGGAGGAGGGGAGGAGAGGGTGGATGGGTAGGAGTGGGCGAGAGAGAGGGGAGGGGAGGAGTGAGTGGAAGGGTAAGAGGAGGGAGGGAGAGGCGCTCGTCTCCGAGAAGCATTCCTGGCAGAGAGGGAGGCACGGGGCTCTCACCGGTCCCTAATTTCTAAAAGTGCGACAGTGTCTCCTAATTTAGCGGGCTGGCGGCCGGGGGGCTGACATTGAGGGGCGTGGCAGGGCCTTCAGCGGCGCCTCCTGGGCTGTGGAGAGGGGAGCTCAGAGGGGAGACAGGCAGCACAGCGGCACGGCTATAATGAAGCGCGCGGGACGGCGGGGTTGACAGCTCTGGCAGGTGATGCATGGGGCTCATGCTAATTCCTCAGCGAGTCAGTGATGGATCCTGAAATCTTGACCACACATCCCATTAGCCCCTGTCTGTGACAGGAGAATAAAGATATTAAAAATCCTGGAGATCCTAGGGGGTGGTGGGGGGGGACCACGGAGGAGGACCTGGAGAGCCAGTCAAAGGACCTTACGCAAACCTGAAGTCCCCTGCAATATTTCCAGCTGCAAAGTTATTGATGACTTAACCTCGGGGTGCAGGTTATAGGGGTGATGGATACTGTGGATCCCTAGTGTGGAACGGGAGAGAATAACAAGGCAGACAGTGAATCACCTGCCCGCCGCACCTGATAAAAATAGAATGTGACACGGCGGCCCACAAATATGCTGTGTATTATTTCCTCCCGTTACTTCTAAAAAAGATGAGTGAACTGGACTCTGCCAAAAATAGATAAGCTCAATGAATGGATTTTCTACGGTCTCAGCTGTTCCGGGCATCTCCGCTGTTTTCTGTTTTGCATTTCAGCACTATCAATACAAGGTCTATTAGAGGCTTCTCTGCAAAGCATCTCTGTGGCAAATCCAAATCCTCAGCGATCAAGAATCCAGGTGTGTTTACCATGTATCCTTTATCTTTTTGTGTGGATCAAGCTAATATTTTTGACAAGTTTCGCCCGAGGATATAAATGACCTAGTCTTCGGACAAATAGGGAAAACTAGAAGCGAGCCGAGCACGGTTTGCAGTCGGAGCCCCTTGGATACTTGGCGTTTCCCAGGGTTGACAAATAGCAGGGAGGAAGTTCTGGGGGAAACCGAGAGGTTACTCTGACAGACAAGGAGCACAATTATCACACCATGATGAAAGAGCCGCGGCTAGCGCCGTGTCGCACCGTTAATTACCGTCCTTTTTCCACCGGCCTCTAATGTGAGGAAAAACACGCCGTGACAAGTGTGTAAAAGAGCAAGCACTAAATTACTGTCGGGGAAAAGTAAACGGGAGGATTGCAGGCGACCCGCGCCGTGATTTACGGGGGCAATTAGTCACCGCCCCATGGAGATGCTGAGGACAGCAGTGCGGCTGGAGCGCGTCAGAGGAGGGGAGAGATCGAGGGAGGAAGAGAGACACCCCTCTCTCTCTCTCTCCGCTCCACCCACACTCTGCCCCTCGCCCCGGTAAAGAGGTGGGGAGGGCGAGGCCATGAGCGCTCAATTGCCGTGAGTAAGTGACCTTTGCGAGGTAGAAGGCCTCGTCCGCCTCTCTCCCTTATTTTGAAGGAGACGGGTATAAATAACCTCCGAGTTCAAACCCAAATGGCACAGCCTGAAACGCATCTGCGAGATGTTTCAATGTGTTGCATGTTAGATTCATAACCCGACAGTTATAGACGTGCATCGGGTTAGCCAGTCCAAAGTGTCGCAGAAGTCAGGAGACACACAACGCGTTACCGAGCCACTGTGTAGGCCTGCGCTGACGAGTTTGTTTACGCGCCGAAGAATGAAAAATAAAAAAATAGAATTCTGCCGTCACCGAAAACGTCAGAACTCTTTAAACGTTAAACATCTAGAATGAGCCGTCCCGCATGCAGTCACACATCAATGGAACCATAATCGCTTCTAAATGTGACACCGGTAAGATGGTTTAGTTTAAAGGCATGTGCACATATCCCAGAGTGACACTGATTTCTTTTCAAATGTTTCCAAACAACTTCAGAAACAGAAGGACATTTGTGTTGTCACTTGTCCCTCATGTTTCATGCTCAATAAGAAACCAGTCTTTCATCGCACATTAAAATACCTGCTGTACTTTTAAAGAAATTAAAGCCATTGGGAATTTGCCGAGTTAGTGAGGCGTTCGTTGATGAGTAATGTCGGATGACAGGTGGTGTCATATCATTTTTGTTAATTTCACTCGTTCCGAACCATTGAACAAACATGGCATGCCCACATTTCTTTTGCAAAACATAATTACTCGAGTCACATCGTTGAACAAATTTGAAGTGGACCTTGTTAAGGTATTGTCACATTGTGTGATATCTTACAGAGACGTGATGAAATAAAAGCACTTGCCAATGGAATCAAAAGCAAAGACCCGGAAAGTGATTCAGGAGACAGTTTAGCTTTAACAGCGTCTCAACATTTCCATCACAGCTATCAGGCTACGGTAGACTAGTTGGAGGCCTCTACAATGAAGCCTTTTCCCCACAGAACTCAGCTACAAATCTGCTTTTCAGCACATAAACCTCATTCGATACGACATGTCAATAAATCTTGACACAGGTCACTACGCAAAATAGTAAAAAAAAAGAAAAAAAAAGCAAGATGTCACGGGTCTGCGTAAATGGTGATGTCGTGGGCAACGATCGCCACGGTGACGCATGGTCGTCTCCCGTTGAACGAGCGTAGGGGGAGAAGGGAGGAGGGCTACAGTCGGATGAGGTTGGCTTGGCCTCGTCGTTCCAGCAGAGGCTAGTGAGTGAGTTTGTCAGGTTGGGCCATATTTCCAGGTCAGTAGCCTTGAGCATGCATGGTTACAGCTGTCTTGCCCATGCTTATTGGCATAGGTGTGCCATAAGACGGGGTCGGAAGGGGCTGTAAGTGGTGAGGAGGAAGGGCGGTGGAGTGGTTAACCAGGAAAGGACCATATGCATGTCTAGTCGACCCCCCCCCCTCCCTACACAGCCCCCCCCCAGGCTCTGGAACCATCCCCACCTCACTGCCTCGTCCGCATCTTCACCAGACTATAAGTGCCCAGACATCAAGTGTCCTCGAGCTGTCAGCCATGCCTTGCCCCTGGAACTCGCCAAGACGAGAGATTGGGAGATGGGGGAAAGGAAAACAGCTGGTGGAGTCTGAGGTTGATGAGTACAGGAAACCCTGGCAATCAAATTTTAGAAGTGTGCGACCGTGTTACCTTCAGTCGACATGGGGACCGGTCAAGGGCATCTTTCTTTGTCTGACGCAGGATTATATGTCCTTGTCACTCACTGGGCATCTTTATTTTTATCTCTCCCCGAGTCTCTCTCTCTCTCTCTCTCTCTCTCTCTCTCTGTCTCTCTCTGTCTCTCTCTCTCCTCTCTCTCTCCTCTCTCCCTCTCTCTCTCGACCCTCTGTTGTGTCCTGCTCTCCACAGCAACTACAGGTGCTGGTCATATTATTAGAATATCATCAAAAAGTTGATTTATTTCACTAATTCCATTCAAAAAGTGAAACGTGTATATTATATTCATTCATTATACACACAGACTGATATATTTCAAATGTTTATTTATTTAAATTTGTGATTATTATAACTGACCAACTAAGAAAAATCCCACCCCCCCATCTTCCTCTTCACAATACCCCATAGATTTTCGATGGGGTTAAGGTCAGGCGAGTTTGCCGGCCAATTAAGAACAGGGATACCATGGTCCTTAAACCAGGTACTGGTAGCTTTGGCACTGTGTGCAGGTGCCAAGTCCTGAAATCTGCATTATAAATGGATAATATTCTCATTTTATGTCCAGCACCTGTACTCCTGCCTCATTGTGGTGATGCATCTTAGGGCTGACGTTCTTACCTTCACACTGACTACAACTATAAGCGTGTTTGCTGAAGTAAATGCGGTTGTTGTTTTTCTTTAGTTACGCTTCCCTGGACAAATTACAATCTAATAGGCTCAAAATATTCATGTATAAGCTGGTAGATATAAAAACGCTTAGGCATGACAAGGACAATATTATGTTAAATTATATATATATTTTAAATTATAAATCGTTTATGCATCCATATTTATTTTTTTCCTTGAGAATTTACTTTAGTCTTGCTATTTAGTCCCTATGCTATATTGTATGATCATTGACTCTATTCTATATTGATTCTATAAAGACTAGAAGGTGCAGTAGTATGTCTTTGTAATACGTTGTGTCCTCACTTGTAGGCTGGGATGTTTATTCCATGTTTCTGCTCTCCTAAGATATGTGCTTCCTCCCTCTTCATGGTGATGATGTTAGCTTCACGCCACAACCTAAATCTGTCTGGATCATCCCTTCAGATTGGTTTATAATTCCTTTTTTTTCTTCCCTCTTTCCAGTGGGACGATCGTCCACCAACCAGGCTTGGAGAGCCAGGCCTCACTAACCAGCTACGGAAACAACAGCCAGCCACCGAGAACAAGAGGTACGAAACAGGGTCTATGAATCAATCTGGGTAATGGGGGGGGAAGGCCAAACGTAATAAATAATACAATAACAAGCCTAACTAATGAGCTGTTGCCACGGTGAGCTGTTGCCACGGTGCAGTTCACAGTCTAGTCCCCGCGTACGAAACCCCTGCTAATAATCTCAGGGAGGCTTCGTATGATAAAGCGTTGCCATAAGGCAACACCTGTGCAATTAAAAACAGTGGATCCTTTTTGCACGTTACATTAATTTCAGCCCCTTCGTAAAGGGGCCGATGAGAACGCTAATAATCTAGTCGACTTGACTCCGTGTCTCTCCCAAACAGGGCGTCTAATTAGGTAAAGGTAATTAATTAGAGATAAACGGAGCTAATCAGGGCCTGTTAGCGCTCTCTCTCTCTCTTCCTTGGCATTAAGACACCGAGGTCTCCTTCTCTCTCATTGGTCGCCCCGTTATCTGCTCGGCGAAACATGAAAAAGAGATGTTTCTAATGGCTGTTCTCTGATCTGAAGACAGCGTAGCGTTCGCTCTGTCAGATGGAGAGCGTGTTCCAGTGCTTGTTTGATACCTGGTTCGCGGGTGGGTCCATTGGTGGGTCCAGGGAGTCAGGTGGCTGAGCGGTTAGGGAATCAGACTAGTAATCTGAAGGTTGCCGGTTTGATTCCCCAGCCGTGTCCCCCAAAAAATGACGTTGTGTCCTTGGGCAAGGCACTTCACCCTACTTGCCTCTGGATAAGAGCGTCTGCTAAATGTAATGTAATGTAATGTGAACTGTTTGCTTATGATATAATGTCCTCACTCAGGTCCAGCTCGAATGGGTGTATGTTAAGAGGGCGGATGTTAGCCAAGATGTTACTCAATTGGAAATAAATGAACTTGCTGGTAGGAAATTTATGTCAGAATAACAAGGAAGCAATCTTTAAAAAAAAGGAGTGCCAATGCCTAACTTTGTAGCAAAAATGTACAATCCAAGTTTAAGCATGCTTCCCCACATCTCTTCCCACAGTTAATTGGTAGATTGTACATTGTTAGCGCTGATGGTGGGAGACGCGGAGCCATCTTTAACACACTGGCGCATTAGCAAGCCTACGAATACGAGTTTGTGTCTCTCATACCCCTTCGGCCTCACGGAGAATATATTAAAAGCCCTGCGCAGCAAACAACCAACTCGCTATCATCTATTAAGCCCTTGCACAGCAAACAACCCGCCTCGCTATCATCTCACTTCTAATTAGAATATGAAGGGGCTGAGTTATGAGAGAAGTGCACGTGAGGGAACTATTGTTTCATTGTCTCCCGCGCACCCTCGGCGGGCGAGACGACGGTGAGAAAGGCCCTCTCTTCTCGCGCTCGTGTACCTATCATGTCCAATTGTCACTAATAGATATTCAAATCTCTGCATAGGGGGAAGCGGTTGCGTGTTAGAAAACGGGGGGAAATTTAATGGTTATCGTAATGAATGTTGACTTTACAAGTGAAGTGGGGGGGAAAGAAGAACAGCAGGACGGAAAGAGAATTAGGAATTTCGGAGAGAGAATCCGAGGGTTTGTTTGGATGCTCTGGTACAAGCGAGTCTTCTTGAAGAACGGGGGGGGGACTGATTTAGGGAATGTTGTTATTATTTTTTTCCTCTGCTCTCCGTGTACACAGGGGAGTCGTCTGGTACAAGGATGCAGGGCGCTCCCCCGACACGCATCATTAGAAGGTTTTTTACAAGCGACAAGCAGGCTATTTGGCTGTCATTGGGATTGTTTGAAGAGAATATGTTTCTGCGCCGTACTCCAGGGAGGCCCACATCAGAACAAGTACATCCCCCTTGAGCACTTGACACTGCTGTTATGCATTTGTCAATAGGAAGGCTAATAGATGGGGAGGGGGCGGGGGGATGTTGCCATGTGTAAATTGGAGGTTATCGTTACCCGGCTGCCCCCCGAATGAGACTTGACCTCTCACCCCGCTTGTCATTCGCTCGCTGACCTTGTGTGTTGCTAATTGCTGCGGTATTGTTTTCTGTTAACAATTTGTATGAAGCCTGTCTGGAAGTATCTCTAGAGGAGGCGGGGGTGTGCGAGTATTCCCGTGTCCTAAGAGGATTTGTTAGTGAAGCATGTATATGAATGAGACTTCTAACTGCTGTATTGTACGTTTTAGTTTTGAGTTGTATGTATCCGGTCTGTCTGCTACGGTCGGCATTTCACCGGAGACGCGGTCGTCCGGGACTTACGCCGCGCGGTGGAAAAACACGGTAACAGAAGCACTTCTCGAAAGCCGACATGGATGTCCAGACGAAGGTTTGTTACATTACATCTAGTCGTTTAGCAGACGCTCTTATCCAGCGCGACTTACAGTAAGTACAGGGACATTCCCCCCCCGAGGCAAGTAGGGTGAAGTGCCTTGCCCCAAAAGACACAAAGTCATTTTGGCACTGCCGGGCATCGAACTGGCAACCATCAGATTACAAGCCCGATTCCCTAACCGCTCAGCCGGCCGACTCCCTTACGCTGATCCTTGTTTGTGGCGGCGTTAACCCGAAGCGTGAGCGTGAGCTCAGACGGCGGCAAGACGGGAGGAGACGGCGCGGCGAGGAGCCTTCCGTGGACATGATGGACTGTCACACGCAGAGCGCGGCCCATAATGCAGCCATCACCGGTCCAAAGCGCAGGGTGTTCGCAGCCGTTTACAATTGAAATGAGACAGAATGGAGGCAACGAAGAGATCCTCATTATATCGTCTCCCCAAGGTCTGAGGCTCGGCGCCGCGGCGAGGGAGGGAGGAGGAGACAAGTGCATCCTTAGCGCCACAGGAAGAGAGAGAGAGAGGTCGGGAACATTCAGGGGTAGAACGGCAAGTCTCAAATGAGTTGGGAGTGGTGAATGCGGAAGAAAGAGTTGTGAGGGGGGGGGGCGTAGCAGTTTGATATCAGCTGATGTCCCAGGCTGTTTGTCCGTTTGTCGTTCACCGTGGGCGAAACGGGCAGAGGGGGACGCCAGTCACATGATGCCCCGCCGAAAAGGAGAGGGAATTGGAGAGGAAGAAAGGGAGAGGGAAAGGGAGAGAGGGAGTTTGAGAGGGAGAGGGAGAGAGGGAAAGGGAGAAGAAGGAGAGGGGGAGAGAGGGGTGATTGAGGGAGAGGGGAAAGGAGAGAGAGTGAGGGAGAGGGAGTTGGAGAGGGAGAGAGAGGGTGAGGGGGAAGGAGGACAGAGAGGGAGAGGGAAATAGAGAGGGGAAAGCAGAGAGGGAAAGGGAGAAGGGAAAGGGAGTCAGAGGGGGAAGGAGAGAGAGAGGGTGAGGGAGAGAGAGGGTGATTGAGGGAGAGGGGGAAGGAGAGAGAGTGAGGGAGAGGGGGAAGGAGAGAGGGTGAGGTAGAGAGAGACGGTGAGGGGAGAGAGTGAGGGAGAGGGAGGGGGAGGGGGAGGGGAGAGAGAGAGAGAGTGAGGGAGAGGGAGAGAGTGAGGGAGAGAGAGAGAGAGTGGGGGAGTGAGAGAGAGGGGGAGAGCGAGGGTGGGGGGGGGCAGCAGGCTGAGGCAGCACTCGCTCGTGTCCAAAAGTATCTGCATCAGTGCTGCTGATTGCTCGGTACCCGCTGGCGCTGTTTAGATAGTTTGACTACATCAAGCTCCCTTCCAGACGGCTCTTACTGGTGCGATTAGAGGAGGGTGAAGATGAAAGGTGTTCGGTGTATTTTTAAAATTGTTGATTTTCCGTGTAATGATAGCTCGTGCAATTAAGTGCTGGCTTCGGGCTCTGCGTGTCCTTGTGTGAAAAATCTCAATTATATATGTGTGTGTGTGTGTGTGTGTGTGTTTCTTCATGGTTATATGCCTTGGATTGATTTTCTTCGTTGAAAATGTGTATGAACAAATCATGCACTGAACAGTTTTTTTTTATTAGCTCAGTTTGTAGATCCTAGAAAGTAATTACTTGATTCATATACAGCAGATTGTGGAGTCTCCTAGTTTTTCCCCCCAATCTATTTCTTTTAAGAGAACATACCTATGGAGAAAATATAACCAATGTAACTCTTGAACCAGAGCCAATAACATAGTCCAAAAGTTCTTATGTTAAGATAGTGACATAACAGACCAAAGTAGACTGCTGTTGTTTACTAGCTGTTGTGGAATAAATATCCTGTGGTTGGTGTTGAATAAATAGCGACGGCGGGAGTGTTGACACACTGCAAACGCGTTCGCCGACGGACTCGATGATGTCACGTGGTCCGCGTCCGTGTTTATGCAAATGAGCCCCCCCCCTCCCGTCTCTGACAGCAAATATTTCCTCTCGGGTTGAAACATAAGCCAAACATTTTCTTTTGTTTGCAGTTGTGTGGTCTTCATGGTATGGATGACAAGGCGTTTGGTCTGTCGGCGAGACAGACGCTAAGGTGGTAGGAGTCGGGGGGGGGCGCGGGGGTCGGAGGGTACTGTAGGGGGGTTTGTCAAAAGGGCTAAAATTGCCACGAGAGTAATTGTGTTGTCTCATGACATTCACGTCTGCTAAATGTAATCACTTTAAATAATGTCAGTGACATCTTGTGAAGTATTTGGTGGAAGAAAAGGCACTATGTAGGGCAGGCATCATAGTGTGTGATCTCGACTGTCTGTGTGTTATCTTCTCTTTCATTAGAGATGAACAGCCTGGGGGGGGGTGGGGAGGGGGCGGAGAGGAGGTGCGTGTGTGTGTGTGTGTCTGTGTGTGTGTGCAGGGGGGGGGGCAGTGGGGACAGGTGGTGTGGCTACACTGAGAATGTTAAACAGGATTACAACGCTACTCCACTGTTGCCCGCAAGACTTAAGTGACTGATGATTAGCTTCCTATTTTGTTGCACAATACACCATTGGCTGAACATTGGGAACATTTATTGCTAGTGCCAGGCACTTTCACTAAGCATTTCATCACACTCGTCTCTCCAGCCTCATGCGAAATCCATCGTCATTTTACCAACAGTCGCTGTGTTTGATGGAGAAAAAGAGAGAGCACATGTTCTGGGCGTTCGAGCTCCGCTACCTCCAGGCACACGGGCGCTGCGAAATTCAGCGTGAACTTTCGACACTTAAATGCTAAAACGCGACTGATTTGGGATGATAATAGGCGCTCTAATAGAAGCTGATCCCTTGCAATGGCTGGGAGTCCTATCGCGCGCAGCTGTAATTCAATGTGAGCAGACAGTTGAGGGAGGGGAGAAAGGAAAAAAACACACACACACACACACACCAAAATAAATAAACAGATACAGGCATGGATGGTGATGGATAACGCAATGCACAGTCCTCCTTCCTGGCTGAGAGGGAGCTCTCGTCTTGCAGCGTGTTGTCACGGAGGTCGGAAGCGCGGAGAGCGGCGCTGGAGAAAGGAGAGGGAGAGGAGAGAGACGGTAAGTGGAGCTGGCAGAGAGGGGATCCGGGCGAGGGTCGGCCGGACGGTGTCAAAACGGGAGCTGACCCCTCGGCCCTCCCAAGATCCAGGGATGGACGGAGGCGTCGGCCGGGACAGGCCTCGAGTCAGAGACCTGCCCGGGCTCAAGGTTGACAAGATCCGGGGTCAACCTTCACTGAGCCACCACCCCCTCCTCCTCCTCACCCCCCCCCCTTGAATACTGTAAACAAGCTGCTGGAAAAAGCCTAAAGAGCTCGGAGCAGAAGTGTCTCCATGGTAATTCTCAGCTTATTGTCATGGTGAATTGGCCCTGGACGGTGAAGGGCCGCCTCGCGGGGCCATGTTCTCCTCGTCGTCGTCGTCGCCGCGGCGACTGCCATCTCCTTCAGACGCCGCGGCACAAACGGCTGCGATCAAAAGCTAATTATAAGGGTAATTACTGGCGCCGCTTACCTCATAATTACTCCGCACTCGATGTAAGTGACGCGCGGGCGCCGCAGGTGAGCGACGGTACGGAACTGAGATTCGAAGGAGGGAACGAGAGAACGCCGTCTCTCCCGAGCTCCGATTCTGAGATTTTTAAGTGTATAGATATTCCGTTCAATATCTTTTTTCTGCGTCGGACTCGTCCTTGAAACGTACTCTATCACAGAAGGCCAGTAGGAAAGGACCCACTCCTTGAAAGTCCATTTACATGATAGTGCTGTCTTGACTTGATAAATTGAAAGAATAGCGTGTGTGGGAGTTGGGGGGTTGGGGGGGTTGGTGGCAGTGGTGAGTTTAATTATTGTGGAGATGAATTTGCCTGTCTGGCTGGGCAGGGCTATGTGTTCTTTAAAACCCCTCTGTAGTTGTAAATCACCTCGTCAACGAGCCCGGTGTCCCGCGGTGGTCATGTTCCGCGCTGACAGAGTGTTTGTTAAGAAGTTTAATTAGTAATCGTCTCTCTCCGGGGCCAAGGACTGCAAATGGGCGTAAACAAGGGAGCCGTTCCACCCTGGCCACCGAGCTACTGGCTGACACGCTGACTGAAAACAAACACACTTCTACATCACAGTGGAAGGCAAGATGTCGTCTAGTTACTCCTGTATTTTCAGTCTACACATTCGCCAAATGCTGTGTAGAAATTTCACAAAATTATTTTTGACAATTCTCTAAGGTGTTTACGTTTCTTATTTCACCCTCGTCAGTTTATGAATAGTGCAACTGTATGGTTCCAACAGCAATGCAGTGTTTTTTTTACCAATTATATTCATTTTTATCAAAAAAGGTGGCGATGCTATTAATAATGCTTTTAATATTTAAGATACCACTAATCATCTACGTTGAGGCGGTGTGGATATTACAGCACACGCAGACCCACTCAGAGAGAGAGAGAGAGAGAGAGACCCTAACCCACTCAGAGAGAGAGAGGGAGAGAGAGACCCTAACCCACTCAGAGAGAGAGAGAGAGAGAGAGAGAGACCCTAACCCACTCAGAGAGAGAGAGAGACCCTAACCCACTCCGAGAGAGAGAGAGAGAGAGAGAGAGAGAGACCCTAACCCTAACCCACTCAGAGAGAGAGAGAGATGGAAAACGCCAGCAGTGTCACACACGCACACTTTATTATTATTTCTGATGCATTTAATATCCCGGGTTTTAACTTTGAAGACATTCTTTGGGGAATATTGAATCTAAGCATTCTCCTCTGCCCTGGTTTCCTCACTCAGACAAAACTTAGTTAATTAGCCCCATACCTATAGGCACATTTCATTTTCTCTCTCTTTCTTCATGATATTATTAAAGATGCTGCTGACTCTCCTCCTCGCCCCTTCCTCCTCCTCCTCCTCTTCCTCCTCCTCTGTTGTCTAGTTATCCGAGGGATGCCACGGGCACTTTTTTTTTATTTTTAAGATGCAAATTGGGGCAGGTCCTCCCCCAGCAAACTCTCCCATGCCATTAGTAAGTGTGACCCGCGGAGGTTCTGCTCTGAGGGGGTTGAGGTAGACAGGCAGCCCGCTTACGACTGCGTAGGGCTCTCCTAACCCGGTCCACGGCGCCTCTCTCTGATGTTCGGCGTCGCACGGCGTTCTGGTTTCGGCGACGGCTCAAACGTCCAAGGCCGCACAAATCCCGCTGTCACGCGAGGGTTAAGCACGGGGACCTTTTACAACGCAGTTTAGAAATCAAGAGGCTTTCCCAAGCCATGCCCCCCCCCTCCCCTCGTTCTCCCCTCTCACAGTCTACAAACTTGTCACATATTCCTTGAAGAATACGAAGTGATAACCTCAAGCCATATGATTCACACTAAAGGACTGTTTTACATCGCCAAAGGGGGCCAACGCGAGGTTCTCCTCATCACATGAACGGATGTTTTTCACAACAATATGCTAAGTCACTGTCACCTGGGACTCTAAAAGGAAGAGGATTTGAGCGCTAAAAGATTAGAAAGTCATTATTTGAAGGAACTTTTGTTCCTCCATATTCCTACCGTCAGATCCTATGATGTACTAATGCATCCCATAATCCAGGGGGGAAATGATTAGCGTTTTCCCCTAGCTGATAGGATACACTACATTGATATTCCACATTTAGTGATGTGGAAAGTGCTGTTGATGCTGTTTGTATGGAGGCCTACGTTCCTCTGCGTCTGGGCAGATCTTAGACTGTGGAGTTACAAATCCTCGTCTATTTCCTCGCTTTTCTGTACCGACGTTGCAAAGTAGCTCGCCCTGTTTACGTTTCAGTTTGGAGATCTAGGCTTCTAGGCCTAGAACGCCACTGTAGAAAAGAGATTAGCGTTCCGCGTGAATTAAACACAAGAGATCACAGCAGAGAACTGAGTCTCATTACCGGCAGAAGGCAAACGTGCTTTACTCCAGAAGCGAGAGGTTAAAAAGTAAAACAGCGCAGCTTATTATTGACAAAAATGAGGAAAACTTCCCCACTCTCAGTGACTCTAACTGCTCTACGCAAAACCACTGGTCAGAAGTGTCCTTAGGCGTGACTGTGCGCTGAGCAAATGTATTCTGAAACACTTCATCCTGACATGCTCGGGGTGGCAGAGGGCTAGAGCTCCGTCTGAATGGGGCCATTTCATCTGCAGCGATGCCGAGGCAGGGCTTTAACAACGCCGTAAAGCATAATGACAGCCCCTCTGAAGAGCAGTATGATCACAGGCAGTAAAACTATGCAGATGGTGGCAGATGATCATTTCGACGTGACTCGAATACAAATATGACTGCGGCGCCTGAGAGCTCCATGTATGGATCCTGCGAGAACAAAAGAGGAATGTTCTGGAACCTGACAAGTGATGTCGTCTTGTACATTACTTGTACAGGTGCCGCTGCTGTGTAAAAACACGCTTTTATTGTGTTTTTGTGAAGAGCTATGAAGGTTTTCTCTTTGTGCGAGAGAGAAAAAAAGCAAAAAAAAGCTACAAAACAGTCGTGTTGCTCATCAACACTCGTACGAACTGAAACAGGATTTTTTATTTTTTTACAATTGTATGTCCTATGTCTGTTTATACAGCTGGATATTTACTGAGGCAATTCAGGTTAAGTACCTCAGAAACACCGCAGTGTCCCATCTGGGAAGTCCAACCTTCTGGTCACAAGTCTGCTCCTTAACCAGTCCTGCTAATTGGGCTAGCAGTATAATTCATACGGGTTTATGTAATAAAGAGAGCAGGATTTCTTCTAATGAATCATACCAGACTGTTACGTCGTGGGTTGTGAAAAGGCAAATTCATTGTCTGTTCTCTCTGTTCATCATCACGGCGACCGTAACTATGGATACCGTAAATTACAGATGTTTTAATTTCATGACAAAAGGGGGGAGGGGGGGAGGAGGGAAGGAAGGAAGAGCAGAGAAGCTTGTAATTTACGTAAATGTTGCCTTGTCTTCTTCAGCCAACTGAAACGGGATACGTCTTAATTAAACTTCACTGATGGGAATTGTTGTGGAGATGCATTGTCTCTTTCTGGAATTGCATTTGCAAATCATTATCTCAAATGAACGTCAACAAATCTCCGGCGTGTATTACAGTAGATTGGATGTGAGCGTTCCAGATACACTCAGTAGATGAATCATGTTTGTTGTAGTCGTGTCGAGCTGTCATGTTATGGGAAACGGAAGCCTAGTCAGCAGACTAGCTACGAGCTAGTGAGATGTCCCATTTAGAAAATAAATATTCTGTTTAATTCCTCCATTTAGGTCACACCTGTCTCATCCTGCTCTTCGACTGCTCCAAGCGCGTTCCTCTGGACGGTTGTGTAAAGCTCCACCGGTCAAAAGGTGTCAAACATTTGCGATGACTTTCCACGGTAGCTTCTAGAACTCTGCCGCCGCTGTCGTGTGTCAAGGAAGTCGTTTTGAGAATATACACTTTTGCAAGATTTTGTATGGACCATATGTATGAGACAGTGTGTGTGTGTGTGAAACATGGTACGCTCGTATATTTAGATCATTGTGAAGCGTGTTGCGCATCATCGTCCCTTTCACCTCAGAATCCTGACTGAACCGTGCATAATCGGTTGGTCAGCTCCTTTGCTAATTAGCGTTGCTTTAATGTGGGCACCCCCGAGGTGGTGAGGTGCCTCAGTCCTGGAGAGGAGAGAGAGAGAGTGTTGGCTTGCTGGTTGGGCAGTGTTCCTACTGGGGCTGAGGGAGGTAGGAGGGTCCTGGGGTTTTAGATTCTCTTTGTGAAGAGCAGCTGACAGAGAGCACCAGTGATGTTGGAGGGTGTCTCTCATCGCGGGCTTCATGAGATCATGGCGGGCATGTGGGCCCCGCTGGTCCCTCAGCAGGACCCCTCCACCGCCCCGCTCCACTGCCGGTTCCACCGCCAGCTCCAGCTGCAGAGCCCGGAGCTCCGAGCGGAGGCATGCGTGCCGACGGATGTCGGAGCGGGGCGTCGTGCCAAGTGCCCTCGCTCGTCCCATCGCGGATGTTGATTTCAATTAGCTCAATCGCGCTCTCCTAAGCTGACCTTTCCGTTTCAGGGCTTCTTCGGGTTTTTTTGTGTGTTTTTTTTCTCCATCCGCTCGTCTTGAACTTTAACACCACAGATGCCCCGTGCCCACAGGGTGACGCTCTGTGCTGTTTGTGTGTCTTCTGGGGACGGCAGGCCTTTTAGTTAAGTTGGGCCAAGACATTTCAACCCTGGTCTGCCAAGCCATGCTGGTCAGCAGGGGGAGGACTGTGCAGGCCGGCTGGTCTGGGTGGCCTGGTGGCTGGGTTGAGGGACGGGGGGTGGCTGGTTGGGGACGGGGGGTTGTGAGCCAGGCTAATGATGTAATCAGTCTGAACAGTGGTTGGCCCTGATGGCTCGTGGCAGGCAGGATTGATGCTGGCCTGTGTGCCCTCACGCGGCGCTCCGCCTTGTCCGGCCTACTGGGTAAACACCGTCGCCGTGGCGATTCTCTCCGCGTATACACCGTCGCCGTGGCGATTCTCTTAGCTCCGTGGACCCCGGGCCCCAGTGGCCGGGGTTTTGTCACCTGAATCGTTGCCCAAAAGCAAGCAGGTAGCTGCTCGTCAGGAGTGTGGGCGCGGCAGCCTGTAGATAGAGAGAGAGAGAGAGAGGGAGGGAAGAGAAAGAGAGAGGGAGGGAGATGGAGAAAGATAGGAGAGAGAGAGGGAGGGGAGAGAGAGGGAGGGAGAGAGAGGGAGACAGAGAGAGATAGAGAGAGATAGAGAGAGATAGAGAGAGAGAGAGAGAGAGAGGCAGACAGGCTGTGTTCTTGGCTTTCACCAGAGAGGATGTAGGATTCGGCCTGGGAGGATTTGGTGACCGATGCGTCCAAACAGTCCTGTTATGATTTTATTCAAATGTTCACATTTAGGAACGATATTAACTGGACGTTGTAATGCTAGTTTATTCACCCGTTAAGCTGGGTTGTTTTGTCAAGCCCATTGAACACATTTAAATAATATGCATCTGGGACTATATTGGAGTACGTGACCCAAAGCGAACCTTTTTGCAAATTAAAGTTCTTTGTTATATTGTAAATACTGTCACTGCCATACTCCCACTAATAATGTTCATAATATTATATAATATAATTAATTGATCAAATCATATGATCCATAAATACAATGCATGGATTAATTTCCATTGAAATAAATGTCGAAACAAGTGGGGAAAAATGAAATGTCAAATTTAAACACTTAAAAAAAATCCCTAATTTAAAACGTCCTCCTTTGCGCCGGCGAATTGTTAACGTTTTAAAAATTCCTTCCCAGCGCAGCCCCCTGGCATCCCGAGAACGCAGCAACATCACACATCTCTCTTTTCACACGAAAGCCCAGTTTCTGAGCGAGGGCCATGGGGGAGGCCATGTCTTTAAATATCCTCGGCGTGGCTCTCCCGCGCAGGGCGGGTCGGCTCTGGGGCCCGCCGACCGGCCGGAGCCTCGTCTCCCCTCTCCCAGCCCGGCCCAAACACCCCGCTCACAGCCAGAGATAAGTGCTTCTCCAGAGATGGGCCCTCTTCTCAAATTGCCTTCCACGTCCGTGTGAGAATGTCCAAGATGTGCATGTTTAACATGTGACCATTAATCACAGAGAGACAGTCAATTAAAGCCATCACTGCGACTGGAACACAGCGCCTGAGAACATCACGGAGAGAAAAAACCCAAAGAGATGGCGTCGTTACCAACATTGTTATCCCGCTACATAAAAAAATAACATAATGCCAACGTGGCATCCATGTGATTAAGATCTTAAGACGATGAACCAAGGACGGGTTTAGTCATGAATATTTAATAACGTAGCCACAGTAATAAGAGAGATTAGAAAACAAACTGACTTTTAAACAAGACAAAACACATTTGTGATGATGAGGATGTGGTTGTAATCCCGGCAGCAGATGTTCATTGGTGCGTTAAAAAGCAAAGAACTCTTGTGTGTGTTGTGTGTGTTGTGTGTGTGTTTTGTGTGTGTGTTTGTGTGTTTGTGTGTGTGTGTGTGTGTGTTGTGTGTGTTGTGTGTGTTGTGTGTGTGTGTTTTGTGTGTGTTTTGTCTTTTTGTCACTGGTGCCTTTTGTCACGGGCACAGCCTGTAGATAGAGTTGTCAAGATGGACCTGCAGGTTAGAGTTCAAGTCACCTCTTCACTTCAGTTGACCTTGAGACAGACAGATTTATACTCTGTCAACGTTTCTGTTTGAGTGTGGCCCCCCCCTCCTCCCAGCTGCCCATTGTCTGATTGCAAGAAACCATAATAGAGATGCCAGTGTTCAACCCCTGTCATCTTCACGGCTACAATGCCTGTCATGGTAGGAGAATAGTAACACGATCAGGGAGGATAAAGAGATTTTTTTTTCTTGCTACTTTTTGTCTGACAGTTTAAAAAAACAAGTTGGTCCATTTGCCAGTATAATCACAGTAAATTACTTTAGCTCATTTGCGGATTGTTGTCAGTGAGATGGAGCCACAGTTTACCCATTCGACAGCTTAGTTTGCAGTCCGGGACTTGTGAAACATCACACTTTTTGTTGTTCTATGTGAAAGCCACACTGGGGGGAGAACGTGAGACTGAGAATCATCAGACAAGCAATCGGGGCTTGATTTGGTTACTGATGCATCCACCTTGCAACATCTCGTATCCTTCACAATATCGATTACGCCTTCAATGATTCTGTATCCTGTTTGTATGCGCGTTCATCGAAGCGGCCTGAGGGATTACCGGACACGGCGGTAATGCTCAAATCCATACCTCTCTCTTCTCCTTCCATCAATTTGCACAGAGAACCCAAACCCCAACGTACAGTATATTTCCCAAAAGGCAGAAGAGCCGTCATGGCATTGTTGATTCTCCTTCTTCAGCGGACGGCCCCCGCGCGTGTGGGTAAACAAGAGGGGTTGACACGAGTTAATTATTAATTAAACATGAGGCAGAGAAACACAACACCAGGCGAAATCCCTACAGGGGCCTGTAAACCAGCGGGAGTGAAGCAGGTAGCGACCTCGTCCCAGGAGTGCTCTACCCAATGAGACGGCAGACTAGCACTAACGAGCTGTTTGCAGACCCCGGGTACGCAGTGACACTGACCTCTGACCTCCCAGCCACAGCGTCAGGGGACCACGAGGAGGAAGAGGGAAAAAAACCTGCTAGGGAGCGCGTTTGTTTGTTTGGATTTCCTCAATCCTTGGTGTACCGCCCCCCTCCCTCCCCACCACACACACACACACACTCTCTCTCTCCGTTTCCCTAGATGTTTATAATCTGATGGGTCAGTTTGAATTCCTGGCCAAACGCTAAACAGCAGAGCTGCAGATGAACTCGACACAGTTTAAGCAGGGAGGGGACGCTCTGTGGAACAACAGGGATGTAGATTAGCCACGTGCGTTCGGAAGTTCTTCCTGAGTAGCCGTGCTGTTATCCTTTATTTAGTCAACGCTGTCGAAAGAAGGAAATGCTAAGTGATCATAAACACACGAAACCTGGTCACGTCTGAGTCTAAACACGCAAAACACAGAGTACCTGGTCACCTCGCCCCCTCGAAAGCATAAAGAATATTCCGGATGAACCCCACCAAACATCCTAAGTGGGAGATGTTAATAACAGTAATGACAGATACTTAGCAGAGGAGAATTTGTGTCTGTTGCTGCCAGTTCTGCTGCCACCATGCTCAGTGACAGTTAAAAAGAAACTCTAATTAACCCTCCTGGTGTAACATCATGTGATTAAATTAGACTGAATCATCTCCCAGTGGGCGTGCTGCAGTGAAAACAGGCCCAACAATCATCTGTTTTGCCTTACTGTTTAAACCTGAAACGGAGCGCTCGGGCCGAGGTATAATTAACAGCTTCATCTCAATCGGATTTTCCCTCCATTCCCTCGTTCATTAATAACGATAAGAGGTTTCGAGGTTAAAAACTCATTTAATTGCCTTTATGTTAATTGCGTTATGAATAGCGGGGACTGCAGAGTCTAATTCTGTCCAGTCGCCAGTTTGCAGGCAGGGGGTCCCTCTGGAGAGGAGAGCTCATTTTGCAGTGTTACAGATGCACGTTCCTCGCAGGTGGGGGATTCTTCCGGGGAAAAAACTAACTAGGATGAATGTGCCCCCCCGTTCTTAAACAGCTATGACAAACATGCTCTCCTGCGAGGAATTATCTCAAGAGTTGGTTAAGGACACGCACACAAACATGCCGGCATGTGTGAGCACACGTGTGTTTGTGTGTGTGTGTGTGTGTGTGTGTGTGTGACACATATACGCCCGGTTTAATATAGTATGGTACGATCCAGTTCCCGTTAGCAAACACAGATCATATTCCGTCTCATTTGAGGAATCCATCTGTCTCTCCGAGGTTCTCCCTCTTGTGATTAAAATCTCGACATCATTACGTCCTGTGGAGGTAAAATCCTTCCCACCTCCGAAAGTGTGTAACCCAGTTGGGTTTTGATGACTAAATTAGCAGTCTGCTTAGGAGTGATGATAATGAAAATGCCTTTCAGCTAAGCTATTTCAGTCTTGAATATTGCAAAGGGGGCGATTTGAGAGGAGCTTTGGCATTTTACCTAATTCACATTCATATTAACTTAGCAGCTGTTGAGAGAATTTTTTTTTAGATTTGTGATTGGTTTTATTTGCTCAGAGGAGGAAAATATTATAATGTTATGCACTGTCAACGGTTTTGTACCAGGCTGGTAGCAAGGAAGTGTGTAAGGAGGACACGCCTGTGCCATGTAGTGATGCATTTACTAAGTGATTGTAGGTGTTGTGTGTAATGTTATGCTTTGCTAAGCGTTTAGTTACTACATGCAGTGTTAGGTTGGCGAGTGTGGAGGATGGTGGTGGTGGTGGTGTGGTTGGTGCTCGTAACCAAAAGGTTGTGATCGGCGTCCCCTGTAACTTGCTACTCTTTGTGTTGTACACGTTTTTTTGTGCTTTATTTTTTATTTTATTTTTGTAAACCTGTCCACATAGGGGAACGACCCATCCTGAACCATGAGAAATGCCATACGCACCGGTTTTATATATTATATATTTTATATATTTTGTATAGGGTAACAAAAATATACGTACAGATGCATTAACAAAGGAAATGTAAATTGTGCCGAACTAGTTTGTTTTGGAGCAATACAGTGTTGTCTGTTTCCCCCCCAAACCAAACTGTACATATGAATACAACTGTACACAAAGCTACATGGGAGACTGTATCTCGTCTAATCCTCGAGGACAGAAACACACCCTGCTGTGTTCATACTCTACACAGCTCAATCCATGTTCTTTAGTCATCAATGATTATAAACAGACACGCAAACATCTGTTTCCAAGACGGATGGAATGAGGAATACTCGTATGTGCACGTGTACCGATCCCCCCCCCTCGCCCCCCCTCCTTTTTCACGGCACCACCATCAATATGTAGCATAATGAAGAAAACTAAATAGCGAAGGAGGAAGATGTTAGTTTACAAGTATGGCCAGACAGAAATGAGGCCAGGGGGGATGATGAATGGGCACATCTCCCCAAGCAAAATGATGACCTGGATCCTCCTTTCTCCCTCTCTTCCCCAGCGCCAACTGGGCCACCATTTTTCACTGGCCTCATATTTAGCCACGGACAGCCTGCTAGCCCCACCACCCCCCCCACCCTGACTGCAGCCCGTCTCCCTCCTCCCCCACCCCCCCTCCCCCCCACCCCCTGTACCTGCATGCCCGCCTCCTCTCACCCTCCTCCTCCCTCCTCCCTCCTCCCTCCTCCCTCCCTCCCCCTCCTCCCTCCTCCCTCCCTCCTCCTCTCCCTCCTCCCTCCCTCCCTCCTCTCCCTCCACACCCTCCTCCCTCCACACCCTACCCAAAAAAACCCTGTAATCCCTTCGCCAGGCCCTCCGTAATTTGATCAAATAGTAAGCACCCTTCCTCGCCACTTATTGGCCAATTAAGTCAAGTTCTCACGCAGGGGGTCCAGCTGGCTGGGTGTTATCTAGGGATGAATTGATTGAAGCCATTCCACATCTATGAACCTCGCTTTAATGATCTAGGTGATAATACTTGTAATTCTTCTCAGTCAAGGGACTCACAGGCACAGCTGTTGCCACGGTAATCCTTGTGCTGATACACTGGAGTACCGGCAAGGCATTAATCTGTCCCTCACATTCTCCCGTAGCAGTTCCCCCCCCTCACCCCCCCACCACCCCCCTTCCCTTCACCCTCGTTCCTGCCTTATCACCATACCCATAACTAAGGCTACATCTGTGTCGTGTGACATTTAAGGTGTAGGGTAGAAGACGGCGAGCGAAACGCCACACCCCGAGAAACGCCGGGATCGAACGCTGGCGAGATGCGGCGTTCATCGAGCTAACAATAGCCTCCCAGTTAAACCGTCCTAAACCGGCGATTTGTGCGGAACACTGTGCAACCACGGACGGCCCGGCGACTTAAGCAGGGAGAAGATTTAATCCTGAAAAATCAATAAATACATGCATCATTTTCAAAGGCAGGCATTACCATTCTCAAAGAACCTTCTATTCCCGCCTCTAGCAATTCAGTCAAAATATCAAATTAACATAATGAGCTCTAAATGCATATAAATGCCAAGCATTAAAAACCAGCAAGGAGGTTACTTGTAATGTATTAAGTTGGTGCATTTTGTATTATAAATGGTATATTGTACCTTTTACATTACAGTTTCCTCCCTCTCTCTCTCTCCCTTGCAACACACAACCCAATTTGCATTACAATTGCCAGTGTCTTATCTCTTTAGAGAATGATGGGACTAGATATTAATGGAATTATAATCTAAATTCTTTATTCCTTTCAGGCGTTTCTTCAGAGAGGTGAAATACTTAAAGATAGATCAGCTGAATGGAATTTGAAATGTTTTATTCACAAAAGAGAAGACATTCTTCTGAGTGCCCGCCGTTGCCTTTTAAGTTGAATTCAGTTAAGAATTAGATAAGAAACAGTTTTTTAAAGGAACCCTCCAACTCTCTTGGCCTGTAAGGTACATTATATTTGAACTAGATTTGACAGTTGGACACTTGAAATATATCCAACCGACAGCATCCGAGACTGTCCTTTCAAATCACAACACTTTTCCTGTGGTGCAGCGCTTATGTATTTGAGCCAAACGTACACACACACACACACACACACACACACACACATACACACGCCGCAGTAACTAACACACTGTAGGTGGCTGTTAGGTCAGTTTGAGCATCCTCCGGGGGGGTTCAGCTCTGGTGGGGTCAAAGGTCGGCAAATCCAGGTGGATTCTGGGACAAATTTATCAAGGGAATGAGATCATGTACACTTTTAAGTATCGTCAACAAGGGCAAAATGCAGACATACCAGCTGGTGCTCTGTGGCCATGACAACTCTCACCTGCCAATACAGGAGAAATACACTCTGGCCACAAGCAAATCATTGGCCTGTTTTGTCAGTTTACCAAATGAGAAATTTGACTCTTTAGTGTCAGTTGTTGAAATTGTAGTGATCAGCTAAAGAGTGATTTATTCAGACTAATATATATGTGCTCACGTACTCCAAAGCTTAAGAACCAGTTATCATTATCATTAAATTTAAATTTTCCAACTTTTGTAATATTAATTTCCCTTTAAGCCATCGCTTTTTTGTGGGAGAAGCTAAAATCCTACATTTTGTATTATGTGTGTACATTTAAGTATACCGATTTACAGTTTACAAAGAATTCTGAATGCATCGAAGATGAATAAATTATAATTGAGCACGACACAAATTAGGATGGTTTCTCATTCAACGGGTCTTTCTCTAAGCGTTACATGGGGAATGCCACATAAGATCTCACTATTAAGGATGAAAAATTGGGCGTGCGAGCACAACTGGCAAGCTGGATCAGGCTCATGGTAAACAATTTAGCGAGGGGGCGTAATTGCCGCATTCACTCTCATTTAAAAAGCCTACTGGCTCTCCATTGTGATGTCACAGTAGAGCTGGGCTCTCGTCTCCGTTGACGACGTACAGATATGAGCAGTGATTCAAGTGACAGGACATTTGAGCTGGTTCACGAGCGTTGAATTCGCTCCCCCCTCCCCCCGCCTGCCAGCCTGCCTGCTTGCCCCCCCGCCCATCCAAACAGTGTCACACCTACTCTTGTCTAATGGCATATTGCTCAGTTAGACTGCCGTGTTTTTGTCTTGGAGATGTTTTTGTGTGTGTTGGGTTGTGTGTGTGTGTGTGTGTGTGTGTGTGTAGCAGGGATAGAGGGTTTGAGAAGCATTAGATTACAAACAACCTTGAAGCATTTTCATGTTCAAGACGAGGAGGTCATTGGAAAAAATCAAATGGAAAAATTCATAATGTACATACATAGCAATTTATGAACTGGCAAACAACACAAGCCTGTGTAAATATAAATGTGTGTGTGTGGATACGTGTGTGTGGGGGGAGGGGGGGGTAAGGCCGTGGGTTACAATATGCATCAAACAAATTATTGGGGCCTGTAGTAAACACTAACATGGAAAAGTGTCTGTTGGTTTCTCTTATTATTTTTGGCAGGGTTGCATATGTTCACTGTGCAGAGAGCACAGCCTGATTATCATTCCAATCAACAGAGGCGGAGAGAGTCACATTAATTTGTAGTAATTAATAGCGGTGACGCATCTGACAGCACATGGTAACGAGGACCCTTTGATTGTTTGGATCTCTAAGTGCGACGCGCCCCGCGTTCCCCTCACCTCGGAGGAATTCACCATATCAAAGCCCGAGCGCGCGCTTATCTGATAGTTGTCAAAATGCGATTTATAAAAGTTTAATTCTTTTATTGATTTAGTTTGGGTTTGATGCCTGCAGTGTCAGCTCCCCTGGTAGAACTTAGTGGATTCAAATGCTTGTCACCAGCTCGGCCTCCTTTTTACTGAGAACAATTGCCATAGGCCAGCCCAACAGGCATGGTTTAATTGCCATTAATTAAAAGCATAAATCTTTTTTCTTCACTTGCTCTGCTCTTAAACAGGGCTTTGCGAATCTGCTTTTTTTTCCTACGCTTGTCAGAATCCCTCCTGGCTAGTGAGAGGGGTTCAGCCCCACCCCCTTCCCTCCCTCCTCTCCCTCCCTCCTCTCTCTCTCTCTCTCTCTCCCCCTCTCTCTCCCTCTCTCCCTCTCTCTCTCTCTCTCTCTCTTTCTCTCTCACCCCCCCCTTTTCCTCCTCTCTCCTCACCAGACGTTTCTGAAATCATCTTTTTAGCACACTCCTCTGCATGAACTAATGCAAAGTGCAGGCGGCGTGGTGATATTTAGTAAACCGGCTTCCTTCTTTATTGCTGTATAATGAGGTCAAATGAATCCCCTCATACGCATGCTTAGATGGCTCCTTGCTTCAAATCCTTTCTGACAGCGAGTAAAACAGCCGGCGAACACAAAGCCAGCTCCCAGAGACGTGGCCGTGAAAACCAGAGTGGATAGAAGCCCTTTCTAGCCTGACGATTTCCTTTCCTGTCTGGTCCCTTAATTAGACACGAATTACCCTCTGTGTTCGTCCTCCCCTCCGAGCCCTGGCGCACTGCACACACTGTCTCACTAGCGGCTCGCCGTTGTAGTTGCCTCATTATCAAACAATGACAAGTCCATTATCTTTTTTTTTCTTGTATTTTTTTCTCGAGATTTTAACTAGACCACGTTGACTTAAAACAAGGTTCATGGTGTGTTTTTAATATTTTGTGATCATGTAAATCCCTTTCGACATTTAAAAAAAAAGAAGCTAGATGAAGATACTGAGACGGTTGGATGGGGCCCCCACTTCTAACACGAGAGACCGTGGATGGATTGGAAAGCAGGGATCAGTGGTGACTCGGACTCATCACTGGTGTCAAAACAATTCTGTTCCCTTTCGCTGCCAAGCCCCGTCCCCGCGCCCTCAGCCCAATACCCCCCCCCCACACACACACACACACACACACACACACACACACACCACACACACACACACACACCGCTCCTGGGTGGCCGTGTCACTGTGAGCGGCTCATCGGAGCTGCACGGCCGTTTACGCATATTAGCTTTCGCCGCATCTGCCAGCGTTCGCAGCCGTTCCTTCCCTCCTCGCGCAATCGCACGCGGTCCGAGCCGAGTCCGCCCCAGCCTTATTAAAAACAAGCGAGTGTTTCAGTTCAGGGTCACGGGGAGAGAGGGAAGCTCATAAATATGCCATGGCAGCACCGTCAGCCGGTCAGTTTACCGAGGTTGATCGATCATCAACACGGCCGCGGCTCGCTCCGAACAAACATCTTAAGTGGATGCGGTTTTTCTTAATTGGGAGCTTTGCACCATGTATTCGGGCTTACTTGATGTCGATCATAAAGTCCCAGGAAACTGCCCGAGAAGATTTTTGTAAACTAAATGTGAATGCTTGCTGTCTTTATTTATAGAGGAGTCACTGCTTTAACCTGCCAGTTTGACCTACATGGTATTATACTGAAAGATAATTCTCCGTCCTCCAATCTGAAGGATCTTAACACACACACACACACACACACACACCTCAGATCATTTTTAATCCTTGCGGCTCACGGTGAGGCAAAGTCGGAAGTTCCAATTAAAATTAAAATAAGCTCTTTTAACGGTCTGTTAAATTGACAACTGAACAATGATTTTCGTATTGGTATCTGTCAAAGGTCTCGGAAAATCCTCAGTTGATAAGGCCCAACGCAGCCAATTAGGACCATGGCAGGGCCTCAGCAAGTAATGATTTCCAGGTCCCCAAAGATGTGACGTGGACACTTATTGCAAATTACTGACAAAGAGCCCCCCTGTATTGATGAGAGGGAGAACAGCCAGCTCTCTGTGTTCCCATCAGGTGGAGGAACACCCAGAGGGGCCTGAGACTTGATCTCAAGTCATCCTCTATGTCTCTTTCCCTTGCCCTCTCTCTCTCTTTTCTCTTTTTTCTTTCTCTCTCTCTACAGTCTTACTCTTTTCTCTCTCTCTCTCTCTCGTCTCTCTCTCTCTCTCCTCTCTCTCTCTCTCTCTCTCTACAGTCTTCCTCTTTTCTCTCTATCTCTCTCTCTCTCTCTCCAGACAGTAATGAGTTCTTGCTTCGTGGCTCATAGGCATGTGAGCTTCTCTGTTTGGCTGTGAGTGACCAGTCTCTCCTGACGCGAGCCTCGACCCTGGAAAATGCTAATGCCGACATGATGGTGAAGTGTCTCGTGTGAATCGTCAATAACGTCAAAGTTTCCTTATTACGAGCCGCACCTCGCAAGGTCGTAAGAGGCGGAGGTTTCCGGATTGTACGGGAATGTTGAACGTCTGCCGTCCTCTACTGTATGGGAAAACTTGCGGTTTACAGTCCTTGAAATTGATTGGGGGGAGAGAAAAAAAATCAACACATTCAAAGTGAAGCAAATCGGAGTACGGTACAGGAAAGTGTGTGTGAGAGGAATAGAGAGGAGCCGTGTATTGGTGCTGGTCAGGTGGGGGGGGTTGAGTTGAAGGCCAATCTCTTCTAGCTAAAGGTCATATCATTTATTCTTGATGGTGAGGCATCTAGAAACCAATACCGCTTGAGCTGTGCTTTGCATGTTAACGTTGTCGACACGGCCCGCCCAGTCAGTCTGTTGTTATCCAGGAAGCCGCTTCCATGGGGGGGTGGGGGGGGGGATGAGTAACCGAAGTCTGTCCAGCGATCCACCCTTCTCCACCTCAATTATGGGAGTTAATGAAGAGGTAATCACTGTATTCGAGATCTAGTGAACGAGCAACTCGACTGCCTCGGTACATTTCCTCCATCCCAATCCCAGGCCTCGTGGGAGAGGGGGTAGCTGTGGGGTGTTCACAGGGCACCACTCAGGCCATGTCAAGTCCCCCCAGATGAGTCCACAAGACCGGGGCTTCCCATCCAGCTGTAGGGCTCAGTGAGGACGGTGTTGACCCCTGGCCCACCTCGGCTCGCTCGCGTCCCGGTGAAGGAATGCAGGCTTCGTTCTCTGGCGCTTCGGGGGTCAAATGGTTTGTAGTTTGTGGATTCCAGACAGTCGCTGCTACTGTGTGGAACCGGGAGGGTTCTGTGTGTTGGCAGGATCTGTTTGCTTTGAGGGATTTTGATATTTGTGAAATATTCCAGATTTCAAATAACCTCATCAAAAGCAAACCGTGAACGATCTCTAATATAGTTACGGGGTTTTATAAACTCTGCCGCCTTTTCATGGTCTGCTTACCTTTTAAGATAAGACATCCTTTGATTCCTCCCATATTTTGAATCACTGTGAGTGACATGCCGTTTGACAGGTGGAGTTACAATACTGAAAATTGTGCAGGAAAATTTGTCAGTTTCAATCTCTTGCCCAGGGCTGTAAGCACCCGAGACTGAAGCCCACTGCTTTGTGTCAAATGTTTATCAAAGGCCCTGATTAAATGCTGTGTTCAGAGTAAAACAGTTCAATAGAAAAGAAAAAAAAATAGAAGGGCATTTCTATTTCTACAAAATGATTATAGCACAGAGAGAGAGAAAATACGCTTCTATGCCGAGGAGCCGACTGGAACTCCTGACCAGACGTCTTCGGGGAGGAGGAGGGAATATCATATGCCCTTTGTGGTCACACTTAAGAGACACCAGGGCTGGCTATCTGTTGTTGTTCTCACTTTCTCCTGTCTTTCCATTTTCTCCTCTCTCTCTCTCTCTCTCTCTCTCCTCTCTCTCTCTCTCTCTGTCTCTCTCTCGTCTCGTCTCTCTCTGTCTCTCTCTCACTGTCTCTCTCTCTCTCTTCTCCTCTCTCTCTCTCTCTCTCTCTCTCTCTCTCCTGCTCTCTCGTCTCTCTGTCTCTCTCTCTCTCTCGTCTCTCTCGTCTCTCTCTCTCTCTCTCTCTCTCTCTCGTCTCTGTCTCTCTCTCTGTCTCTCTCTCTCTTTTATCGCTGGAGGTAATAAACCTGGCCTCCTTTTGCCTGGGCCAGCCAGCTTCCCCTGGCCTCTCCTCTCTGTTTTGTTTCAAAAGGGCAAGGCTCTCTCTCAGCCCGAGCGTTCTGCCCTGCAGTGCCACGCCAGGGGCAGCGTGCGGCGTGGGGGGGGCAGCATGGGGGGGGGGCAGCGCTTGGCTCAGCTGCTTCATCACCCTGGGAGACGGCTAACGTCTCCTGACTGCACTTAGCTGTGTTTCTCTGATACGGTCATATCACATCAGCCCGGCCACATATGATATTACACACCCCCCGTCCGTCCGTCCCCCGACCAAGCCCCGCCCCCCTCCTAACTTTTAAGCACTTTGTTGTCATCCGCGTCCCCCCCCCCTCTCGCTTTCGCTTCCTTCTTTTGGCGAGTGATGTTGTGATTCGCCGTTGTGTTTCCGGCGCCTGTGCCACACGCTCGCGTCGGATAACGACCTATTACAAGTTCCCTCGGATCTGGCCAGTGTTTTTCCTACAGGAGAAGAGAACAAGCTGCCCCTCCCCCGCCCTCCCCTCTCCCCCCTGTTTCCCCTTCATCCTTACCCCTGCATTTGAATTTCCAGATAATAGGGTTTGACTTCTGGCTGCACGTTTATGGGTCTTTTCATGTTATCAGCTTAGCTCATAGCGTCGAGCCGAAGAACATAGACTCCTAGTGACAGGGCAGCCAGTCAGCAAGACGAGCCTGTCAGGATCTCTCACACACTAATGATTTCCCTTTAGTCTATTTTCTGTCTCATTGGCCGTTTCCTTCAAAAACAAAATTGCTCATTTAAATTCTCATGCCTGGGGCATTTTGGTCTTCAAATATTGTTGGAAAGTGAAAGGATTAGGCAAAATATGCTTTTTTAAAATGTTAATATATTTTCTGGTTCACTTTCTCCTCTGAGGCCAATTAGGGAATTTCTGCTGGCTGCATTAATGTCAAACTGACATCCCTAGCTATAATTACACTGTGCTTGAAACCTAACTTTCACTTGTGGGTAGTTGGGTGCGCCTAGCAGTGACACAGAGATCCTCTCTGCCAGCTTTTGATCATTTAATCATTGCTTGCTTTCTCTCACTCTCTCTCCACCCCCCCCACCCACCCACCCCCCCCCGCCCGCTGATGGTTTCACCTTTAGTCTCTCTGTTGCAAAATGCAGGGTTGTCTTTCATTATTCACACTTGTGTTTTGCAGTGTTCATTAGTGACACCGTCTCTCCACTTTGCCTGCCAGCGAGAAGCCGTGCCTGGTCCCTTCAGGTGGATCCACCATATGTACATTGTTTACTCGCTTGATTCACAATTTACATTGTGTTGTTTGTGTTTTTTCCCAATGTTTTTACGGTGCGTCGAGAGGTAGCGTGCTGTCAGGAAATCGAGGGGTGGGGAAAAGTACGGCGCCCCTCCACACACGCCCTGCCAATCCTCCTACTCGTGCCCGAGTTTTGTGTCAAGAGTAGGGATACGGGTAATGATGGTTAACGCTTTCCTCCATGAATATGAATGCCCCTACAAAGCACCCTTGCGTCAGTGCGGCAGGTTCCACCACAGATCTGCCCCCCCACCCCCCCCTAAACTTTCACGGTTGCCATGGAATCACAGATGCCATACGAATACCTTTTTAAATATGCATTGAAAAAATAACACATGGCGCCGGCTTTAGCGATGTGTATCCTTTTACATCCTTGCCTTGTCATACAAGATGTCTAAATGGCAAATTGATTCTACCACTAGTATTTTATTCTACTGATACAATGGCTAATGATGGGTCAGCTATATTTTTTGGTAAAGTAATTGAGTGTTTAAGTGACGGTTAGAACAATCATCGGAATCATTCGAATATACATGCGTAAAGATTCATTCTGAATGGAGCACGTCATATTTATATCATGAATTTAAAAAATACATTGCCTGTTTTCTCCGAGCTAATAAGCAGCGGGTAAGAATTATTTTGATAGTTTCCAAGAGTTCAGGCTGTAAATGCTTCAGGTGATGGAGGATACCGAGTGCAGCTCTAAAACATTTAGTATCTCATCAGCATCCTTTTCCAGGATTGGAAAAGTTGTTTCCCCTCAACACTGTGAGACCATTTCACTGTGAGGGTTGTGGTCCTTAACTGGTGGACGGTGCCATAGTTACAGCAGCGTTGCATATTGTGTGAAAGTACACTTCGCCCTCACAGCTGCTGTGGTTTACCAGATCATATTTCTATTTATCTTAAGCTTTTCGTAGTTGACAACAGCAAAGTCTCCTGTACACAAGGCACGTGGCCCCTGTTAAGCCCCCACCAGCCTGTCATATGTGATCTAAACACAAACCCAGACATCATTTTGATCTGGACTCAACTTGCATCGGACAATTACAATCTGCCATTTTTATGGCCGGGTGAAAACGACCCCTTGCACAGCTTCGGGAAGTGCATGTGTGGCCCCTCAGCGATCCTTAATGTCCACAGCTCCCCTCCCACCTCCTCCTCCAACTCTCCTCCACGCCGATATCCGTTTGCGTCGTTCCACCCTCTCGCTCGGACTTCAGGTAATGGGAAATGGCACTGACCCTTTCTGATCCTGCCGATTACCTTCGTGAAGCGTGAACGTGGTACACAGAATCACACGTCAGGAGGCGACTTGTAATTATTTTGCAATGCCATCAGCATGGATCAATCACGCAGGGGGAGCCCGCTTGAGGAATGCCGCTCGCAGCCATGGAGCGGGCCAGCAGCGGCGCCTTTGACTGACAGCTTTGGTAATTAAGTGATTGTATAGACCCCTCCGACTGCTATAACAACCTTGTCAGGGCCGGTCTGCGGACAGAGTATAAATCAATGTGTTCGCCAATCCTTGAGCGTCTCTGTTTTCCACAGTGTGGATGTGGAAAACTAACAATGAGAAGAAGAACAGGGTCTCTTCTGTCACTGGATGGCAGAGACTGGAGCTTCCGTCTCAAGAAATGCCACGGTGGCTAAATGAAAATGTTTTACATACATCTGCAACACAAATGTAAGAGATTGGAAAGAGATCACACGCTGAGATGTACATGATTTAAGATTTTATTTTTCTGATTTCCAACGGGCTGGATATCTCATCCATGATTTCCAGAACAGACAATATCTATTTTCTGTCTTATTACATTCCTCTGGTGTACATTAATACCAGCCTACACTTAAAATCACACTTGAATGTCACATGTTTATTATTGAGGCAATTCAAAAAGAGAAAAAAACTACACACACACAGCATAAATACATATAAAATATTGGTATCTGGAAGGAACCATTTTAAAATCACATTGCACTGAAATGTGCAACTTTTAATACCAGAGCTTGATAAAAGAGATGATAAAAAAATAAATAAATCCATGTGCAGGCTACTTATAATTCTGACGATGTACACATTTAATTGTTATGTTGCTATCTTATTCTCCATAGCATGTGTTGTATTTATTTGACAGTGTAAGAATAGAGTTTGCTGGAGTAGAATTCATTTTGTTGGACAGTGCTGAGGAGGCAGCCATGTGACCTGACTTAGTATGACCTCTTCCTCATAAGCATGTCCAGATACAACTATGGAATTGCTTGACAGGAAGCAAATCAACTGGAAGTGAACTATGCATGCAGTCTCTTTTCTACCTCAGATAACACGTATTGCTAATCACGTCAATATGCTGAATTGACTGCCTGTGTTTACGGTGGGTGTTTTAAATACTGATTCCTTCAAGATCCACTGCTGTGTTGGTCAAACATTTACGGTTACAGTATCGTCCAAAGTATAGCCTACTTAACATGAGGAATGTTTAATGCCAACGTTTTCCTTTCACACGGTTGCGAAGAAAACTTGTCACTGCAAGACCAGATTCAAATGTGCTTTAGGTTGGACATCGTATCTGAAAAGGATTGACCGACCAAAGTGGGTTGTCTCTGCTAAGGCTGCAACGGGGCAACAGAAAGGTCATAAGCGACTTGACAGCTTTAACGCAAAGTCACGAAATAATCAATAAGGTGCCAACTACTATTTCAGTGTCCGATCATCGACTATCAGCAGGGGCTAATAAGTTGATACCCTAACTGGTAGCATTCAATCTGTTCCAGAAGCGCACGGAAATCTAATAAAGCGATTGATTAAAGCCTAAGAGCTGTTTCAATTAGAGCGACCGTTAATGAACACGCGATGCTTGAGCCAATACTAGTAACATGTTTAACAATCGTTATGATGTGCTCTAATGATCTAAAATACTTTGAGGAGAAAGAGAGACATTGAGAGCAATGGATTATGTTCGAATATGCACCCGAATTACTGCGTGTCAGTAGTTAAATGAAATCTTAACTTTATAATTATTTGTAATTTCTCACATTTTTCAAAAGTGTTTTTACACGTAAATTGCATAGGCTACCTATACATTGTTGCTCGGGAAAATTGCAGAGAAAATTTGTGTCAATATAAACTTCAATCCAACTGCTTGAAATTGTGCCTCATAGATATCTTTGTCGCCGCCTTGTGATGAAAATTCGTTTAATCTCGCCAAAGTGCATACTGCAGTCAGCCGTCACCATCGAGAAGTGTCCTATAGGCTAATCAGACAATTACTCTATTTAGAGCATGATGACCTGTCTATACATAACTATAAAGCATACTCGGATACTATCTGATTTTCACAAACCTACAATGGTCAAAATAACGATAGTAAACACATCGTTAATTTATAGCCTAAATCCATGTTTCAAGTTGAGCAATAGATAACCAACATACCAATTAATATATAGAATATTTGTTTAGATCAGTATTTGTATCTTATTATACACAATAATACATATAATAATTTGAATAAACAATACTGATATATAAATACAAATATATATATTGTGTCAAACGGCAAAGAAAGTCCCACTATAAATGTGATGAATGATTATGGGCGCCATGTTTCCAACACAGTGCATTTTGTCGAAACTCTCCGTCTTTACAAGCTACAACATGTTTCAAGACATTTACCTTGCGTTTTTGACTTTGTCAATAAAACCTACGTTTTGGAAGCAAATCATTTGACCAAGTCCCACCAAGTCAAAGTTCAAGAATTTAATCAAGAATTGTGCCATTGATCACAAATGTGACATGTATTAATTAATGTGTATTCAACTTGTTATAGTTATAGCCTATTATTTAATTCACTATTCACGCAACCGAAATCTTAAAAAAATGCCATATAGCCAAAAAGATTATTAGTCAAGCATTTATATCAGGTCGAAATCAACATAACAAAAATTACAAAATCATTGTAGTGTATAATAGTGTTAATGACTAACCTAGGATGACTCCACGCAGCATCAAATCTCAACTTGATCCGTTGCAAACAAGTCTGACCGTGTTGGCCAGTTTTGTACAACACCAGTAGCCTATGATAAACCTGCTGGAAAGACGGAGAGAGAGAGCGCCCGTAGTCTGCAGGCACGGTTCTTGTCTCCTTACAAATATGCTTAAATATATAGGCTAGTGTAACAAAATTAGACTTTCACTAATCCGTTAGAGCTCGAATGGGGATATCTGTCATTTTATAGAACATTTCAACAGCACTCTTGTCACTGGCGATAAGGAACGCATTCCACATATTTCCAATGTCCTTCAATCCCACGTCAGAAAGTGCTGAAATTCTAATACCTTTGAACGCTCATTAGCGCCTCATAATTACTGTACTAATTAGGACGACACGGTGGTTAACAAGATATGCGCTATCATGACAGTCACCACTCCTCCCGTTTACCCTGAGTTGTACCGGTAAGTCTCAAAGCATTTGCACCCCTTTGAGAATCACTGATATAACCAATTTTAAAATAAGTGTGATACTATGAAACACAGATTTTACTAAACGCCCATTTTAATGAATGCAGATAGCCTAATTCTAAATTTCAGTTAATTCTAGGCTATGTAAAATACAAGAAATGTCCCATTTGATACATTATTTCGCAGTATATTAGACTCTCACAATTACCACCATTAACTTTGAGCTATGAAGAGCCCAAATTAAGAGAACCTGCCTTTGTAAAATGGCCTGTTCCGATTCCACGCATTTTAAGCAAAATGCCAAAGTTTTTTATAGACATTATTACAGCCGAATATTTGAACAACAAATAGAGGTTTACCAGATCTTTGATAGAAGACATTCTTGCACTTCCATTGTTGAGACAAACTAACCCTAATCAAAAGTATTAGCCACATTTTGTTACGTTATTAAAGCAATGTTTAAAAAACGACCCTATAAAGCTATAAACTAACACTGTCATTCCATTGTATTCTTATACAGGCTTACTTTAGCCGTTCGATCAAATCAAACAAAACAATTTAATCTGTTCCCCAAATCCCAGTTTTTCTGCTTACATGAAAGCTTATGTTGAAGCATGATCGTGAAACACATGCATGTATTAAAAGAGCAACGATAATTCAATATCTGGCTTGAAATTGTCAAGATGAAGAAACAACTCCCTGATTGGTGAGATGCAGGGGCCGTCATGTTGTAACCAATGACAGAAGGGGGAGAGAAACACGGAGTGTTATGATAAAGGAGAAAATATTAGTTCCCCTCGCCGTGGGCCGTGACGTCAGTATAGGAAGTCATTGTAGAGCAACACTAGAACGATTACAAGCAAAAGGGGAGCGTGATGTCGAGGAGTTAGCCTTCAGAATCTCTCCACACCTCAACTTTGAGAGAAAGTTCAATATCCAAAACAAAAGGACGTGTACCGGGCTACATAGACCCACTGCTCTCCTGATTTTCACTGAATGTAGCAACGTCTTGGACCGTACTTCAGACTTGGATTTCGTCTTCGACTATTTATTTTACTACTTTTAGTGTGAAGGTTTATTTTATTTCTTGCGAGTGCATACGCTACACATTTGTGTCCTCGTATTATTTTCGTTTAGTTTAGAATTACATGGGGGTAACAAGCGTTTCGACGTTGTTATGAAGACTTGATCAATAATTTTCTTACTATGGAAGGAACCAGCGGGTCGAATTTTGGAATAGACACTATTTTATCCAACGCTAACAACTCTGGTAACCCCGTGCTAATGAACGGAGATTTTCGTCTCGGCGACAGCAGGACAGCGGATTTCAGGAGCCAGGCCACCCCGTCACCATGTTCGGAGATAGACACTGTTGGAACAGCCCCCTCGTCTCCCATCTCCGTCACTATGGAGCACGCCGATCCTCATCTGGCGCAAGACAGCCTTCAGCATCATCACCACCATCACAACCAGCCACAAAGTTTGCAGCTATCGCCTCAGCCCCAGCAGCTTGGTGGGGCCGGCTGTGCCCCGAGGACTGCCACCTCTTCATTTTTAATCAAAGACATTTTAGGTGACAGCAAACCCCTAGCAGCTTGTGCACCTTACAGCACCAGTGTATCCTCACCCCACCACACACCCAAACCAGAGAGTGCCACGGGCCCGGACGGGTTCAGGCCCAAACTGGAACAAGATGAAAATAGAGCAAGTTGGACAAGAGAGACGATATTCAAAGTGAAATGAAATGCAACGGTAAGGAGACTTGTTTATAATTAAATATATCATTGTTTTAAATGTTCTAGGTGGTGTTTATCAAACCACACTGGGTTATATATTTGTTTTACATGTAGGGTTTATTTTAGAAATAGGTCACACTAAATAGCCTAATAGAACCATAGTAGGCTACTAGTAAGGATTATTACAGCTAGGCTACATATAATAATAATAATATTTAGGTTACTGTGCAGAATTATTTTTAAGCAGCAATAATAACAACAATAACAGCAATAATACTTAAAGGAATTATGATACCAGGCTGTTATATTTGCTACTATTAGCTACAATAGGCTATAGCCACAACTGAAGTATAGCCTACATTTTTTGAAAATGTTTTGTACCTTGCATTTACATGAGTCTATTTATATAAAACTGTCTGAGAAAATAGTAAGCTATTGCAAGGTTTTCGTTTCAACTCCTTTTTTTATTAGCATAATAGAGCCGAAAACAGATGTAAGCCTGCCGATTTTCCCCGTGCGCAAGGCTCCCAAGTGGGTCAATTAGAGAGATTATTGTTCTTCCTAGAGGGGGGATCATGAAGCACTGCAAAAACAGCTACAAATAGAGATGGATTGACATATCGATTTCCCAGGGTTTTTTATCTGGAAAAAAAAACACAACTTTTGTTGACAAATAGGCCTAGTCCACTTTATTTTTGGCCTTGATTTGTCTTGTCTAACACGCGTGTGCCTCACATCTACCAGACTGCTTAGGTTTTACAAGACGTTGTATAGGACTATTGGCGACTTGATACCGCTACATTTATGTATTTAGTTAGGGTATATCAAGTAATTCATGATTTCCCCCTCTAAATTTGCAAAAACATCTGTTAGCTTACTATAAATTTGGGTTGAAACTGAAGCCGCTCACTTGATAGGCTAAGTAAAGTTCAATCATATAATTATTACAACTCACTAATCTATTATCATTTCTTTTTCATTTAGGATCAAAAGACGACGGTGACCGGGAAATCTCAAGTAGCAGAGACAGTCCGCTTGTGCGCTCGAAAAAACCTCGCAAAGCACGGACCGCCTTTTCAGACCATCAACTGAATCAACTGGAGCGAAGCTTTGAGCGTCAAAAATACCTCAGCGTGCAAGACCGAATGGACCTGGCTGCAGCACTCAACCTGACAGACACGCAGGTGAAAACCTGGTACCAAAATCGAAGGTATGTGTCTGCAATTCTTCCACTTGTTAATTTTGCATCAACATAATATGTAGGACGATGATATGCAAACTGTAATCAGACTTGAGGTGGCAACGCTGAATTTCTTGCGGAAACCTATTTTCATGGGCACGTTTTTTTTGCATTTATGCCAACAGTTTAGGAGACCTGTCATTTTTGACATCAGTTCAGAATGATCTTAGATTTATTTCCCAACAATGAGGCCTTATAAGTTATGTGCAAATGTGGATAGGCCTAGGATAATTTGTAGCTCATTGGTTACATAATGTAGGCTAACGTTCCTATTTTAAAATGTTTCTTATGAACATATGCCAAATTGATTAGATCATATTTTAAAAGTAAGTAGCTATTATTTGTGAGTAATTTAAATAAAAGGGTAATTAAGATCGTTTAGTTAATAGGCCTATCTATACGTCAGGCATTATTTCTGTCATATTCAGACAATATTTTAGATTATTTTATTTTAGAATATGGTTAATGCCTAATTATTTTTTAATGTTCTCACAATTTTCCAAGTTATAACAAAATAACAAATTCACTAGCAGTAGGTGACATGAAGAATTATTTTTGTAACAAGCCATGATTAATATAGACATAGCCTACTCAACAACCATACGATTGTTAAACAATTCAAGGTATGATTTTAACCCACAAATTAATTATCGGATATAAAAATGGCCTATAAACCGTTAGCCTATTTGGATATTTATTTTGCCTGATTTAAGCTAACGCCATGCCAGCGATTCATGCTCCCAATAATGAGACTTAACCAATTAGGAGGGTGTGTGGGGAATATGCCAAACCTGAACATGTTGAATAATTGATTTGATGTATTCTGATCTGATTTCAGGACGAAGTGGAAGAGACAGACAGCGGTTGGATTAGAGCTACTGGCTGAAGCCGGAAATTACTCCGCCTTACAAAGAATGTTCCCGTCGCCGTATTTCTACCACCCCAGCTTGTTGGGCACCATGGACAGCACTACAGCAGCCGCCGCGGCAGCAGCGATGTACAGCAGTATGTACCGGACTCCTTCGGCTCCTCATCCCAGTCTCCAGAGACCTCTTGTCCCGAGAGTACTCATCCATGGCCTTGGGCCAGGGGGCCAACCGGCATTAAACCCACTGGCTAACTCCATCCCTGGTTCACATCAGCGATAAATAAGACGTTTACCAGAAAACAGTTTAAACACATGTGATGTGAGTAACTGCGCTGAACCCTGACCATACTTTTCTAGAGACACTATATAAAGACAATTTTACAGAAGAAGTAAAGGCGGTATTTAACGAGCCAGTTCTAACATAGGCTACAACGAACTGCATCAACGCCATGACAGAAAAAGGACTGTTTATAGCCTATGTCTGATTGTTTGTTTGTTTTTTGTACAAATACACTTATACTAGAAAATAAACTTTTAAAGTTTATTAGATGGACGAGAAAGCGTTGAATAAAGAAATAATGATATTAAATGCATTTCAGACACTTTTATCAAAATAAATGAAAAACGGGCAACATCGCTTTAGACTAAATGCCATGCCTAAAAATCGGCATTCGCAAAGGTAGCTAGTTTGGACTATTATGACAAAGTCCATAGCCTAATATTAAACACCAATTTTTTAAAATCAAAGCGTTGTGCATTAACAGCGTTTTCAATTGAATTCCGCTGGCCGTGCATATGTGTTGGCTTCATGGTGATGATGAGAATAAATGGTTTGATTAAATGCGATGCTAAGAAGGCCTGGGAATCGGGAAGGTGGTCCCCGGGTGAACAGCTGTTCTTTTGGAGCCGAACTCCAAGGACAGCGTCGGACAGACAGCAAGCGCGACGTTCTCAGCGTGATCATGTATAGGCCTACATCAAGTAGCTACATCAAGGAAATAGTTTAAACAAATAAAACGTCCCTTGAGATAAAGACCCTTGTTCATTGGCCTACATGTCCCAGGACTGCAATGGACTTGAAACGCGCATATAGAACAAATAGGGTTGATTGAATTGTAGCCATAGCGTATAGCTTAATGGTTATAGACCTATAGAAAATTCTAATTTTACATGATTTATTTGTCATTTTGCGCATACTTGGGCCAGGGGGACCAGACTGTAAACATGTATTTAAACTATAAAACCATTTACTGAGTTGGCCAGCACGGGGGATTTTTGTATGTGCCAGACACAAACGGTGTTTTGAGTATAGTTCATTTAATTTTAAATCTCGGTTTTGTTTGGGTTAGTGTTGCTATCAGTGACCAAGCCTAAACCAATACGACGTGGGACTCTAATTAAATGAACATTAAAATACTTTATTTTTATTTAACTATAATCATGTAGCCTACCCTAGAGAATATTTGCAGGAGATGCTTTCATGTGAATTGACTAGAGTGGAAACGCCTCGAGGCACGTTTGTTTGGACTTCCCTAATTGGTGAACCGTTTGCTGATTTCGGTTGGAAATTCTTGTTGAAGCCAAATTGACCTTTGCTGGTCTGAAATTTGACAGGAGAACTATACTTTACATTTTCAGTCCCTATAGTCCACAATTCTGTTTGGCAATAGTCTCACTCGCTGTCCTTAACACCAATAGGCCTATAAGGATTTAGGCTACTGATAAAACAGGCCCTACATGAAATAATGTAAACAATAATAGATAGGCCTATATTAGATATGTGGGAATAAGAATCCATATCAAAGACATTTTGTCGTATTTCTTTCAAGCTTCATTTGCATATAAATCGGTATTCACGAGGCAGAACGTAGGATCGGATCATCATTGAACAACACAAGCGTCAGACCTTCATTTAAGGATACGAAGGCCTTGTTCAATGGTCCACTTTTGTCTCATTAAAACGTATAGGCTACAGACCAGACACAGTTCCTGAGGCTATCGACAGCTATTATGTCCCCTGCTCCGGTTTATTTAGACCTGTTGGTAATTATTAACAATGTGAATTAGTTGCTGGCTATTTATTCTATGTTGGTTTTGGAAGTTTTATATAGACGGTGCTATATTCGAGTTCGTAGATTACAGGAAATATTGGCCTATACAAACGATTGAAAGTTGAAATGTTCAAGTTTCCAGCTTCAAGAAGAGCAGACCAAGGCGGTACCTGCTGGTCGTAATTTATAGCATTACTATATGCTGATAATTTGTGACTGATTTATAGTAGACTACAGGCTATATAGGGTAGGCTAGTCCGGAATAGCCTAATATTATCATAACAATTCCAACCAAGCGCCAGTAAGGACGTTTTTTTCTTATGCAAGGCTTCAAAACATTATTTATTTATTGCACTGTGCAGGAGAGGGTGCACGGTTCTAATTCATTAATAATAAACCATGCTGCGGTTGTGAATTAATAGGCTATGCCCCCCCCCATGTTATTTATTTTCAATCCTTTTTTTCCTCCTTTGTCGGGCCAGGCTCATCCGATTATTGCCGTATGCCTACATTTTAAGCAGTAAAGTATACACAATATTTAGGCCATCTTAATCATGGTAGGCTACTGAAAAATATGAAGCCTATAATATTAACACTAGCCCATTAAACTAATAGGATAGGCCTAAATACAATGTAAACTATACTGTAAAACGTGGACAGCATAGAGGCAATTACGGGGTTTGCTATTTCGTCTCCATGAAGGCTATAAGAAATTAATAACTTTGGGACATTACAAGTGTGCAGTCAATACACTTTATCCAAGATCTCAGTTGTAAGACCCCGTAGCAGTCTACAATGTAGCTGTTAGGACACCTACACGATGATGGTAATTATTTTAAAGTTTGATCAGTTGTGGAAACGCCAAGCCTAGGCCTATGAGCAGGATCTAAAATACAAAATAACTTCACTATCAACAGAACTATTATCGTTGGAAAGAGTCATTATTTCCACCCAAGTATTGACTTGTAGCTTACTTATTTTTGACTCCAGGAGCCGAGTAGGCTATAGCCTATTTTAATTGCCACATTAATGTAAGGTTGGCGATATGTTTGTCATGACTAATGAGATAACACTCTCCTTTACTAGGCCTTCTTCTCGTTATCACGCCTCGATTGCGTCCGCTCAAAACACGAGATGTCTATTTTTCAAATGATTGTTTTTGAAATAGTAGTGCATGGACAACGAGTGACCTTGTGCTCAAGTTGTTTTAGACTATGATAATGGACTGTTGTTTTTCATATAAGCGCCTCTCCTCACAATCAAAGAAGGATCTGGGGTATGAAACGTGGGTGCGCCATAATTATCGTTTGATCCATAATCTTGCCCTGTGGTGATAGCGAAGTGTCAAAGTAATGATAGTGAGTTGTCAACATGGGCATTAAAAACCGTTTGGAGTTAGAGAAATCGAACTATGCCTATAATAACAAGCTTGTGGCATCGCAGTTTCAGATTTTTTTCTTGCACACCAGAACGTGGCCCTAAACTACTTATCTACCCTTTCCCTCGCTTTGAGAGACTGGCTGCATGTTTTGTGCATTTAATTACAGCATATGTTGGGGAGACGATTTGGCTGAAGGTGTAATATATAGGATGGGCTATTGTTTGACAATAGTTCGGTTAGTGTCAAAACGTTACTGTTTAAATCCCAGTTAGGTAATGGTTATTTTTCCACAAAAACACAGTTTCTATCTACAATTCAGTGTATCTTTACTCCATTTATCATGTTAATTAATCAACATAATTGTTGCTTCTCCAAGCAGAATAGTGCTGTCAGAAGAAAGGTTTGGTGTTGATCTCCTGTCACTGAGGGCCTAATTGTCAGATTGGAAATGTTGGTTGATAAGAAGTGTGTTCTGTTCACCTTCGTGAAACAATTATTTATTTATTCCTCACCACTGATTGGGATATACAGCTCACAGGAATTGGCAAAGTGAGTGTATCATAACACACTGGCCATTTAATGATACTAATCTGATAGTGACTTCAACCGTGAACCATTCAGCAATTTGTGTGGTTGGAAATGAGACCCCATAGAGGCAGTGTTAAATCTTCCTGTTCAAGGCTGAAGAGAGACGTGGATATCATGTTTTTCACCTGGTATTTTAGGTTAAAGACACAATCCTAGGTTTTGTTGTGTACAGAACGTCTACATATTTATAGTTGCCTACAAAATGCTTTCAACATTTTGTTTTAAGGGACATTGTAAAATTACAGACTTTGTGGTCAAGTAACTTAGTCAGGGCTCTTGATTTAAAAAAAATGCGTTGTTGAGCCAATCATATAACTTTAAACATAGGACAAAGAGAAATAATACTTTTGATGAACACAGATAAAACTGATATCGTGTTTTGTTTATGTGGATGGAAATACACAAAACGCATTTACACAATTAACTGGTCGACTTGAAGCTGTGATTAGTCAGACGCTTCAGTCCAAACACTGGCTATGCAGGAGGAGGAGTCAAGCCAATGTTTTGTTTTTCAAACTAGTGAGTAACCATTGAAGTGACTAGTTGACATGGTGTCCCCTAGACGTCCAGTCATCATCCTCTCCGTGTCTGTTCCACAAACACCAGCTCCTGGCCAAGCCCCAGCTAGCTCAGTCCTCTGACAATCCTGTTGAATGATGCCGAGGCCTATCATGGCTTAAATGGCCTCATAATATCAGCAAATCCAGGCGTTTTCCAACTGCCTTTTTTGTCAACTGACAGGACAGCTGATGGCGGAGAAGCTCTGCTACCTTTCAAGTTTTCAAACCAGGCAGCGTCACGTGTGACCGCGAGAAGGGAGAAGAGGTAGAGGGAGGGAGGGAGGGAGGGGGGGGAAAAAAAGTCTGTCAGCAGCGATGTCAAAAGCTTCAGTTTTTTACAGAGCAATTAGGGGTTTCATCACCGCGGAGTGATGTCAGGATTTATTACGGCTCAACAACAGCTAATTGCTTCAAGGTTAAAGTAACAGATCTGACGGCATTATATTTTAAGTGACAGTCTCCAATTCTGGTGGCGCTTCACAGAGACATGTGCTGACATTAAGGAAGGGTTAGTAGGGGAGGGTGAGGACTAAGAAGCAATTGAAATTACTGCATATTAGAAGTGTGATCTGTTAAAAACTAACACTGCTCCTCCGAGGAAACGGCAGAGGGATCTGTTCCTAAATAAAATTAATGTTAATTAATGTTGTGTCTCAGAGCTGCTGGGGTTATTTACAGAAGATGCCATTTTGTCTTATCGGGGGCTCTCACAAGTATCATGAAGGGACCCCGGGTTGTTTCAGCTATCTGAAAGGAGCTACTCGTGGGTAAGACTGGTCACAGCGACCCTGACATCCCCATAATAAGGGCACTACTTTTGTCTTATCACTCCTGCGAGGTGTGCACGCCGCGGAGAAGACACGGCAACATCAATGGCGACGCCAGCCCAAGCGGTGTCTTTTTAATTAGGCTCCCCAGTTTTTTAGAAGAGAGAAACGTTTTTGAGTAAAATTATAGATTGTAGCCTCCATGCTGTGGAGCTTGCTGGAGTCACCGCTTTCAAGTGAGCGGTTGTTTACCTTCGGCTCTTTCCTCCTCTTAAAGTGGAATACCTGATCCTTTGAACCGATTGTTTGTTTAACCGCTGTTGGGAACGACGAATCCCCGAGGTCTGAGCAAGTGTTGATATAAGATTGGATTTAAAATCGCCTAATGAGGAACTCTTTGGATAATTAGTGATATCTGAAATGCTTGTGGATAATTTGAGTACTTTGCCACGCGGTACACGGAGGAGAGACGACGGGGGGGGGACGGGATGATGAAAGAACAGGAAGATCAGGGTTAATGAAAATTATCATGTCGACTTGGGTCTCTCTCTACCTCCACTGTTTTTCTCCCTTTGTTCTGTCCTGACTGCGTCACTGTTGGTGTAACAGAACAATTAGCTATGTAGTTCATGGAAGGGGTAGGGAGCTGTTGGGGGAGAAGTGCGGTCGGTTGCGGCAGCTCCGCTGTGGTAATTAGAGTCTTGGAGGTGTCTGGTGGGGAGGTCCAGCAGGAAATGAGGAGACGGCTCTGCCAGCCTGTAGGGAGAGGACGTTCCCCCCCTCTGTGCCCACTCAGCAGTCAGTGGTAGACCACAAACAAGAGCTGTGCCCAGTTTAGACAATCATACAAGTTTGGACTGGTCCACTGTAGACCAATGATAATTCTGTCCTTGATATTTTCCATGATTGATCCATCAGGGTGTCTGTGAACACGAGCCCCTCGCTGATGGAGAAGGTAAATGGGATTTTCGTCGGGGGGATTTCATGGGGTGTGTGATGTTGTCATTACGCCACGACGCTATGAAACAAAACTATGTTTTTAGGGCAAAAATATATCGGTTATAAATAAGCAACAACAAAATACAAACACACACACACACACACACACACACACACACACACACCACACACACCAGAAGGCCTTTTGTAAAGGGCCTTTTTGTGATATTCCACTTGGATGGCCGTCTCGTTTACCTCATTCTCCAGTCCTTGTTTGTATCTAGGGAATCAGAGGAGTGCGGAGTGTAGCTGTGGCTGGAGCTTGTGTTGTGTCGAAGTTAATTACATTTTTAAATTAAGGTCGCTCCAGATCGACTCCTGGTGGGGAGTGACAAAGCCAGGCTATTAAGTGCAATGAGGGTGTGAAGAAATGGGCCGATAGGAGTTAGCAGATACCTGCTTGGTACAAGTGTGGGCCTGCCACATGGTGAAATCTGATTAGGATCTGGGGCTAAGCGATAGAAAGGCTTCTCCTCACGTCTACGCTGTGCGCATCAGCCTAGAAAACAAGTTGTTGATTGCCGCCACCTGTTCGGGAGGACAATCGAGAATTGCAATGACTGGAATGGAGTCTCTCTTGATCTCTCTCTCCCTCTCTCTCTCTTTCTCATCCCTCCCTCTCTCTTGATCGCTCGCTCTCTATCTCATCTCTCTCTCTCGATCTCTCTCTCTCGCTCAGCTCTCCCCCCTCTCTCTCCTCTCTCTCTCTCTCTCTCTCTCTCCCCTCTCTCTCTCTCTCCCTCCCTCTCTCTCTCTCCCACTCTCTCCCTCTCTCTCCCTCTCACTGCCCCATTCCCCAAGACAAGAGTTTAAAGGAGGATGCACGGATGTGCAGTTTGTGTGGAGCTGTTGCCAAATCTTTAAGCTAGTATTGTGGGTTGGATCTCTCAATAGACCAATGCATTAAACACAACAGCGGCTGTGGTACTTTTCAATGCCGATTAGAAAATAAACAGTGGACTTTCCTCGAAACAAATCTCGCCTTTCTTTGCGTCGACTATAGGGATGCTCTTTTTACGAGGTTATTTTCCCTATAGGCGCACAAAGAAACCGCCCCCCCCAGTTGAAGCGATTTTCTGTTCACAATGCCTCAGCTTAACCAGCTAGGTCAGGTCAAGTTGGCTCAAACAAAGAGGACTTTAGTGTTTCATCCACGGCACAGTGTCACACAAACAAAGCAGCTCGCTCTGTGCGCAGCAAACATTTCATGAAGTGCTAGCTCATAGCTAATAAGCTACTTCTTATGTTTATCCTCTATGGATATTCAAGAAAAAAACACCAAGAATTATGTCGTGTTTGGATTCTTCGACACTTTTCCTAGCATAGTTCCCCTGGACTCTAAGGAAACACTCATCAAATCATTTCCCCAAAGCTTTGACGAGCGATACATTACTGGAGATTGTGCTATGTTTTGAAAGGATAGAAAAGGAACTGTTTGCTCCGGCTAATATTACTTATAGTTATAGTTAGGTGTTCTATCGGCATGATATGAATGACTTGACCTTCTACGCTGCTGTAGAAATGGTTATTTCACTTTTTCTCACGTTTTTTATTGGGTTGTTGATCTGTTTTTCTTTGAGAGAAACCGAATCCTAGATTGAATGCACATTCTGTTATTAATCCTCCTAGGATGTCTCATACTGGCATGTCTAACGTTTTAAGTTGTCAACATTTGCACTTAAAGTATAAGCTGCCTGAAAAATCAATCCTAATTTGTTCTGGAGTACATTTAACAGTATTTATCAACTTTACAGAATAAAATACAGTAATTTTATACTAATTCCCTCGCATCATCTGTTCCTCGGTGTTCTCAATGGATATCAACATTTGTCTGAAAGCCTCAAACAGTGGTTGCACAATCCACTCCACGCCCAATGGCAGAATAAGACTGTGAAAGAGGTAATTGCTCCTTGTCAGAGTTACCCACTCACAGCCTGAAGTAAAGGTCAACATATCTTTATTAAGAACACTAGGCTTAGTCTAGTTGCTCTTTCTCCACTATTGTTTACTTGGCAACGTCAAACACCCCACTCACATAAACCTGCTCTCACAATCCCCCGAAATGACTCGCATAAGATAATACTCCCAAGTTATCTTACAAACACGTTCGTTGTATACTGCATGCATTGGCCTCAGCCCCTTGCGCAAACACACATACGTACGTACGACTCGAGAAATTATTTACTCGCAAATATATACAGGCTCCTTGCAGCCGGCACAATGGCGGGGCATATTGCATGAGACGAACATCTGATTTGTCACATTTGAAACGCTAATGTTTAAACCAAAAGGAAGAGCACACAGTAATGTGTTCATTCATCTGCATAAACACCACCTGTCCCAGTGCAGACAGCTCCTCTAGCAGTGAAAGTTTACTGGCAGCCCGTGTGTGTGCGAGAGAGAGAGAGAGCCCAATCAGTTGGGCCCAGCTGTGGTTTCAGGAACCCGGTCGTTTTCAAGTGTCAGAAAAGCGCTCTGAGTACTGCTGGTGGTGGTGCTGAAGAAAGATGACTTTCATTTCATGTCATCCGCCAGCGAGACGAACGGGCGACACGATAACAAAAAGAAAAACAGGGAGCGCGCTATCACGATTGACATCCAAAGGTAATTTATGCTGGCCCTTTATTTACTTGAACGTCTCCCATGCAAACAAGGAGAGTTTTTCTTGAAGGCTAATTTGGAGCATATTTGGCACATTGCAGGCCCCTTCTCTGCTTTAAGAAATGCCATCATTTGTCTCAGGCATTGGGCAATGAGCTTTCACAATCCACAACAGCTCTGATCCCTCACCCTGCCTTCCTTCATAATGTTATCATCCCCCAGAACAGCTTCTTAATGCCAACCGCTCTTGTTGTTGTTTGTTGATTTGTTTCCTTTTTTTGTTCCACGCCAAGACTGGCATAATAGTTTGTCAGTTTCTGTCTTCCTTTCAGGAGCTGAATATATAGTGCTCCTCACACCGGGAATATAATGAAAAGAACAGCTCATCTACCTCCAAGACCTTTCCCTAACTCCAGATGATGTTCGACTACGTCTGCAGCCGCGCGTGTGGGGTTTCTGCATACGAGAAATCTCAAGCACCTAAACATCGTTGTGGCTGTTTCTTTTTTTGCATCGGACTAAAGTGACCCGTGTGGTGTAGCCTCGCAATCATTAGATAATGGCAAAACACCGATCATTTCTGTGTGTTTCTCTCCTAAATGTGCATTTGTAGCTTGTTTTGTTGCTTTGTTTACAAGTAAGACATAAAAAGATAGAAGGGTTTGGGCAACAATCATTCCTCATCTTTGTCCAGGACTCAGTGTCCTCTGATCAGACACTCTATGACACGGCCTCCATTAGGCCAGACCTCTTCCTGCTGCGACTTCCTTTGTTTTTTCCCCGTCTCACAGATGTGATTCAATTACCTCCTGCCTTTGATAGTAATAATGGAGGGAAATCATTTTTTCTGTCCTTACACACAAGTGTAGTTTTGGTAATGGTCACTTCTTTCAAGTAGTCTACAGTCAGGGGGAAGCTTTTAAAGGTAGAATTGCGGGTAAGTCGCGCCGCCGCCGCCGTTGCAGAAAATCATGCGAGTGCCTCCGCGAAGGAAGAAAGGAACAATTAGAGATCATTTGGCAAAGAAGCTTTCCATTGCTTTCACTCTAGGGGCTTTTGTCTTTTGTTGACCCCTTTAAGAGCAGAGGGGGTGGAGGGGGAGGCTGGGTGGAGGAGGGGGGTGGTGGTGGTTCTCTGAGAAGCAGCAGAGGGTTCGCAGCCTCTTTCATCTGGCGTTGTTGCGAGAGAGCACAAGTGCCCTGTGTCCGCCGACCACTTTAATCAACCCTTAATGCAGCCTGGGCTTCACTGTCGTCGTGGGCCCCTAGTCTGATACAAAGAGGGGCACAGATGGACGTCTAGATGGCTGAGAGTGGAGGCTTTATTCTGGGGTCCCGTGGCCGAGGAAAAAGGGCTGGTGGCGTTAGGGATGGAGGCGGGGGGAAAGACGAGGGTTGCGGGCCCCGCAGACGAGACTCAAACAACCTGTCAGCAAGGGCACGCGGGTCCCCTTCCCCTCTCTACCCGCATGTCCTGGTCTTTACAAGGGGGCTATACAATACTTCTGATACGAAGTGTGGGTGATGGACCTTTGTTTAGTTCAAAGGTTCCTCTACCTCTTTATTCCGCAGTCCCTTTGTGGATCCTTGGGCCTTGAAATATGTATCACTGTCCCTTTCATTCCAGCCATCTAAGGGGGGGAAAAAAATCAAAGGCGAAAGTTTCAGCGAGAGTCAGTTTGAAATGGAGAGTCCACACAGTGTCATCATTCGCTAACCTGTTAGCCAGAGCTAGAAGGTAAGGCAGGCCAGGATTCACAACCTGCGAAGGACTACATACAATCAAACTCCACAGAGTCTCCTGAAATAGGATTTTTTGAGGGTTTAGGTTGGTTGAGGGGCAGCTCTATGGGCGTATGTGAAGCCCTCTGTGACATGCTTGCGTGTAAAAAGGGCTATACAAATACATTTTGATTTGATTTTCATCCTGATATAATCCCTTCTTGCGCAGTGACCACTGACAACATTTTAAAAGGCATGTCTTAGTTATCCACATTCTGGAATCATTTCAAATTACATTTTGGGTGCCCACAAACACTACAGTTAATGGGGGAATTGTCCAGAACCTGCTTGTCTCTATCGTCAGTTGTATATTTACGGTAGGACGGGCCTGTCTGTTGAGTTGTGTTGGCGCCACACGACAGCACAGAGACACGCGGCGCTCTGAGGCACGATCGTGTTTGCGACTTAAAGTGCTGAGCTCTGCGTCTGACCCGCACACTCAAAGGAGACAGTCGCGCCCTGAAGGTCTTGAGCGCCGACCCCTCACCTTCCTCGCTAGCAAGACGGGTCATCGGGAGATCGGCGGCAAGGACCTTCCCGCTACCGCTCAGGCTGAGGCGGCGTCTCCAGGCCACTTCCCTTCTCGTGTGTTTGCGCCGTTTTTGAACACCATTTACAAAGGAAGGTTATCGCTCGGACATAAATCATTTGTCTTTTTCCTGTGTGTTTCCTTTGAACGCTCCACAGAGAGCCAAGATGAAGCAATTGCTTTGATCTGGGGATGAAATCGAGCCAATCAGAGGTAGTTTAGGTTTATATCGGCGTACCACCATGTCTGTTGTCTGATCACAAGTTTGTTTCAAGGGACGCAATTTGTCTTTTTGTTTTTGTCTTCATTGTTGGTTAAAGGGGGATCTTAGGACCTCTGTAGATTGTGAGTTATTTCACAGGAGTCAACTAACAGATGAATAGGTCCAGTAATGATCTCCCTGGAGTGTCCAGTGTACACCTAGGTTCTCCTCTCCTCTGTCACGTCCTCCGATGACAAACGGTTGGCGAGCCTCACTCTCGCTCGTCAAAGAGAAATGACGAGGACGGCACGAGCGCGAAGGAGACGCCATCATCTGTGGTGATGCATCGCTCTGATGCGTCGCTCTCGTTCGTATCTGCGTTCGTCAGCTGTCACCGCCGTCTATCTCTGCTTCAGCCTTCGAGGGAAGAAGCAACAGGAACATTCCGGCGTTCTGTTTCCCTCAAGGTGCTTAGCTTCTTAGTTTTCGTGTGTGGTAGATTTTCCGACTCAGATCCGGCGAAGGCCTTGATGGCTCAGACCATCGAGTTCAAATGGAAAGCAAGCCAGGGACGCATCCGGAATGACAAGCTCACCCGTTTTCATTTTCCCCACACAGGAGACTTTAAGACGGCATAAAACAAACTCGCTTTTCAAATCCAATTCTACATTGTTTCACTCCTGTTCTGACAAATTGAGGTTGAACAGTCAAATCGTAGACATAGATCCCCTTGTTGATTATCAATATGCAGCGTTGCACGTCCCCACAATCTGATCTAGAGATTGAAGTCGGGGCCTCGAAATAGAAGCCCCCGAAGCCGATACGAACCGCTCTTGTTGTGTACCGTGAAAGCAAACAGCTTCTTAGCATCCAGATACACTCCACTTTCTTCCTCAAAGTGAGAGCGGTGACAGAAAAATCATGTAAATGTAAAAAACTTGTACGAGATCTGACAGGCAGTGGGATATGTTTAAAACCTGTTACAGTGGCTTGGCCGTCCTGTCGGTGATTAAGAGGTGTCGACGGAGGGGCGTGATCAGTCGACAGAGCGGCTCCCGTGGCCAGACATCTTTGTCCACCGTCATTAGCTGACCTTACACGTGTAGGGAATAACCATGGGGAGGAGGACAGATAGGCCCGTAGTCACCGGAGACGGAACCTGGGAGGTGATTGCTTTAGTGTGTGTGTGTGTAGAGTGTGTGTGTGTGTGTGTGCGCCATGGAGCGATGCTAATAACCTCTGTGCTTTTGCATTAATGGCCTTGGCCCGTCACATTACCATGCAGCGGAGGTCTGCACGGAGGGATCCTATGTCACCCGGACAGTTTAATCAGGCTCTGTAGACCGTCTGGATGAAGAAGTCCCAGATTTTTTTTTCCAGACGCCGTCGCGTTGTAAGCGCCGCGCGTTCTCCCTCCGTGAACGATCGGGGGGCCTTTCTTCGTCGGTAGTCGTGTGTTTTCTCGTCAAGTCCCTCTTGTCGGGATGCAGTGGGCAGGACGCTCTTGCGGGACATCCGGGGGGGATGAGGGCGGAATTTAAGAAAGACGTACCCGCGATTACACGACATAACGTTTCTATGGTTCTTAATTCAGCAAGGTGCTCCTCGGCGGGCCCAATATGTCTCATGTGGAGACGTAAGCCCTGTGTGTGGCTCAGGACCCTCTCTCTCTCTCTCTGTGTGTGGCTCAGGACCCTCTCTCTCTCTCTGTGTGTGAGGGATGGGAGGCTTCAGAGTCCGTCCACCCTTTCCCCTGGTTGAACCCCTGCTAGAGTTAATGCAAATCAAGGGAGAGATATTAATGGAAGTCACTCTGGGCGCCCAGAAACAGGTCTTAACATAATGCTAAATTGTTTATCTTGTGCTCCCGAGATGATCTCTTCATTATATGGCTCTTGGGGGATTACTCTAGGATTGGGGCGATCTGTCTGGCTGATAGAGTGGTGAATGCCAATGCTGAGATATCTTTTTTTGTGCCGATGTTCTATTCCATGGAGTAGTTAACTAGCTCTGCAAGTATTAGTTCTCCAAGTATTTATAAAAAATTGTGTTCGCAAAGATTCCAATGTTGTCAGACTGTTATATACTAAATAAAGTGCCATCCCATTTGACTGTAGCTGTAGATAAGCGTGCGTTATTTTCTCTGTAGCTTCTCGACACTTTCGAGTCAAGTGAGGCCACAACTTGTGTGTTGGGGTTTACCGAGAAGCGGCCTCAACTATTCTGTTGTCAACACATTTGTGTCCCTCGACCAGGCCCCGAGGGCCAGTGTGCCCCCACATTCAGGGGGGTCGACCGGCCAAGGCTGTTTTGGTTCATGGATCATATTTACAGAAAATTCCTGCGAGCATCGAATTAGAGTAGGCGCACATCCACACTGTGGTGGTCTATACCTATCTGGATCTTGTGAGAGAAAAATTTAATAGTAAAAAAAATGCTCAGTTCTGTTTTAGGACTAGGTCTTACACTCCCTGATTGATTTGCACTCCTGAGATGTGAAGTGGGTTAACGCAGACATGCAAGGTGTTTCTGGTTAGGAGTTATGGTGCGGTCTGTGGGACAAAAGGGTCAAACTTTATCCAACCTCCTACTTTAAATGTATCACATTTAACGATATTACATTTGCTCCACAAATGAACGTGGTTCATAACAATCGTTGTATAGAAGACAAGCCATTAAACATTCAGATTGGGGTTCTGAAGAGGATGTCTTCCACACTCCGTCTCTCTGTGGGCAAACTTGCAGCGTCGACCTGGGCCCGCTGTGTGATTCCTGCCTCGTTAGTAGACCCAGGCCTGAAGGAGAGTGTCGCCTTTGAATTCCCTCCAAAGACGCCACAGAGCTCTGGCCCCCTTTCTCTCTCCCCTCTCCACTCGCCCCCTTGAAGTTTTTTTCTCTCGCGCTGAAAAGAGAGCAAGACTGTGCTTAAAAAAACTTAGGGTTTTTTAATCTGTGGAATGAGTGCTTTGCCATGCAGCTCGGCTCAAGAGACAGTGCCAGGCGGGGCTGGGCAGTGTATTAATATTTAAATTCCAGTCCAGTTAATCAATAGAAGGGGGTACTTCTGTGCGCTGTTACCCTCAAACGGGAGGCGGTAATAGGGAGAAAACCTGCTGATTAGCCTCCTTGGAGGGTCTCTGCTCTGTGTAGTGCTCAATACTTTAGCAGTGATTATAACCTATTGAGGCAGAAAACTTGATCGAATATAAACTCTTTTGAATTCCTTGTTCCCTCAATAGAGTGTCAAAAAGAGCATTCAACGGTTCGTGTTACGAAATCGCCGCCTGTCTAAATTATTCTAATTTCTTTTCTGCATATGGTGCGCGAGAGAAAAATGTCAACGTCTTTTATGTCGTAACATAATGCTCTGATATGGGTCCCATCGCCATAACAGGCGCCAATAGGGAACTTATATTTTATTCTTCTTTTCAGTGTACATAAAGAATCCCAGCTTAGTCCTTTTTGTCTTTTCAACGCTTTGAACTCTTTTCAGCCTTTAGGGGGACTTTCTGTGCTTTGGACTGTGGTGGGCATTCACTGTAAAAGTACTCAATGCCACAAGACCACAAGCAAAACTGCGAGTGTCTTAAGCAGGACCACACATCTCAGGCGTTTGCATAATTTAAGCTCCAAAAAAAAGGCCCAAAAAAATCAACCCTCTTCATTTCAAACGAGAACCCAAGACTGCATACATCCCTCGACCTGCAGGGTTAACCGTGCGCGTTTGGGGATCCAAATGGCCCGAGCGCGTCTGAAACAGAACGTCTTGGAATCCAGGCCTTTCATGGCAGCGAGCCTCTTTTGTCTAGGCAAAATTTCGGTCAATATACGCCGTCTGATAATAAGGGGATGCCTTCGAATCTGAATGTTTGAGAAAAGGTCAGGCTTTTTTGGCCATTGTCCTCACTTAGTTAAGGCCTCGGAGATGAAGAAAAGGGGTGGGGGCGTCGGAGGTGGGGGTGAATGGCTAGTCGGAGGATAATATCTCGTTTGAAGGGCCAGCGAAAAGAAAAGCAGGAGCTGAAGTAGTGGTCATAAGGATCTTGAAAGAGAGCAAGGCCAAAGCTGAACTGCTCAGTTCATTTTCCACCTCACTGGCTGTCGTAATCCATCCTAGCCAGCTGCTAACAAGATTGGGTCTGAAGTTTACCTCCACAATGAGATAATCAGATTAAGATGCACAAAGATCAAATAATGACCCGGCTTTAGGGGCAAGTTCAGCAGGCCCTTGATTGCAATGTGTGGTCCTCAGGATTTATTAAAGAATTGAATGTCGAGTGTCACAATATGCATGCAGTCGTAATGGCGAAGTGTCTGTAGGAGCTGTGAAAAATCTGGTTTTGAGTCGACGCGTCAAAATATGTAAACGCTTTACTGAATTTGGGGAAACAATTGTTAACGTGTAAACTCAGTTTTGTTGTCGTATGACGTATCTAGAAGATTAAAATAATTACCACACTACTAGTTTGTTTTTGTGAAGACTGAAAGTCACACTGCAGGTTATAATCGAGTGCAAAACTGAGAAGGGGGATCCGAGGATGCCTGTGCGGGCGGGCTTACTGATTGCGTTTCTTTTTAAGAATGGGATATGATTTAGAAGTTCTCCCCTTTCTTACCCCCCTGATTTTCTTTATCTCTTATCTCCCTCTGCACCCCTGTGCCTAAATAGACTAACGGGATTATTGGGAGAGGCATACAAATGTGATTGTCTCATAGCAGATGGTGCGCACTGCTTCACCTTTGAGAGAAGTTAATTAAGCCCGCCATATTGTGCCTATCCAGGGGAAAAATGTTGATGAATATTGAGCAATCGAACTCTGGTGTCTCCTTTTCAAGGCTCCACACTAGGACAGAGGAGTCCATTGAGACAGAATTATGTACAGAGTTAAATTAATTCACGTCCAGTTTCGAGAACTGCCTTCCCACGTTTCCAAAGCACGGCGCAACAGGCCTTCTGGAAGGTTCTGCCCCCCACTAAATGCGCCGCACCACGGTGTCTGCCAAATTAAATGAACCTAGCCACAAGATTCTGTTGTGCAGTATCCAATGGATCAGTAGGAGGGGATCTGCTGCTTTCGAATGGTCTCAAACTCTCTGGCACCATCAACAAAGTACCTGGCAAGACCCTACCATTAACCACAGTTTTCATGCTTTTATTTTTTTGAGGGGGGGGCGGGTGAAAAACATCTGCAGTGATAGGAGAAACGTAAGGGACTGCTTTTTTCCCCCTAGGAAATTCCCTAAAGAACCTAGCCGACTGTTTAGGTTTCTTTCATTTTTTTTTACATTTTTTTTTACGATTCTTTAAGTCCAAAACAATGGAGCAGTTGACAACGGTTGCCACAGTGTGTTTTCTGAGAAACTTGTGAGAGTTGAGTCGTGAAAACTGGGTGCAGCGGCTTATGAAACCAAGTGGAGTCAGAATAACAAAATAGTGTTCAAAGTGCCCAACATGGTGGGGGGAACCTGCTGGGCGCAATATAAAAGTAGGGGTTAAGCTTATTGTAAACTCTCTCTGTTACGATCCAAAGGTAGATGTTACATATTATTCGAAGGCCTCTGCTGTGGCATGCCCAGCAAGGTACTTCCGTTCCAGTTGAGCATTGCTAATTTCTTAAACCCTTGACCACCACTGTTGGTATGTGTGGGTCTACTTTTCTGAACCCTTTTCTTCTCTTTTTCTCTTTTTTTGATCCGTTTCAACGGGTTTAACCCCCATTGGCAATTTTATGGTTATACGATTTACTCGAAAGTTGAAGCCTGTTTAGCCCAGACAAAATGCTAATTTTCACATTAAGAGCTACTTGAACAAATCTGACCTTTTATTAATTTTTTGTCTTTCACTTTTTTGGCCCGGTACATTTTTTATCCTGATTTATGGTTTAAACATTTTCTTGGAGAAAGATTGTGACTTTGTAGGAGAAATGGAATGCCAAGGACAGGGCAAGGTACTTTTTGTTAACTTTATAGCTGTGCTCATGAATACATGTGGGAGACTATCTCTCTCTCTCTCTCTCTCTCTCTCTCCTCTCTCTCTCTCTCTCTCTCTCTCTCTCTCGCTCTCTCTCTCTCTCTCTCTCTCTCTAGACGGTGGAAGAGTTGCAGAAGCAATAGGAATACTTTGGAATACTTTCTTGATTAAGACTAGGCATAGATTTACTGCATTAGAAAACCTCATCTTGGCAGGCCATATTTTCTCACCTGGATTTCTAACACTTCAGAACCACTATTACATTTATATATATATATATATATGGCTATAGCTGACTGTTCCCAATTTAAAGCTATCACTGTAAAGGACAATATTCAGGAGGGATGGGATGACCTTTCAATGTGTGAAATTACAATAAGTTCTGTTCAGACCTAAACTACACCATTCAATCCAATTAAACCATGGTTGCATTTGTCTTTTTTTACCACAGTTCAGAGCCATTTACAACACCCCCTGGATGGCTGTCTACTTTACATCATACATTACAAGCAAATCCTAATTTCTGGTCCCAGCACTGAACTCTAGTACTAAGGCTATAGTACTAAAGTATATCGTATATAAAGTATACAGGGACATTCACATTATTTAAAAGCCAAACATTTCCCTAGTTTAGACTTATTTTGATATGCACCTATTGTTCGATTACTATTCTTAGTTAAAAATCCAAAACACTAATGATTGGATCAGCCAGGAGACGGTTTGAAACGGTTTGAATACAGTCAAAGGATTTTCTTTCGTCTAATGTCCTTGCAGAAGCCTATGTAACACACCTGTGTAAGGTCGTAGAGCACATTACAAAAGGCAGGTAGGAGTACTGGTTCTTTTGGTTTCTGGGTTATCGGAATGAAAAATCGAAGCAATGACCAACCCCAGAGTCAAGCTCACTCAGTCCAACACTCATTAAAACATGGACGGTAGCGTGGGGTGCGGGTCATACTCTGAGGTTAGACATCCTGCAGCTCCATCAGTACCAAATTGACAACATGAAACCTACAGATCCATAATTGTAGTTCTCTTATCTGCGGTTAAGGTAGCTAATGACAAAGAAAAACCAGGGAGGCCCCTCTCTCTATGTTGGTTTTAATGAGACCTTCTTTTAAAGACCACAAAATGCCACCAATTTAGGTCCTGCCAATTCTCTCCACTTCAACTTGAAAATCACCCATGGAGAGGATAGAATGGTCACGTTGGCCGTCGGCGAGGGCAGTTAAATAGGAAGACAGCGTGAGTCTCCGTCCTCAGCCAGGCAGTGGGAGGATTAGAATCCGGGAAATAATGACTTTCTGACATGTGTTGATCAGGATGCCTCTCAAACCTTTAATTAAAACTAAAATAGTCATTCTTATATGGCAAGGCCACTCAGTTTGAAGGGGGGTGGAAGACAGAGAAAGGATTCAACTTCTGTAATTGTCTTTAACCAAAGGCATAATATTAGCTCTTCCAAACAAAATGTCTTTATGTCCACTTATCTCCTTCTTGAGCCAGGCGGCATTTGGCAGTTTGGGCACAGAACCTAGTGGTGTTGTTAAAACAGTCCGGTTATTTAACCCAACAAACTCAGCGGAAAGAAATCTCCAATAACTGTCGTTTCGATGTCGAGCTTGAAGTTTGTCTTCTCCATCAACACTGCTAAAGTTTGTTGTTCAATGTGTCTATACAGTATATAACACATAGTAAAGGATTGGATCAGAACCAAAGCCGTTTTCCGTCAAGTATTTTTTACGAGAGTAGGAGAGAGAAACAGAAACAATCTGAAGTGAAAGCTGTGAGCTCTCTTCAGAGCCAGTGCGTGAAATCGACCAGCTGGACCACTTTAATCTATTTTTGATTCAAGAGAGCAGTAAAAATGCATTGAGGACACCCTGAAATTGAGTTTTATTCATCTACGCTACAATAACAATGCACATTTTAATAAATGCTTGTCCACTCTTTCCCTGAGGTCTATATAACGCCTGTTTGGAAATAAATTACTTGTTGCGTTGAGGGACTTTGAGGGACATATTTGCGTTTGAAGGATGTATTGGTTTTCAGCCATGACAGCTTTTCTTCCACCCTGGGCTCCTCTTCTGAAACCAAACCACCAGGATGTTTATCTCCTCTGCACTTTTGGTTGGCCAGTGTAACATGTGGTGATTGTTATTGCATTATTGTATGCACCTTCCTGCCACAGTAAATTCCTTGTTTGTGTGAACATACATGGCGATTAAAACTAATTCTGATTCTTAATTCTTAATTCTGATTCTGAATTCTTCATTCTGATTCTGAATCTGAATTCTGAATTCGAATTCCGAATTCTGATTGTGATGCCCATGAGAGCTGCCCGGTGAGCTCCTCATCCCTCTGAGGTTAAACCAAACCACCCAGAGAGGATATGGACACCTTCAGGTTTGTGTGAGGAGATCAGAACCATCGGCAGGGCACTTCTTCTTTTTCAAAACCCTTTTTGCTTTAAAAGGCCTTTATTTTACACTTTTTAATTTAGTGCCCATGGGTGTTCCATAATGGAATATGGTTATATGGTCGAATGTCACAATGCAGATTATGCCTGCGTGTTTAATATTTTTTAGGAAATGTGGGTTAGACAAACCGCCTAAATGCAAAGATTTGAGCTCATAACCCCGTGTTTTTGCTCCCTGCTCTGTGCAGAGATGGCTGGAGAAGTGCTTGTGTGTAGCTTGCAGGGAGTAGTGGGGGTACAAATTGAAGCTATGATATATGACATGTGTTGCGAGCAGTCTCTCTCTATATCTCAAAGACCTGTCAGAACTCAAACACAGCGGGTAAGGAAAGACTCTCTTATACGCAGTTCACTTCTCCATTTAGCTGTTGTGTTATTGGCAAACATAAGATCCAGACAGCATTTACAATATAATAATACACATATTTTTATAGGTAAATAATTATACTATTGCAGCCGTTTAAAATGTATTTTTTCGTGTAATAAAAAGCAACATGATTTGTGCTAACAGAATACAGTATATTCTGTTATCTAGTATTATTTTGTATTAGTTTAATTCAGCAATATTCTCGAAAACGCAATAAATTGTTGGCTTTCAGTGCAAAAACTATTAATTAATTTACCTCAGTTTTTTTTTGTCCCTGGTGAAACGTGCGTACGAAATGAAGTAATAGTTCTCTTTTACATGTTAAGAGGGCTCTGATCATCCCCTCGCTCTGCAGCCCCGAGTCGTGGCGGATGATTGGGGTTGGATTACTCACTCAAGGTCGTGTCATTGCTTGGAGCAAAGCTGAGCACAGGCAGTGTCCGATACACTTTATCTCAACAGATAAATGCAGAAGTGCACACTAATTGCACACTAATAAGCGCACACAAGCACACACACACACACACACATACTCACACACAACAAACACACATGCACGCACGCATTCGCAAGATCAAATATAGAGATGCTCTTTCCTTCAAGAGGAGGTCCTTCCTTTAATCGGCTCAGATGCAGAGTAGAGGCTGGAGGAAAGCGAGCGGACTCAGCCTCGGCCCCTGCTAGCCTCTGCCCCTGCCAGCCTCTGCCCCTGCTAGCCTCGCCCCCTCCCAGCCTCGGCCCCTGCTAGCCTCGGCCCCTGCTAGCCTCGGCCCCTCCCAGCCTCTGCCCCTCCCAGCCTCGGCCCCTGCCAGCCTCTGCCCCTGCTAGCCTCTGCCCCTGCCAGCCTCTGCCCCTGCTAGCCTCTGCCCCTGCTAGCCTGTGCCCCTCCCAGCCTCTGCCCCTGCTAGCCTCTGCCCCTGCTAGCCTCTGCCCCTCCCAGCCTCGGCCCCTCCCAGCCTCGGCCCCTGCTAGCCTCTGCCCCTGCCAGCTTCTGCTCCTGCCAGCCTCGATCACGCAGGGACACCCAGGCCTCTGCTAGGTTTAAGTGGTGTGCAAGAGCAAGTCGGGGGGTCTTTTCCGGTTACGCCATGGCAGTGTTGGGGGGGGGGTGGGGGGGGGCACATCTTTGGGAATGCAGTCTGAAGGTGTCTGCGTGCTCGGAGGACACAACCTGTATACATGACATTACGCCGGGCTTGATCCCTGGACTTTTGGCACTGGCCTATGGGGGTGTGGGCGAGAGGGAGGGGGGGGTGTTGTTAAGGGAACAAGACCCCAGATCGCCGCCATAGTCTGAGAGGGCATCGGGGAGGATTGTACAGTAGCCTGTCTTTCTCCAGACCCCAGAGGGCCCGCTGGTGCTGAGTAAGCCCGAGCAGCACAGGACGCTCATGCACTAATCTTCTCTGACAGGAAATGTCATCAGAATTTAAATTACACTGCCAGCTTCTCTCTCTCCTAAGCATGAGAGTCTCTCCCTTAACCTATATCGGGCACCGCCAACATGGCCAGAGGACCCCGAAGCGCAAATGTCTTTGCACTTCAAGATGTCTCGGGTTTTTCCCGAGAGCAAGCGGCTCAGTGTTTCTCGCCGACGCGGATCTCCACGAACCAGCAGAGAAATCCACCAGGCATGAATGTTGGCTAATTAGCGGAATTCAATTAGAGGGGGGGTTGATCATTAGCGTTGTGGACAGATTTGCTGCGCTCTCAAAGCGACGGCGTCACCCTCTCCTTGGCCAGCGAAGCATCTCGACACTCATTAGAGGCCGGGGACGGCTGATGGAGCGGACAGGGGGTTGGCCGGTGCTTTCACACTCGTACCCAGAGCAGCACAGCTACTGTCAGCGTGAGCAAGAAAACCCCTCCGTCAAGCACACAGTCGTACACCAGTAATCACCAGTTTTGGGGTCGTGCTTTGGGAACTGGGTGTCGTTAACATCTGTGTTTACACGAAGGGGGTATCGTGAGGAGGTTGTTTTTTTATTTTCTTTCAAAAGAGCACTTTTCCGTTTCGTGGCCTAGCGGTGTCAGGGTGCTGACCCCCCCCCCACCGCCCCCCCCTGGCCTCGGGTGGATGTTCGTGTCGCGCTGTCACGTCCTCGTTTTCTTCACCTTGCCACAGCGTGTTTTTGGCGTGTCACAAGCTTTAGAAACACGGAGGGGAGATGGGAAGCGTCGAGAAAACGACTCGCTTGAGAAAAGAGCCAAGAGGTTTCATCTTAAGGCTTTCACTTTTCATTTTGACAAATTGTTGGAATGGAATGTTCTGTGTCTCATAATAAACGCGCGCCTAAGCTCGGGGATGCAGGAGGGAGAATAACAATGCAAAGCTTTTTCACAGATCGTCTCGATCCTATGACCTCGGGACAGTTTTGCTGTTTATTTTCACACATTTATACTTTCTCTCTTCTGCCCTCGTCGTAAGGCCGTTGATGGGAATCGTATCTTGACAACATGTTATCATAGATTCATGTATTGTTCTGCTAACCTGTACACGTTGACATTTCGTCACAGTTAAATCTAGATGGAAGATTACGCGTTAACGACATATATCGCCCTCGTTTGATGATATCGTTGCACATTTCGCTACAGTTTTGTATGACATTATTGTCACTAGTTACTGTACATTGGCCATCACAGCCACAAGGTTAAGGCTGAGGGAAGTATACGTGTAGGATCAGGGGGAGGATTACCCATGCAACTTTGTGGTCAGTGTCAGAGTGAGTGGACAGAGAAGATTGGACTTGGTGGCTCTCTAACCAGGATGACATGACTAACTTCCTCTTCCCACCTTGGGCCTTCTTGTCACCTGGCAGGTTCATGCGCTACGACACAGTTGTTTTGAAATACATTAATAGATAATCAATAATGTAGTATTTGTAGCAATATTGAATAAATACAACTATATCTCTACATAAATAGTTGTATGTATACCCTATGTATATATAATTCCGTTATTAGACAAATTATGCCTATATCTGTATGGATAACTTTGCAAACTTATAATATCATTACTTTGCAAAGAAAGAGACACAATTCTAGCAGAACGACATCAGCTTCAGCACAATTTGCTGTAATTACTTAAGTGACCTTTTCCCGCCACAATCAACTCCTCTGCTTTTTGGAGGTCCAGTGGAAAGTGTTGAAGAGCGGCTGCGTCCAAGCACAGCTTGACGTGGAGCAGGTGTTCAAAGCTCAATGAGAAGAAGATTTTGCCCGTCCACCCTGTGTGTCAGAATTTCTTCCATCTCCATCTCTTCATATCAAATGCTGCAATACGTAGAATAATTTGTCCTCCGTGCGAAGAGGGGCGCTGGGGCTTCACTGAGGGCAAAGTGTCAGCTTTCATAATTCTCCAGACGTAATAGCATTGAAGAGAGCGAGTGCGTAACATTTATTAAGCTATTTATAAATCGGAGTTGGAATTCATACGTGTCAGATGTGATGTTATTGCGGCTGTTCTTCCACGTGCTCCAGTGTTCTACAAGGGGAGATGCATTATAGCCTATAAACATCAAAATTCCGAGAGTCTCTCACAATGGTTGTTTCAGGAAAATGCCTTTGTGACACCCCTTTGGTTTGAATTCCAAAATGTATTTGTTTAATGCTCTTTAAAGCTTGTCTCTGTAGGTATTCACAGCTGTCTTTGAATTGCCTATCCTACAAAATTGTGGCGCAAGAAATGTCAAAATGGATCTGGACTCTGCCTCAGTTCCAACCCCCTCTAAAACCACTTAGCCATGCTGAAGTGCACTTTGTCCGTAACTAGATATAAAGGCCCTTGTTTTCCTCCGTTTGGAGAAGCTGTTGTGTCCAAAGCATTGAGTGTAAAGCTCACAACTTCTTTCATTGGTAATTCTCTGTGCAAATATGTGTTTTGTTTACAGAGGGGGAAAGGTTCATCGGGAATCCAAGCATGAAGTGGAAAAAATATGATTCTGATGGAGCATGAGTGGTCAGTTAGAGACGCATTCTCCCTCGTCTCCAGACTATCCTGAGGTCACCTCTTTTATTCCGTTAACTCTTGTTCTCTTCCGACCACACACACACACACAGACACACACACACACACACACTCATCACTTCTTATTGCATTAAGGTATAGATATGAAAGGAGTTCCACAATTGAGTATAAACAAGAACAGTTGTCACAGTTCGTTTTAGCATCATCTTTGGCGCGGGGCCGTCTTTGAGACTGGAGGGGAGAGGAAGAACGGAATCCATAAGTTGGAAAATGTTACAAATTGATCGCCCTGGGCAACGCTTCTCTATTATAGAGGTCAATGGCGTGTCTGTTGGGAGATTATTGTTGGGAGGAAAAGGGGAGCCTTATCTTCCTAATCTGTTATCGTCATAGAAACGGAAAGACAAATATGAGCTGATCAATCTGATGACAGTTGACATCATTCGTTATATATATATACTGTAGTGGCGATGGTCGTGGAGGAAAGCCAGTATAAAATCTCCCGCCTATGGGCAAAAATCTGCAGACCTTGTCATAATGAGCTTAGACTCAAGCTACGGTTCCCACGATTCTTTCCTACATTTCCCAAATCGCAATTTACATGTTTTTAACATTGCATGTTGTAATTGCAAAAAAGAAAAAAAACATTTAGGGCTGAAAAGCGGTGAGCGCGGCAGAAAGAGAAACCATTCCCTTCAGGCCACGTGGCATAACCACTTTATTCACAGAAATTTAACTTGCTCAACTCCTAAACAGACATTCACATCTTTTTCATCCCCCTGGTGTTGGTGCTTCGAGCCCTCCCCACGGAGAAGCCAGATCTAGCACACAGTATCATGCCAGTTTAGATGTTTATCTGCCTAGATCCCACATCAGATTGAAGGCGGCATAATATGGTCGGAAAGTCTGCTACTTCTGCGAGACGTTCGTGGTGTAAAAGGATAGAGACACTCCTGTTGTTTGCTATCGTAGGCTAGACATGCATTGCTGCAGTAGAGTAAAACATGTCTAGTAAAGTCGAACCAGTGAGAGGACAGCTATCGGTATAAAAAGTAGGTTTTTATTTCTGTTTAGCCGGGGTCAGAATGATCTCCATATCCAGGTGCTCAGGATTGCCTGAGCCCGAGGCTCTGGGGAGAGTTTCCGCTCTGACCAAACAGCCCTTTTCCGGGAGGGCCTCGCGGTTCAGACAGGAGAGACAAGGAGAGCAAACAGGCTGTGACAATCGTGTCCTCCTTTTTATTCCGGAGCTTTCAGCGGCGGCGGCGCAACGTCGGTCGGCCAGGTTAATGCCCCCGCGTGGCATGTCAGTCGCAGCGTCTCTCCTCCCGTGGACGTGAGGCCCAGTGAGACTGGCACCGCGCGCCTGCTCAGCTGAGACCACGTTCTCTCCTGGATCGGTCGCCAGAGGAAAACAATGCCCTACTTTCTAATTGTGTCACCGTGGAAACACGACAGAGGTATGGTCCGTGCCCCCTCCCCCCCAACGCCCCCCAGAGGTGGACTACGGGTTTAATCTGCAGAAAAGGGAAAACGTTGGACTTAAAGGTTTTAAAACAGTCAGGGGGGAAACAAAGCGAGGCCGTCAGGATAGCCATCGTGTCTGAAGTTTTGAGGGTGTCGGAACTGTTCTGCGATCACTTCCTCCAGCTCCACTCCCCCTCCTCATCTTCCAGACCGCCAACAGGCCGTGACAACCCACCGCAACATCACATGGATGACTCACTGCTACGTGGACCGGCTTCGCAGCGAGAGCACAGGCCGTTTATAGAAGCCACGGAATGGTAAACCTCGTTAATGCGAATGTTTACAGTTTATTAAGCAATGTCGCACTATTCAACAACTCGGCCGGTGAGATTAAGTGGAAGCTCCCTCAGAGCCTTCCGATACCGTTTAATTTGCTCCTTATGCGGAATATCATCCACTGGGCTGGCTCGTATAGGGAGATACGACTGCTTTCAGATTCGACACATTTGGCCATTTTGGACCAATGATTCTGTGAAGGTCAGCAATTCTCCGGGTTGCAGCACCAATGCACCGATTTATGTATCTGGCAGACTGTGATGCTCATTTAACGGGCGACGCTTCTCTCTCTCTCTCTCATAAGTAGATTTGGTATGCTTGTGTGACGCGCAAGGCAAAGCCCGTTTGCCTAGTCCGCTCGACCTTCATCTGACCATGCGTCTGCCACGACTGGACATTTAGTCTACATATGGAACGGGAACCGTTGGGCAGCAGAGAGAATCGGTTGTTCATGTGCTTTGCTGAATGTGAAATCGCAATCGGATTTCGTCACGGCCGCTCAGCGCCGGAAGCGGGGCGCGAGAAGAAAAGCGAGTCCCTCTGCCAACGTGTCCTCCGCCTTACGTCGCGATCCGAGTGCGTGCCGCCAGTTTCTCAGCTCTCTCCTCGGCGAGTCTGGTGCTGGTGAGGGCCGGCGAGTAGAGCCACTACCAAGTGTCCGTCGACCCAGGGCCCGGAGGTCCCGAGAGGGGGGCTGGGAGCTGGGAGCTGGCCCTGAGAGGGGGGCTGGGAGCTGGGAGCTGGCCCTGAGAGGGGTGCAGAAAGCTGGCCCTGCCGTCCCCCCGGACAGGGGGTGAGAGCTGGCCCTGCCGTCCCCCAGGACAGGGGGTGAGGTGATGATGGCTAAAGCGTCCAGCGAGCGGAAAACATCACCCTCTGCACACATTACTTCACACTTTTTGGACATTTTCGCCACACTCCGTTAAGACCCGGCAGCTTGTTATTGGAATTGTGTTAAGGAGATGAGCTGTTGTGCCCTCGTTCTTCTACCATACGGAAGATATGGGCCTTGCTGTTCATCTCTCACGTCTTCAAGTGGAAGATATGGGCCTTGCTGCATCTCTCAAGTCTCCAAGTGTTTTTCTGTAGCCACCAAAACGTTTATTTTCAATTATTTGATTTCATACATTTTAGAATTTAACACTAATTGTACATTTTTCGGTGTCAATCTTAATCAGATTTTACTAGCCATTTAGTAGCCTATCTATGTAGATTATTTAAAAAATATATGTATATTTTCTTATAGCTGACAGCTTGTGATAATATGACACCCTAAAACAAGACAGTTGTCATTTGTTTGTTAGACGCATCAGCCAATACAAAGCTGGTCAACAGAGTACAAAAGCAAATGATGGTTTTATGCAGTCGAGGGAATCCACGTCCATGTACGACTGTAAATAAAAACCACTGGGGCCGAGAACATCATTTTAGCCTTTAAATATAAAAACCGTCCAGAGTTAAATTGCTTGTGGGATTGAGGCTGTGTCTTATAAAAAGAAAATGTTGTGAGATATGGTGGCTATCCTAGGACTCCGGTGGTCTCAGCAGTGTGTGAGGTGTAAATAGACATATATATGCCGGGACACAGTCCCTCAGATCCTCCATGATTAGATTGCTTAACAGTTTAGCGGATGCTTTGAAAGTGAGATTCCTCCTCTTCCTTTGACTCATTGTCGACTCGTTTCTCAGGTCCACAGATCCGACCCTTAATCTGTTTAGCTGAACTTAAATTGCCGGCGTTGACACCTCCTCCCTTTAACGGCCGGGGCCTTCTTTCGCTCCTGGCCCTGATCTCCTTTCACGTAACCTAATATGCCATCTTGGTCTCTCAGGGACAATAATTGAGTTTAGGCGAAGTTTAAATAGCTTGAAAGAGGGGGGGATACAGATGAGGCATCTCTGTGATTAACACACAACTTCAGCCCCAAGGCCCCTGTGTCCACCACTGGATTAAGACATTACGAAGAGAATGACAGAGCTTTTTGCCACTTTATTCCCTCTCAATAACATTCTTTCACATATTAAGTTAATTCCACCCCTAGGTAGCGACTTTATCATGCAGAAGACTCTAATCCACTGTTGTTGAGTCCATCTCTCCTCTGCTTTGATGCTGCCCCCCCTGCTTTCTCTCGGGTGGGACGGGGCTTGTGTAAGACAAAGCACCCCGTGACAGGGACAATCAGAGGGAGCTCAAACCAAAAACCCCAAGAAAAAGGAGGCTTCAGCTCCTAAGAGTGGAGAGGAGAGGTGTCGTTGAAAAAACATTATTAAGTAAAAGAAGAAGAAGAAGAAGAAGATCAAAGGAAGGGAAAGGACATGAAGGAAAAACAGACTTAACACTCGGGGAACAAGAAATGTATCAGTTTCTGTTTCGTGTGTGTGTTTTTTTTTGTAATTCTGTGCCCAAGGCCTAGCTCAACTGATCTCCTTGTACAACACTTTATCTGAGGAGCACCTTTGACCTCTCGTTGAATGGCTCCGCTATATATGATGAGCGTAAGCTTCCAGAGGTCTTTTAGATGTAGGATTGCTTGCTATCCCCCAAATGCAGGATAAAAGGACAGTTTGGGGTGTCATTGGCCAGAGTATTATCTTTGGAGTCTGTCCTTCTCCATGGGAAAAAAAAAGATTAAGTGGCAATTTTCTCAAACTAAACAACCGTCGTGAGGAACTCAGAAGTCACAGTGTGCGATGAAGAGGGTTTAGCTCGGTGACTTTATCAGGTGACGTTTTTGGCCGATTTCACAATGAAAATCACTACGGTCGCAACAAACTTCCAACCACACAAACAACAAATTGCTACTTGCGAATATAGCTTCCAACAAACCCGGCACCTTGATATTATGACCAGTGGTGGAATCTATTGACGGATATATCGAGAACTATTCGTGTGTGTGTGTGTGTGTGTTGAGCGCTGAATGGAGTAATTAATTCAGTCACCTGTCTGAACCTAAGCTGTCCATTTGATTGTCAGCGTCGCTGAGAGCCTCTGAAGGTTTTGATCCTCCTAGCGCTAACAGATGGTTGGTGTTGCTTGGCCCGGGCTGGGAATCACTCCCCAAGTGCAGACAGAGGGTTTGGAAAGGAAAATCCCCTGTTGCCGGCCTTAAGAAGGCCATAAGCTTGAGCAGAGAAAAAGAAAGAGCCTGCTACTGGTGCTAATTACCCAGAAACCACACAGAAAGTGCCCACTGTCACTAACTGAAGAGGTTCACATCCCTTCTTCCACACATAAAAGGCGTAGTATGAAAACATTTCGTGGCGGACAAAGGGAGGAAGATTAACATAATCTTTTGGTTTGTATCCCCCTGTAAGCTGTCCGTGTTGGAGTCTCCCTTCTCTCTCTTTCTCCTTCTCCTCCTCCCTCCCTCCACCCCCCCTCCCCTTCTTTCTCTCCTTCTCCTCCGCCCGTTCGTTTCTTCTCCTCTAATGTCTGGTTTTAAGGAGTAGGCACGGTGGGAGCGGGCTTTGTCGCCTAAGCCTGACAGTTGTGTTTTTTCCCGCCTTTCTCTGATCATCCCTGTCGATGGTGAGCTGCTGTTGGGGCAATCAGACAATGGCAGGCGAAACGATGTGTCACCGTGCTGACAGACCCCTCTTCTTCATGTTATGTCATTGTTAATCCTCAGTCCTGCTCCCTACGCCACTTTCATCCCAGAATCCTCAGCGAAGGGGACTGGGACAGGGGACGACGGTGGTAAATATGACGCCTTCATATTTCTCCATATCAAAGAGTTCTCAAGCGGCTGTTTTCTCCCTAAGTGGCGAGGGGATTGTACGGCACACAACTCGGAGCGAGAACTTTTTAAATGAGGACATCACAGCGGCGGCGGCGTTGGCGGGCGGCTGCCTTAGCGTGCCTTGCGCTCTCACCCCCTCTCACTCACAGGAAGCCTGGACCAAAGCCAAGCCACACAGAGCTCGGAAAACAGCTGGTTCGGTTGGCGTCGCAGTAAACGCTGTCTTTTCACCGTCTCTCTCCCGCCTTGGTAGCTCCCCTAGAAGTCTGATCCTGGCTGCCTCGTGGATGCCTCAGAGCACCTTTTGCGTCGAGCGTGTCAGTGGAAACCCGGGACGACGAGGGTGGCGGGGAAAAAGGGGAAGGTGTTGGAAACGGTTTCAATTAAATACAGAGAGTGGCGGGTGACACACACACACAGCCCCGTCGTTCTGTGAGAACAACAGCGAATGTAAGTCTCTGACAATCATTATACAGAGCCTTTGTATCTTCTGGAAAGAAACAGAGAGACGGTGGAGTGGGTGCCGTACGCAGGAGACATCTAGTAAACGTCTTAGCTTTGGCGCTAACGTAGGTCTTTCTCTCTCTTTCTCTCTCTCTCTCGCTTCACAGCTGAGAGTGTGATGTTTCATGGGTTTTAGTAATGTCTGACATTTAGAAACATTTAGATTGTTTCTCGTAGATGTAAGCGGGAGAAAAGTTTCGCGTCGGATCTACGCATCCACTGTTTGGGAGAACGAGAACTAAATCAATATGAGGTATTTTCTGTTTACTTCAGCTCCAGGTTGTCCTGTTCTATAGTCAAGAACAACAGCAGAATTTCCCCCAACTCGTCGCTTTGATTTCCTGTAATTTCTGTGTTTTATGAAGAAACAAACCATGAATTATACCTCGGTTGGCCCTTGAGGCCATGGTTTCATTTCAGTTTCCCGGCAACCCTCGATTCCCACGTTGCACGGTGGCACCAATAAGAATAACGTCCCTTCCCCCCCCATTTGTATCCTATTTACAGTACGCTTCCCCTAAAAACATGATGAAAGTGATGCCACGGGTCCGATCCAGTGGCAGTGTGCTGCGAGGCCCTCCGAGTCTCTGACAGCCCCAGCGTGAGACGGCTGTATCAGAGGGTAGACACATGTGCTCCCTGTGTGTCTGTGTTTACACTGCCTCCTCACCAGGCCCCCTCTCCCCTGTATACATGCCACCCAGCGGCCCACAGCCTCCCCACCAGGCCCACCCTCTCCCCCTGCATACATGCCACCCAGCGCCCCAGCCTCCCCACCGGCCCACCCTCTCCCCCTGCATACATGCCACCCAGCGCCCACAGCCTCCCCACCAGGCCCACCCTCTCCCCCTGCATACATGCCACCCAGAGGCCCACAGCCTCCCCACCAGGCTCCCCTTCTCACATGTGCTCCGTCCTGTCTCTGGTGTGTGCCAGCAGCCTTCCACCACACACCTGGCTGCACTCACTCCCAAACCGAGGCAGACCCATCACATTATTGGACCGAACGTTATTGAAAGGCATAAGATTCGCGGCCGTGTGATGATAGACCATCACATCGGGTCGATGTAACATTTACATTTAGTCAGATGCTCTTATCCAGAGCGACTAACAGTAAGTACAGGGACAATCTCCCGAGGCAAGTAGGGCAAAGTGCCTTGCCCAAGGACACATCATTTAGCACGGCCGGGAATCAAACCGGCAACCTTCTGATTACTAGCCCAAAATCCCTAACCGCTCAGCCACTTGACTCCCTAACAGTAATGGGAGAGAATACTATTGCGTGTTTGAAAGTGTGTGCAACGAAAAACAATTTCATATTTCACCAGAATGGACCTTTTTACACAAGCTAGCTAGTTTATTCGCTGGTACAGCAGGTGACTGAATAACAGCCTCTCTCTGACACGCAATCCTCTCAGCCAACAGGCCTGACACCGATATGCCTTTCACAGGAATATCAACTCTGTGTAATGGGGAGGTAGATGATGTATATCGTGAAGCGACATCATTTGGACCAGCGGTACAACCTGCACTGGGGGGATGTCTGGAGGATGTACACGGCTTATGTCTGGGAGGTAACAGCCGTCTGACACAGGAGTCGACACAGCTATTTGACCACGTATTCCCTCTCCAGTCAATCTGCATCTCTTATTTAACCCGCCCGTGTTCATTTACAGTAGAGCTGGAACGGGCTAAGGAGAGAGTGAAAGGGGGGCATGATGAATATTTCATCGTGGACATTGGGTAGAAGGATTTTTTGACAACAAACAGCACTTACAGACGTGTCGAAGTGAGGTTCTATCCTAGAGGCTTGTCTCCCGGAGACCCAGACAGCAGACAGGCAGACAGACAGACAGACAGACAGACAGGCATCAGACAGACAGACAGACACAGACAGACAGACAGACAGACAGGCAGACAGTCTGACAGACAGTCGTGACAGACAGTCAGCTCCTACAGACCGACAGACAGACAGACAGACAGACAGACAGACAGACAGACAGACAGACAGACAGACAGACAGACAGACAGACAGGCAGGCAGGCAGACAGGCAAACAGACAGACAGACAGACAGAGGCAGGCAGGCAGGCAGGCAGGCAGGCAGGCAGGCAGGCAGGCAGGCAGGCAGGCAGGCAGGCAGGCAGGCAGGCAGGCAGGCAGGCAGGCAGGCAGGCAGACAGACAGACAGACAGAGAAGACAGACAGACAGACAGACAGTTTGGAGTTGTGACACCAGTCTGCTCCTCACCGTTCTCCGTGAAGGACCTAGCAGCACGAAGAAAAAACAAAACCCTGTCATTACACCTGTCATGAGATGTTATCAGGGAAGATGCCGTCGGAGACGCTACCTTCTCAGAGTCGTGAACGCCATGACCAAACGGGCTCAGACGCTGCTACCGCATTACCTCCACGGATCTCTTTCACTAATTGGACGTGAATAAGCCGTGGAAAACTGCGGGATGACGCGGTGAAACGGGATTCTTAAGTGGCACAGTGGGATGGTGTGACAGGAGGTGTTTTCGGCAGAAGTTGCTTTGGAAAGTGTATGCATACACACCTAATGTATTTTTTATTTGGTCTCTAACTGTAATGGGAGTGAACAGAAGTTCAGTGTTTGGGAGCAATCTGAATTAATTACGCTTAGTATCCATAATTGAGAGGCAAGCACATGGAAAATCGTTTTAGTGACAAAGCATTTCAGAGCATTGGGGTGACTTGAATTGTGTCCCAGCTATTGCCTAGTTGCCGTGCGTCTTGAATCCTTGATTTATTGAACTGATTTAGTTCGTAGCAGGGTGCATCCTGGGAATTGCTGTCCAAAGGTGTTGTCTCTGGAAGCCTTGAGAAGCATTACCGAGTGTTCAGCTCTGTTTGTTTCTGCACTGCCACATCTGCTAAAATCTATTTAAATAAAAGCCCCTGCCTAAGGCTGCAAACTTAGACGGTAAAGGGGAGATGCAATTTTTCGCTTTGCGTTCCTGCGTCTTGATACGTTTATTTCCCAATGATTTTCGCAGCTTTACATACCGATGTTGTGACGCGTTCTGTTTGAGTCGACGTGCGTTTCTACTGTATCGCCCCCGCAAAGACATTTGCCCAGCGCCTCGTAATCCCCTGCTAACCGCGGGGAACCTCTACGGTTCAAATCCCCCCGCAGTCGCACCGTCCTTGATCCGTATCTGTTGTAAGTACAGCCTGAGTATTGATATGCGCTGTGGCTTTGTGTAAGCACATACAAAAAGGGAGAGTTGACTTAACACAGACAAAAGGCGCCAAGCTGGGGCGGGGGGGGTGGTTGCAGTCAGTGTATTTGTTGGTTACTAAGTCTTCTTTAGCCAGATGGGAGGTTTAGCAGGATGGGTCTCTGATGCTTTTAGACTTCACCATCACGCCTCTCGCCCTCCTCCCAGCCCCTCGCATTGTTTGGTTTGTAACAAGATTGGGATGGCATTTATTGCCTCTGTAGCTCTGTCATCTTGGATATGGTTGTGTCAGCACACACACACCCACACACACACACACTCACATTAATAGTGTCTGTGGTCAGGCCTACGCACTCATGTGGACCCCGTGATCAAAAGATAATGCTCAAACTGTCAGCGGTCCTCCCTTGACAGTCAAGGAAAGAGGCCTGCATTATTCAAATGCTCCCTCACGAGAAGCTGTGGTCTTGTTGATGGCTGCTGGCATCCGTCTAAACAGAATCACTTCCTCTCGCAAGCTCAACCACTCCGCAATGAGGAGACACAGACAATAGGTGGTGTATGAAAAACAATGCAATGCATTTTTTACATATGATTTAGCTTTTAGGTGAGTTTTTTTTGGCCGTGCAGATTGTTAGCCAGGGAAGCTGTGAAGTAGTTCACACAAGTGAAAGGATTTGACTCTCCCCCCCCCTCCCTCCCCTTCAGATGATTTCCCCAGGCCGTGGGGGGGGGTAGGGGGGGCGGGATCCGGCCGGCAGCGAGGCCGGGAGGAGGGAATCACTCCACTCACTACAAAGCAAGAGGCCAGGCTAGTAGCTGGGGTTTAAGACACCTTCATCATTAGCTGATGGTGGGGGGAGATTAGGTTCACGACGATGAGATTACAGGGAGGGAACAAGGGTTATTCTCTGGTAATTATGGACTAATGCTCTAATGCCTGCGTCCAAACAACACGTTTCATACCGGCCGACACCGACCAAACCCTTTCCTGAATATTGATGAATCTCACTAGTCCGGTTGGCAGGGTGTGTCAAAAGGATGTTCGGTATTCTCACAAAGACGGATGATTAGGACGTTAGCTTACCTTGTGTCTCTAGGCCAGCCGGGGAACCGAGGATGCATTTTAATAGCTGTACTGTGTATAAGGCAACGTTCATATCGGTTGGTACTATTTGGCTCCGTGTTTGAACTCTGACACGGTCGGTTTGGAGTCGGTTGCAGCCCGTTCCGCTTACGTCGTCTCACTGAGAAAGTGAGAGGAGTTGAATATTTCAGAGGAGTGTGCTGGGGAGCGCCAGAAGGGCTTCGACTCAGATAACTCCCACTTACAGCGGCCATTAAGTTAACAAGCAACATTTGTATTTACCACCAGACTTGGGTGGTTTGGAGGGAGTCTGAAACCAAACACAAGGTGAGGGGAGAGAGGGTCCATGTTGATGTGTCAAGAAAAAAAACGATGGTGAAGTGCTGACACGCTGACGTCTTAGCAGATAACGCTTAAATCATTTTTCCTCCAAAACTTCAGTCGTAAGGGTTCAAAGAGAAATAGCCATAATACAAATTTTCGGAGTAAGTAGTGCCGTTTGAAGTCACTTTATGGGATTTTGCTGTAAGGCCCGGAATTGATTCGCAGACGGGATAAAAGGAAAATACTTTATCTTCGGAGCTTTGTCGGAAAAAGCTTAGCATCCAATGGTAGTTCCGCCAATATGCCTGCAGGGCATGGAGGTGGGGTGTGGAGGAGAAGGAGGTTTGAGGAGGAGGCGTGAGGAGGAGAGGGAGGGAGAGTGGGGAGGGAGGGGGGTGGGGGGGTTACTGGCATTGACATTATATACCAGAATGAATTGTGCTGAGTTTACACCTCCTGCTGCTTACACCCTGCTCTTTCATAATCTTTCATGAACCACACAATGTTTTATTTAATGTCCTGGGTCAGAGAGAAACTTGAGAAAAAACATATTAATAATGAAACGGGTGGTACTGGAGAGGGGGAGAGAGAGAGAGAGAAACTTGGTTTGAGGCTCCACAGCAAACAGGTCAGAGAGACCTTTGAAGTCTACAGCTTCAGTGCAGTCAATAGTTTAAAAACTTGTGTTATTTCTGAATGTGAGGCTAGCTTGGATTTTTTTCTTTTCTTCTCTCTCTACCTGAAAATGCCAAATATCTCATCCTTGTTGCCCGGTGCCTTTCTGTAGTGGTTGAAAGGCTACCGAAGCCGGCCAAGAAAATAGGGGTTATTCTGGTTGAATAACAATCCATGGATGCTAGACATGTCTTGAAGATGCGTTCATTGATAAGTTATAAGAAGAGGTGTGTGTGAAGAACGCACACAAATAGAAATATCCACCAAGATCCCGTGGCAACAGTAGCAGGCCTAACGACCTTTCGGCCTGCTGTAAGGTGAAGATATCCTCGATCTAGGGGTGTGGCTAATATATTTAGCCCCGGCGTTACAGTTCTTCATTCCACCCCCCCCATCACATGACCTATTTCTATTAGCACAAAAGGGAGCGAGCATATGCCATAGTGATAACACACAGTGCTAATGTTTGTGTATTCCCCTATGAATCCTCATTTGCAGTCTGTTTAGAAGTGGAGAGCAAGAGAGAAGAGAGGGGGGAGGCAGAGAGAGGGAGAGGGAAGGAGAGCGAGGGAGGCTGAGAGAGGTGGAGGGGGGGGGATGGGAGAGAGAGAGAGAGAGAGAGAGGGGGCTGCTGGCCCTCTGCCTCTCAGCTCTTAATTGCTTAATTGCAGTCATTATTTGAACTGGGGGTGAGCTCACCTGGCAGTCCAGACTCGATGCTCTCTAATTGAAAAAAAAGAAAGCAGCTTGGAGAAGCTGGCAGGAAGCCTCTGGAGGGATGAAGATGCCTCGTATCTGACGGGTAAGGTTCTGATGTGGCAACGCACACGCGGACACACACACAGCACACACACACACAGCACACACGCACACACGTACGCTCGCATGTAGCATCTGAATTCCCCACATCTCTCCAGGACATTGCAGGGCTCTCAGATGAAAGAGACAGATCTCTGAATCTTGGCACCTTCAGAGGAAGGTCCAGGGGCTGTGTGACTTATTTATGACTTCTTCTGCAGCTTCCTGTCCTGAGTCTCCTCACACAGTAACCTGTGTTGGATTACAGGCCGGCTCAGTGCATCTCATATGGCGCACGCCCCCCTCTCTCTCTCTCCCTGTTGAAAAAGTAAACAGTGGATCTGTTCAAATAATTAATGTGCGAGGGAGAGAGAGAGAGAGAAAGGTGTTTATGTTGGGAAATGAGGTGGCCATTAACACCTGCTATGCCATAGAAACAGCGCCCTCTTTGGTTTGGCTTCGTCACTGCACTGACTGAGGGGCCAAAGTTCACTCTCGAGTGTTGACTACATTCCGTTTTTTAAGGATGGGATTGTGGGAATTCTCGGGTTAAGGGTGAATGAATGTATCTGTAATTCTGTTAAGGGAGCTTGTGTTGTAAGGTTGTAGTTTCATTCTCCGCCCCACCACCGATTACTGATAATAGAGATGGTGTTTTTTCCCCCACTACATTACCATCCCCTGAATGTCAGCATTCTGCAGAATACAGTGTTCTCGGTTGAAACATTCAACCGGCTTTTACATCCCTAGAGACGGTATCTCTTAGCAGCTCCTAAACGTTCAAAGGTACTTGGTAATGGTTCCAATACAGTTTCCTCTCGTTGAATAAGTATGGCTTTATTCATCATGAAGGAAACAGACTGTGTACACGATGTAGCATGACGGACGCTATACAGCCCCGGTTGGCAGGAATACACTTCAGTGCTATTTGAATAGCAAGTTAATGTTCCATAAAATGATTCAGCCATTTGCATGTTTCGAGCCCCAGACTCTCAGCCATTTCTTTGAAACCTCTTTTTAATCGCCCATGCTAAAATGTTAATTCAATGCCTCTTCAAAACAGAAGCTTTTTTCCCCTTTGTCAGGGAGCTTTTTGTAAGAGAAATATGTCACTAATGGCTTATGAATAAATAAGGGCCCAAACTGAATTTGAGTTTTATACAAGGTGATACTAGAAAGCCCGAGCCCTCAGCGTTATATTCAGATTTCAACATTTTCTGGACGACTGGCTTCCTATTCGCCACCGCCTATAATGCATCCTTTGTCATCGTCTCTCGACCAATCACAGCGAGCTTGTGGGAATATGCTCTCGGTGTAATTTACTTACCCAAGCAGAGGCCATTAATTTTCTATTATTGTGAAAAGATGATTCGTGTTTTGGGGGCTGTCTCGATTATTTATTTAGATCCTCAGCGGGCTGTGACACGAGGCCGTCACTAATGGAATATAAAGTCACAGTCCTCTGGTCCCATCCTGACATTTAACTAGAGAGGCGTCACATGTGTTAATGTGTCGTCCCCAAGCACCGTAATTCGACTTGAAAATTCCTAATGGAACTCCACTATCGTCCGTGTGTCTTCTGAGACATGGGGGGGGGAGGGAGGGAGGGTTGCCACAACCTAACACGTAAATTCACTTGTCTTGAGTTGTGGGTGTACGTCTTGCGCGACTCGGCTCCGGTGATCGACTGTCTTCAGGGAAATGACGAGGGGGAGAGTGAACATGTGCGATGTGTGGCGGTGTCTCTGGGCCCTGACCTGTTTCATGGGGGAATGGACTATTGTGACTCCATTGTCAGTTGAAGTGGCATAATATATTAAATCACATATCTGGTTCAGGATAACCCAACAGCACTCCCACTAAAGAAATATGATTTAAACCATTTGGTTGACATTCTTTGTAGTATGGTGGGATTGTAGATACCTTGTTGCCTCTAATTCATGTTGTTACCATTGTCCTGAAGACAGACCTATTCAGACATAACATAACCTTTATATAGTATACTGTACTGTATATACACTGTATATAAAATAAATTGTGCCACACTATCCTATACTGTCCAATACTAAACTATACTATACAATATATAATTGTCAAATGTTATTGTGATGGCAACAGGAGACAAGCCTCCGTGAATGACAAACTAGTTCTGTGGGAGGGTCATCAGGGTTTGAAGGGCAAAAAGTTCTGCAAACATACATGGACGTCACGCTAAGTAGCAGAACTAGGCTCATCTGATGAGCGGCCTCTGAATCAGACTCAACACTCAGTTGTTATTATAACAAACGACACTCTACATGAGTAACGTTTGTTGAAGTTGTGGCTCTGACACGCTCTCCTTCTCTCTCTCTCTCTCTCTCTCTCTCCTTCTCGCTCTCATTTCTCTCTCTCATTTTCTCTCTCTCATTTTCTCTCTCCTTCTCTCTCTCCTTCTCTCTCTTCTCTCTCTCTTCTCTCTCTCCTTCTCTCCTCTCTCTCTATCATTCTCTCTCTCCTTCTCTCTATCATTCTCTCTCTCACCTCTCTCTCTCTCCTTCTCTCTTTTTCTCTCTTCTCTCTCTCTCCTCTCTCTCTCCTTCTGTCTCTCCTCTCTCCTCTCCTTATCTCTCCCTCCTTCTCTCTTCTCCTTCTCTCTCTCCTTCTCTCTCTCTCTCTCTCTCCTTCTCTCTTTCTCTCTCCTCTCTCTCTCCTTCTCTCTCTCTCCTCCTCTCTCTCTCTCCCTTCTCTCTCTCCTTCTCTCTCTCCTTCTCTCTCTCCTTCTCTCCTCTCTCTCCTTCTCTCTCCTTCCTCCTCTCTCTCCTCCTCTCTCTCTCCTCCTCTCTCTCTCTCCTTCCCTCTCTCTCCTTCTCTCTCTCTCCTCCTCTCTCCCTCGTCCCCATCCAACAGAACAGCGACTAGTCTCTGACAGGATGATACTTACTGGCTGGTACACTTTACACAACTTAGTCCGGGCTCTGCTCCTGATTCCCTGTGCCGGCACCCTGTTGAAAGAGTGTCCCGCTGACCCCTGACGGCCCCTTCAGTAGAGACCGGAGGATGGAGGGGGGGTGATCGGGGGGATATCCTATGGAGATGGAAATAGCTGGTAATGAAGAGGCTCGTTTTTTCATTAGCGCAAATCACACAGGAGTTGATCTCTCCTGCGAGATGCGTCGGGACAGGGAGGATGACTGACACGCTCGTAATCTCTGCGCCGACGCCGCGGAGGAACCCTGGATAATTAAAGAGTCGGAGTCGTGAGGATGTGGCTATTAGCAGGTTAATTAGGCAATAATGAAAGGGATACCTCAGGTTACTGTGGGCTTTAACACAATAGGTTTCCTCGCAGGGCGATATAAGGCCGGGGTGTTAAATTTAATCCTCTCACGTTACCAGAGACTGGCATAACTTCCAGTCAATTATTGCCAAAAGACTTCACCCGCTCCTACAGATTCACAAATGGAGAATTCAGAATAGATTCTGTTTGGTGGCTGTCCACTCCGATTAGTTTGATGAGGCTTACGATGCTTTTAGAGAGTGAAGGATATTTGAGAATAGAGCAACCGCCGCCGCATATCATTTGTGGATCTCATCAATAGATAGATTTAAGTGTTTCATTAAATGAGGCTACTCTTTGGGACACTTTAGCAGTGGAAGTATCTACAATAAAGGGAATGACTTCAAGTTTAATCATTCTTTGCTCCAGAAATAGGTGCAAAATGAATAATACACCTAAGAGCTGCTGTAATGTTTCTAACCAGGTGAGCTTAGCGCGCTCCTTCTCATTCTCAACGTATTTATCTTTATTTAACGGGGGACGTTTCGATTACGTTCAGCGCTTCGCGTAAATACCGCACATTGGAGCCCAGACCTCTAAGCAGACCTCTGTTGTGTCAGAACCGTGACCTTGCTGGAAATCTATAGGAGATCATAGGAGGTCACATGATGAGTAGGGGTCGAAGGTCGGTGTCCAACATTGTGCTCCTGTCAGAGAGTGACAGCGCCCCTCGTCCCTTCATCCACCTCTCTGATTGACTTCCAAATGTGGCGTTGCTACATGCGAAATGACCGCCAGCACTGCGTACGGGGCTGCAGAGTCAATATGACTTTATTATTGGCCCCGGTCTCCATTGACAGGACCTACTTGCCCTTTTGACCTCAGCTTACGCGCTGATCTGCCGCGCTCTCCTTCCCACCTCCAGCTCCGCTGTCGTGCCTCGTCTCAGAGATCATGTCGCCCTCTGACTCCAAATCCCGGAAGAGCACAGGCGGCCAGGAAATTCGACATTGTTACTTCCTTTCTTTTTTTTTGTACAAGGAAAGGCTGTCCGTAAACCTTGCTAATCCACAAATCCTACCTTGGATTTGAGCCACAGAGTCTGAGGGGAAAGTAATTGGGTTGTTGCTAATAATTGGATTTTCTGCTGCTTGGTCAGAAAAACGTAATGACCAATGTCCTGGCGGGGGGATCCAGCGCCTCTCTAAAGCCCAGTTCAGAGGTCTCGGAAGGCCCCTGGTTGCACGTATAAAAATGATTAACATTTACAATCTGCTTTCGACTCCTGCGTTTAAATATGTGCTTCTCTGAAAGTGTGGTCATTTTCTTTTAAGTGTGTTATAATTCCTCATTATAGAGGCTGAAAGGCCCCCCCCACCCCACCCAGTCAGGAGTGAAAAAAGAATAATTAGTTACATATATCCAGATTACATCCGTTAGAGCAACATAGGTTAGAGGAAGGAGGGAGGGAGGGAGGAAGGAGGAAAGGACACAAAACAACAGACCTATGCCGTCATCTCAGTGTTCAAATCTGGCTAGGGCGACTTGGTGAAAAACAGGAATACGGCAGTATATTTCTACCCCTCATGTCTAAAGCCATACAGTACATGGTTCTGTAAAAACAAATCCATTGGAATTGGGTGAAGGAAAATCATGTTCTCTAACTTGTAATAACCCAAAAAACTATACTGGATGTAACACGCAACTTTCCCCCGAAACACCCCAGAGTTTCTTGTGCAGCTTGCAGCTGGAGGACCCTGAGAAGTGAGAACACTGACTTTTTGTTGTTGTTGTTTTCGCGAGGTTGCCGTGGCGGCGGCAACGACGGCGGCCACACACGTCAGGAGGGCTGTCGAGCCGTATTCAAGGAACCCGGCAGTAATTAGAGTTTGGGTAAAAGAAAAGTTTACAGAGTTCGCGCCGAGGGAGCCGCCGCGTGGAGAAATGAGCAAATCTAGCGCTCGGTGTGTCCGCGGACGACGCCAGGGGACGCCGGGGGTCTCCCACTGTGGCTTTGAGACGCAGTCCTGCCTCGTCTGAGGGACCCGCCACTTCAGACTGCATTAATGGAATAGCGGAAGGGCACCTTTTACTAGTCTCTCGCTGGTTAACCGTACCGTGGAGGAGAGCAGTGGAGTCACCTTCCTTAGTGTTCCCTGGTGAAGCCATTAAGCCCAGAGACATGCTGGTTTGACAATACACAATTCAAAGGGGCCAGTGTGGTCCACGAGGTCTGTGTTCGCTACTGCTGATCCACAGGCTCCTACAAATATCATTATAGGACTCTGCAGCTTTCCATTACCTATACGAAATATGTATGAGACAACAAAGTCTGAATCGAAACATTTGAAAAAGAATGGATTCAGATTCTATTATGACCTATCAATGGTGGCAAAGAGAGAGAGAGAGAAAAAACCCCGGTATGGTATGTCGACAGAATTGAAATGTAAAAGTAAAAGTATGTTTCATGTAGGAAGTATCACATGGAACCGTGCTTTTTTACGTCTCCAATTTCCGAGAGCCCCTCGCTGTCTTCGCCGTCAGCGGCACGTGAATCAAACGGGATCCTCGGCGTGTCTGGGAAGTTTACAGGATCCTTTTGTTGATGTTGTTCCACGACTGTGAACATCAAAGTGGGGGTGGGGGCAATTCTTCATATTTTTTTGGTACACTGAGGGGGGGTTTCATCAATTTTGCATCAATTTTGAAGGAAGAACAAGGGGTCCTTTGCATGCAATCCTAATTTCACAGGACTAAAATTCCTTGCTGATAGAGGTGTAATTGCATGTGTGGAAACGTAACGCGCAACGATATCAAAATACCTGACTGCTACAGCGGGGGCTCTCCAGATTGATGTGCAGCCGAGATGGAGGTTCAGGAAGGCAATCTGCTCTCCATCAATTTATATATTATTGCGCACTAAAGGTCAAAGCTAAAAAGTCTTCATGGAGTGACGACAATTATGTATCATTTCTGTAGGAGTGGGGACAAAAAACTGAGAGAGCACAGGGCCTTTTCCTCGCAGTTATTGTCAGAAAGCTCTAATCTTGTCATATGAAATAAGGGCAAGTTTGGAACACTTGATGGTCATTCATGTAATGAAAAAAACATCCTGTAGATTATGGAGTCTGAAATTGGTGTGGTATTGAAAATTGTTGTAATGCATGAGAAGGAGTCAGGCATGGAGGAGTGAACACATGAAGAAGACACACGCATATACACACGGAACACTCACGCACATGGAACACACACAGAACAAACATGGAACACACACGCACACATGGAACACACAGACACATGGAACACACACGGAACATGGAACACACAGACACATGTAAACAGATCCTGACACACCTAGAGCATAGATGACTGCACAGACAGTACTTAAACATATAGGATATGTGTTCTACATATATATTTATATTTAGTCATTTTTAAGTCATTTTAACACATGATTAAAAGGAGTAATACACCTCTTTTCTTCAGTTTATTTCAAAGCAAGTTTTTTTTTACAATATATATATTTTTTTTTAAACAAGAATATATTTTACATTCATTTATCAGATGAATAAACTGTAAATAATTAAGTATGGCTGTTTTATGCTCCTAATAAGGGAATGTAAACGACACGTTTGCCGGACATAGTTCAGTCAGGAACATCACACTGTTTGGGAATAAGACGCCACCAAAGAGTGACACTGTCCAACGCTTTTATTTCTCTTTACGCAGAAGAAGAGAAAATAAAGACTTTGTTCCCTTCAACAATTGTCCCCAAAAGACCCCCTCCTCCATTTCTCAAAGGCTTCCTTATCTCCAAAACACAAACAAATCTCTGTTCCTTTCTCTGTTTCCTCGGTGTCAAAACATAATTAAAAAGGGGAGTATTGAATTGTGTACAATTTGTGTCCTCTCTTCCATAAGCCACCTTCATCTAGGGGGAAAGTCCTTTTTCATCCTTAATAATAATGGCCTGCGCTGCTTAAGACGGAGATCAAATGCTCTCTCATAGCGCCGGGGTAATTAGATTTCACTATGTAAATGGCCTTTAAAGCACACTCAGAGTGGGAGAGACTCGAAGTCCATATTTATTCGCTGCTGCCTCCCTCAGGCTGTTGTGTGTGAATCACTTGGTGTTTTCGGCTGCACGCCGGGCCGCCATGGAAACTGTTTTAAATAAAACGCCGCTGATGGTGGTGGATCGTCGACGCGCGGGCTGCTCAATGAGTCACTATTAATCCGTCAGAGGCATCATCACCTCCATGAATAATTACTGGGGGAAATCAAATAATGGCAGTCATGTAGATATAATTGTATTTTTTTTTCTAAACATTTTATCAAGCCTCGTATAGACAACGTCTGTAGATTAAGCCTGATAAAGACTGTGAACTTTAGTAACTATTAACAGTGTCCTGTGATATGCTCTGTCACTTTCACTTAAAATTACAGATGCCTTGGTATATCTTTTAATTGTTTGGTGTACTATATCTAAAAGGAAAACACTCCCATCCGAATATGCACCATCAAGCTTTTTTAATTACCAACTGACAGCAGTTTCAGTTCTAAATAGATTTTCTTCATGAGTCAATAGATAGAACACATAAACATATGGCACATTTCACTCATCTTAAAATTAGATTTCAAATTAACTTCATACGCAGGATTAACAAGAGTGAATAAACTGGTATTCACGCTAAAACTATTTTGAAAATGCCTTCTGTAGACAAATGCCCTAATTATTTACTCTCTATCTGACTTGAATGCGCTTGGTAATGTCCCAAGGGGTTGTGTAGCTACATTTGTGATTGTGAATTTGACTGTGTTTACTGTGCAGTACATGGAAAATGTGGATTTCATTTTTTTTTGTGTCTTGTGAGACAAGCAGAGACGGCCTCCATTGTCTTGAGAAGACAAAGGGGAGGTGACATCACAAATGTTTCAAAAATAAACAGCAGGCTTCTATTATGTGGTACAGTTTAAGCCTGGAAAGGAGACCATATGTTAGGCTGTGGGCTATGCTGCTTAGTGTGGCCACAGATTTCATATCACTGAACAAGTCTCTTCTCGCACAGCCTTGTCAAACCACTGTTGTAAAACAATTAAGATCCTATTAACATATATTTTATTAATTGCCCTATCACCGTGGAAACACAAAGCCCTTGTAAATGCCCTGGCTTCTCTCAGATTGTGACAGCTGAACGAATCGGGTCAGATTATATCAGCATGGACAGCTCAACAGATTGGTTTGCTATTGATAGCAGCAATCAATTTACTAAAGAGTGTCTCAAACATTACGAGGGCCTACGGAAATTTTCTGAAATGTTTAGTTGTGTTGTTCCGTTCGATTCAGTTCATGCATGGTTTATTCTTTCGAAAGAAAATACTCATTTGGTTTTCTGTAATGATGGTTTCACAATTATCGTCTCACAGTTTTCCATTTCCTTTGGAGTAATTGGGCTGCCCTGTTAGATTATCTGTTCTAAATTGCAATACTAATTATAAACCCTAACAGTTGTGTGGCATCAATAGTCTATTAGGATTAATTAAGAGAGGAAATGACAGATGACTATTAAGCGCTTCAGTTGCAGTTCAACAATGCAGAGGTCAAATGATCACGTTTCTTTTCCACACAGTTATATTAAGCCACTGTATAATTTCCTAGAGAAAAAAACAATAAACGCACAGTATATATATGTGTTGATAAACGAAGCGTGCTTACAACACAAGAAATCCTTTATGATGTAGTTAAAATTGATGCAGTTGCTAATTCTTTTGCTATTCACATTTTTTCTCACAGGGACGGCACGAAACGATTCCATAATTGATTATGCTTCTAATTACAAAAGCATACAATTAACGGGAAGTTATTGATAGTTCAGCATGTGCCTTTTGAACTCCCCGGAGCGTTTCTGTCTGTTCCCAGAGGAGATGTGTGTCCTTTTGTGTTAATGATGGAAATGACTTTTAGATAACAAGAGTGTCACTCTGAGTCAGCCGTGTTTACAGACTGACCTGGACACTCTCCTGGCCTTAACTCTCCTCCCCGGCTTCGCCACGGCAACATGTCCTAATTAAATATCAACCGGCTCAAATAAATACAGGTTTCTTTTTGCGACAAGGTTTTAAAGGATCCCGCTATTAAAACCGTATTCATAGCAATCCCACAAATAGGATTTGAAATGTGTTTGACGTCAACAATGAGGATGTGATTGAGGGCATGGATGTTTAGACATGATGGTTTACTCGGGAGTATTCGAGAGAGAGAGCAGCGAATAAGAGAGCTGGATGAGAGCGTGTGTGTCCTCGAGATCATAATAGATTTCATAGACATGAACTGCAAAAGCACTTACATCTTTAATATCAGGCATTTTAAAATGTCATCTAGGTTTAACTGCATTAAGTATTGTTTTCATATTCCGTCACTATAGCTAAACATATACTCCCTTTCGCTGTTTAGGGTTTTGGCTACAAAATAAGATCTATATCTCTCTCCTCTCTCTCTCTCTCTCTCCCTCTCTCTCTAATATGCAGTTGTTTAGCTGCAGAGTGTGGTTCTATCAAATCTATACATTTAGACCATATAGTTCTTTACTGTACCAGCTGTAAAAGATACCCAAAGCGAGAGAGAGAGTGCAGTGAGACATACTGAGAGGCTTGTATTGTGTTGGCTATAGATGGGTAGTCTTTAACTCGAGTGCTAGAGGGCATGCTTACCCTCCTGTTCCAAGAGAAGCAGTGTTATTATTGGTATTAAAAGAGATAAATACAAAGTGAAGAAAGATTAGCCTTCTATAGAGCCTTCCAACTAGGGTCTACCACAGGGAGTTAGATATCTGTTTCTCAGGCTTTCCCCAGTAAACCTTTTTACAGTTCCCGACTAAGAAATGAGTTTAAATGTCGATGGTGTGGGGAACTATACAAGGATTCCACTGCACAAAGGAGAAGGGCATCTTCGCTTATAACAATCTCAACGGTTTAATCATTCTGAAGAGTGGAATAGAGGTTGTGGGGAGGGGTGGGGTGAGGGGGGGGGCAATGCTAAACTACTGTCAAGACAAATATTTCCAGCAGAGCCCACTCGTATAATGGAATGAGAAAAAAAAGAGATATAAGCATGTACTAAAAGTGTTTCTTCCGCATCTCTCCCCCCCCCGGCATCTAGCGTTTTCCTTGGCTTCTCCTGCACAAAGAGTGCATTGTTAGCCAGGCCCATTACGAGCAGTGTTCTCTGTGCTGGACAACATATGGCTCAAGGGACACAGCTATAGATGGCAGGGAGGGGGGGGGTGGGCTGGGGGGGGGGTGGGGGGGGGGTGGGGGGGGAGGAAGGGGGAGGGGGGGGGCAGAGGAAAGTTCATCAGACCCATCTCATCTGACCTTCGTGGGTTTGTGGGGAAGAATGCACCGGGACACTAGCGCTGAATAGACAGATTTTCCAAATGTTTTGAAATCCGTTTGGAGACTAAAGAAAGAAAAAAAAATAAGATGCTCGAAGAAATGGATTTGGCCTATAAACTGTAAGTGGTGTGATGCCCATTTCTCCAGAAGGGTGACATTAGGGGACCCTTTTCATTGATGGCTGCACAGAAAGGGAGAAAGAGTGCTCACAATTAAGAGTCAATTGAAGGACAGGAGATGGAGGGAGGAGGGGTTGAAACATGGTAGTCCTATAGCTTCAAGTCTTTTCATTTTGGGCACATAAAGAGAAGAAGAATAGAGTGCTGTGTGGTTGTGTCGTATCTTAAACCCCCTTTCTGTTCGGCCGTTTTCTTCTTTCTTTCTTTTCTTTCTATTTTTTTGTTCTTCTGTTGTGCGGATGGGAGCCTTGCCCCTGTTTGGAATAGATGTATTACTTATGACATCCCAGTTTTCATCCGTTCACAATTTCTACATTAGAGTTAAATCTCTGCAGCTGGAATCTCACGGCTGAGCTAGCCGGAGCCCATAAAATATTGAAACCTTTGGAGCCACTGGCAGGCAGGTTGAGGGAAGTTCATGTCCAAAGTCAATCTTCAGATTCACAGACATCCCAATAGGAGTGTACTACAGGAAAAAAAGCACTGATAAAAATTTTCATTAAAATGAGACGGGATATTGCTAGCATTCTCCGAAGCATCAGTATGAAATCTTAATCTGAGTTAATGGAAGAGATATGAAAGCCTTTCTCAATTCAAAACACAGGCGGTGCATAATTTATAAATTATTGTCAGAAAAGTGATTCCGCTCTGAGATTTACTCTCCTCTAGATGGAGAGAAACCCGGAGAGACAAGAGGAAAACACCGCTCTTTTTGACCTTTGCTACCGGGAGATTTTACAGTAGAGCTGTCGATATAATCACGTAAACTGCTCATTTCTTCAAAACCACTGCGAAGGCTTTCACGGCAAGCAAATACCAACAGAGGCTATTTTTTTTGTCAGCCAGGGAACCACTCAGAATGAGTAAATAAAACAGGCTCGGGAGGAAATAGTGTAAGGAGTTTGCATCTCGAAGGCTGACAGTCGCTAAAAGCTTCATAATGTTTCCAACATACTGTAGCATCTCAGTGATGTAAGCGCGAACTGGCGTTTTCTTTTTAAAAGCCGTGCTCTTTTTCTCTCACTCTTTATTTTTTATTTTTTTTACCTCCAATTACAGGCGACGTGTTTGCATGGCCTGTGCACTGTGGTTAATTCACACTGACAGCTTCCTCTTCCGCCCGCACGTGGAGCGTAATAGAAACGGTGTCCCGCGCCGGGAAACATTATTCACTAATGTAGGCTCATCGTGTCCAGCTAGGAGGAAGAGGTTGTTCCTGCTTGGTTACATGGCAGGAAACAGGTCCTGATTAGGATAAGCACATGTACTTCCCCTCTCCCCGAAGACAGCCAGGTTCAATCAGACACGTGGCTCTGCTCACGCCCTCCCCTTCCACACTGAGATCCTTCCACACTGAGGTCTACTTTATTAACCACAACCACACCTCAGTGGACCACGAAACATGGACAAAGACGATTGTGTGACCTGTTGTTGATACACTTGGTTACATAAGTTAATGAAGTAGAAAGGATAGTATTTTGTAGAGTAAGAAGAAACACAGTAAAACGTAGAATATCAAGACTTAATTACAGCAGTGAATATGACATGTGATGAGACCTACTCCATAGTATTGTCTATGTCTTGTAACTATCTGTTTATTTACAACACCTACATTTAAATACACACACTCAATGTCTGCTCCATGACAGTATCATATACATAAATAGACAATATTTAGGGTACTTCAGACATGTTTAATTTATCTGGTTACTGAACTGAGATCACTGACACTGACTTTTTTTTAAACTTGTGGTTAAGTATCTCAAAAGGGGTCGCCAAAGACTGTTTGGAGTCGGACTCTGCTATCCAGTGCACTGAAGTTGTTTTCCATTCACTCATAAATGCACTCTGTGGAGTAGGTAACATATCGCCGGAGAAAGGTAAGCTGTCCATAGCGGTCTCCGTGGCTACTGTTTACTTGGGTGGGCTGATAGATTTGCCTGGATGTGGCAGATAAAGGAGAGCCTACACGCTTGGCTGGACCTGCTCTATTCAAGGTGATAAAAGCATAAAAAGGGGACATCAATGTTGAATGGGGGTGCTGGAAGAATACACTGCAAACTTCTTTAGGACAGTGCCCATTAGACTCTCATCTCTCCGAAGGCGAACCCAAAGCACTCGTTTAATGCGGATAAATGGATGGAGATTAAGCTTCCCCCGCGACGTTTTCGCATGCCGCGTGCCACATCCTCTCCCGTTGAATAAAAATGGATGAGGTCCCCAAAGCCTAATGGGGGCAGCGCGCGCTAAGCAACAGCTGCCGTAGTTACACGCCCCAGTCAGCATTGGGCAAAGCGCGGGTTTCAGGAAACGGAGAGAGCTCTCTCTCACGTGTGTGAAGTCGTCTTCGTTAACTGCTTCCCCCCCACACACACCCCCACGCGCCCCACCCTCATGCCCAGACCTAGTAAACAGAACCAGGACTAGTCTGATCGCAGATGCTTGCTCCTCGAGGTGATCGCCGTCTCACCGCGAGAAGCGACGGCGCGCGAGAGATACGCGGAGCCTCGACACCGTCAGCGAGCACACATTAGTAAATCGCTTCCTTATGGGATGTTTGGCTTGACAGAAGTTGTTCTTTTTTTCCAGTTTAATTACCAGCGCTGGTTAATTCATGTCGGCTGGCTGGCTAGGGAGGCGTACACGAGGCGTGCTGGGCGTGTCATTAAGATATCTCGCAACTTCATCACCAGCTCCCATCCATAATTCACCCTCAGTTCATGTGTGAGTAAGAGGCCTTTATTTTAGACTGGCTCTAACGGGTAAAGTCATGTGGAAAAAAGTCTGTGTGGTGCAGGAGTGGTCTCTGTGTCTGGCCAAGTGGAAGAGTTAAGCAGTGTAAAAGCTACCTTTAGTGGGGGCCGGCCCCGGAGGCGGGAGGAGGAACGGCAGGCGGGTGAGTCGGGGGGGAGGCCACGTGACTCGGCGAAGGGAGGGGAAGGTGCGGCGTCCGTGCGCAGTGGGAGCAATTTCTCGACCTTCTAACAGCGGTGGAGGTGATGTTGTTCATCTTTGGAAGGCTACTTATGTCAGGGAGAGCTCCAGCCTGCCGACGTTCAGGGACCTGACATGCACTACGAGTGTCCAGCACCGGGAAAAAACCTCTGAGACGTCCCCGGACTGGTGGTGCTCACTCACTCACGCTTTACTTTACAATTCCTCTGGTGGGACCTGGGGCCTACCACTCACTCTTTCTCAGCCTGTCTCTCTCTCTCTCTCTCTCTCTCTCTCTCTCTCTCTCTCTCTCGACCACTCACTCTTTCTCAGCCTGTCTCTCTCTCTCTCTCCCTCTCTCCCTCTCGACCACTCACTCTTTCTCAGACTGTCTCTCTCTCTCTCTCCCTCTCGACCACTCACTCTTTCTCAGCCTGTCTCTCTCTTCTCTCTCTCTCTCCCTCCCTCTCGACCACTCACTCTTTCTCAGCGTGTCTCTCTCTCTTTCTCTCTCTCTCTCTAACACACGCTCTCCATCTCTCTGTCTCTTTCTTTCCCCTTCCCCATGTCTCCTTGCTCTTCCTCTTCCGTCTCTCTCTTTTCTACCTCATTTCTTCTCCCCCTCCCTCTCGGGCGGCACCATCACATCCATCACTCCTGCGATCTCTCTCCAGCTCCATCGCCCGCTCTGTGTTTGTTCCATTACCCTGGGCAGGCCCTTATACACAAGCACTCTGCGGCCCGTCGGCAAATGTTTCAGCCTCAAATGTATTAATTACAGGAGCGCAGCTCGCTCGTGATGTAGAGACGAAAAAAGGGGGGATGAGGAGGATTCCTCTGCCTCTTCATTTTTTTATAACTAGAATAGATTCCCATTCTCGTGTTTTCTCGTGTAGACATTGTGTTCCACACTTAACTCAATAACTGACATCGCAATCAACGTTTCTAGTGCCGTGTTGGTTAACTTATATTGCAATGTGGAAGAAGCCACTGTATGGGGAAGGTGTGTAGAGGGTATGTAGATTTTGTGAAGGGGCAGGTGAGGGCTAGATTACCAAAACATGATCAATGTTTACATCCAAGCCCAACCTTCACCATACCAAGTTTAACTTGTGTAATAACTCGTACTGAACCGTTATGAAGTTTACCACATAGCAGTAACTACAATGTTGGTATTGGTATTGGTATGTAGATACATGGTAGTTAATTTAATTAAATATTAAAAATTAATTTAAAGTGCTGCCGTTACTTCTTATGGATGGTGTATGAACATGGTACATGGAACAAATGGTAAAGATCACAAAGAAAAATGATTAAAATCATAAAACTCTCCAAACATCCACAGCCAAAACACGAGATGTGTGTGTTGTTTGCATAAACAGCCCCATCATTCTTGTGTGGTTTCCTGTTGACTTTCACCTACCTTGGCTGCTCAGAGCGCTGGCTAATGTGCTGGCTGGGATCCCAGAGCCGGCATATTCATCTGGTCTAGGTGCTAATTTGTGTGTTTCATGCCTGTACTCACAAGCTTATTTGCACGCCCTGTTCCACCTGGGCTTGTTTTGGAGTCCTGTCAAAACCTAGGCCAGCGGAACAAACACTGTCTGTGAAAAAAAACACCCATGCATGGTTAATTACAAACAGGAACACAATCGAAGAGAGCGGAGAGAGAGAGAGAGCGAGAGAGAGAGAGAGAGCGAGAGAGCGAGAGAGAGAGAGAGAGACGGAGAGAGGAGACGAGGAGAGATCGAGCGAGAGAGCGAGCGAGAGAGAGCAGAGAGCGAGATCGCTACTACTAGAGAGATAGCCCCACTCTGATCTCTCTCGCTCTCTCGCGACTCTCTCTCTCTCTCTCTCTCTCTCTCTCTCTCTCTCTCTCTCTCCCTCTCTCTCTCTTAATCTCCGTCTCCTTCCTTGCAAAGACCTCTCCTCTGAGAGAGCAGGTGTCTCCCGAGAACTCTGCATTATCGCCTTTTTGAAGTATCGCAAGGAAAGAAAATATATTAATATTTAAATCATCCCCCACACCCCCCACACACCCACCCCACACAACACACACACACTCCCACCCCACAAACACTCCCACAAAACACACACACACTCCCACACACACACACTCCCACAAACACACACACAAACACCAACGTTGCCTCTTTTCAACCCTAAAATCCAGCCTTGGTTTCAGATTCAGGATAAGAGGAATCAGTTATTTATGTATGGGTTCTAATGCAGGTGTACCCTGACACTGAGCATGCCTCAGCAAGTAGTTGCTTGTTCATCTCAACAAAAAACTGCCACCTCTGTAAAGTCCTACAATGACGTGATCGTGGGAACACGTCACCAAATGAAAAAAAAATACTTCTTAAAAAACTACGACTGATTATTCATAATATACCGTATCCAACCGAAAAAACAAAGGTTAGGACTCTAGTAGACTTTCAGATGAAACGGGAACTTGCAGCATTCGCTGGAACAACACCGATGCTCTGCGAGGGGCAAAACAATAGAGTCATCAAGAGAGAGAGAGAGAGAGGTAAGCTTGTGTTTCCTCTTCTGCCTGACCTCTTTTTCTGACGTGTCACATTACGGTTGTACAGAACGTGTCTCCTTTGCATACAAAAGGTCAAGAAGATAAATCAAAATCCGCATACGTGGCTCGCCCGATTCATCACGGGACGAGGGCCAAAGTGGAAGGCGTAATCAGATTTCCCCCCCCACCCTCAAACGTAAGATGAATCGTCTGCGGTCGCAAGATGAATCGGTAAAAAACGGGGGAGATTTGAGCCCTTAATACAAATATACAGTTCTCATTAAAACATGCAGTGATATCGGGGCCCATGCTGAACACAAAGAACTGTGTGAGTTTTCGTTTTTTGTTTTTCTTCCTTCACGTTCGGGTGTGAGTCAGGAGACTAATTTACCCCTCTAGGTCCCTAAGACGTTCGTTGGCTTAGTGACACTTGTGCTTGTTAGATAATCCGCGATGATGCAACACTGTGAAATATAATGCACCCACTAGCTGTTAGAAGTCCACTCTGGATATGTGGGTCTGTGTGGTTTTTGGCTGTTCCCCCCCCCCTGCTGGGCCTCTAATTAAGGTTCCATTTGAGGCCTGTTCTCCAGATGCCCCCATCCTGCTCTCACTTAGGAAGAACCTGCATGGACAGGTGCCCCAGCCCCTCTAATAACTGGCCTATTAATGAGCCCGCAGCCATAATAAATGGCTACACTTTGGTGTTTGCTCTCTATGCCCCAAGTCTCTCTCTCTTTTCCTCTCTTGTTGGGTGTGTGTGTGTGTGTGTGTGTGTGTGTGTGTGGATGCATTAGGTAAAACTCATTAAAAAAGAGAAGTGAAACATATCTCTCTTAACCCCACTCCTTATATTCCTATGAGAAGTTTGACTTCCTCCCAGTTGTCGGTCATCTCTCAGTAGAGGATCTTGTGTGTGTGTGTGTGTGTGTGTGTGGTGTGTGTGTGTGTGTGTGTGTATGTGTGTGTGTGTGTGTGTGTAGAGGATCTCATATGTGAGTGTGTTTGTGTGTGTGTGTGTGTGTGTAGAGGATCTCATATGTGAGTGTGGTGGTGTAGAGCATCTCGTGTGTGTGTGTGTGTGTGTGTGTGTGTAGAGGATCTCATATGTATATGTGTGTGTGTGTGTGTAGAGCATCTCATATGTGAGTGTGTGTGTGTGTGTGTAGAGCATCTCATGTGTGTGTGTGTGTGTGTGTGTGTGTGTGTGTGTGTGTGTGTGTGTGTGTAGATGATCTCAAGAACAGACAGAAGTTCAGGCAGCAGAGGCAGGGTGTCACCCATGCAGGCATCACACCTCTCCCACACTCTGCTAATTAGAGTTAATTATTTATACACTTTGATTCAGCCTGTTCCTCCCCCCACCCCCTCCTCCCGCATCAAGTGCCAAAATATTTTTTTGCGTGTTTTACAAATGAAAGGGAATGGAAGAGATTGATTGAAACAGGAGCTTTCTTCCTTACCTTAAGACTCCAAATCAAAGCGAGAAGAAACTGATTTCATTAGAGCGCTGGAAGTGTTTGAAAGTCAATGTTTAATGATATGAGGAACAAAGTTGAAAAGAAACGGCTTTTCCACAGTGCAGAGAGAACTGTGCACGGTAAGAAGCAGTGTGCCTTCTTGAGGGTAATGTAGCTAATTGTTATCCTCCAACGAAATAAACGAAAGTTCAACCCCTTCTCTCACCTTTAATGCCAAACTATCAAAGTGCATTTAGCCCTGTCTACGATACCTAGTTAATGAGCTCTTGTTTGGTCTGATTCCAGCTGTTTTCCAGAGAACAGGGGGTGGACATCATAGTGACTGACAAAGCAAAGTGGACAGAAGAGGAGAGGGAAAAACAAGGTTAAACTGAAGTCACATGCTGACCCTGGGAATACCAGCCCAGTCACATCTGATGAGACTCACGGGCAATGAGCACACCGTGAGAGGGAGAGAGGGATGAAGGGGGTGATATAAACACAGAGAGAAGGATGAGAGAGAGAGAGAGAGAGAGGAGAGAGAGAGGAGAGGGAGAGAGGAGGGAGAGAGAGAGAGAGGGAGAGAGGGATGAAGGGGCTGATATAAACACAGAGAGAGAGATGAGAGAGAGAGAGAGAGAGAGAGAGAGAGAGAGAGATGAGGGGGAGAGAGAGGAGAGAGAGAGAGAAAGAGGGAGAGAGAGAGAGAGAGAGAGAGGGGAGAGAGAGAGAGAGAGAGAGCTACTTCTTTCAGACAAGGCATTAATCAGTGATGACCCACATTAAGGTCGAGACCCCTCTCTCCACTGGCCGTGTTTCAGCCTGGTTCTAGAAGGGCTGGCTGGCTGGCTGGCAGATAATGGGCCTCTAAATTGCACCATAAACACCTTGCCAAACCTAGCCCAACCTGAAGCCTGATTGGCTCATGTTGACTTACTCTGTGGTGGTGCACACGGTGCCTTCTGCATCAAAGTCACACTTTTAATTTATATATAAAGTCATTACAAAGCTTCCAATTTGAAAATGAATTTAATAGCGATTTTCTGACAGGCTTTGGAATGGAATGGCCTTCCTTAATGGCTACTGGAAAGTGTAAAAAACAACAAAACAAAGAATTAAGATAATTATCATATGACATAAACAATAGTCTGATTTTAAACCAAATCGCAGTTGGAGCCTATTGTATGTATAGGCTATCATTTTGTCTACAGAAAAACTTGCTCTGCTGTCAAATCGAAGCTAATCTAAGAAAACAGAAGTCACACGCACACTAATGCCTGGAAGGTGGGTAGTTTGAAGAAGTCGTTATTTCTGTACAGAGAGGGAGACAGAGAGAGAATTGGAGGAGAGGGAGGTTTAGAGAGAAGATAAGCTACATCGTGTGTGTGTGTGTGTGTGTGTGTGTGTGCGTGTGTGTGTGTGTGTGTACAGGGAGAAGTCGTCCATCCACGGCTACGGGTTTTGAAGTTTGCTCTTTAACACCACCCCACTGCTCCAGCCCTGCAGTTATATCACACCTAAATATAACTCACCCATTAAATTACTTTGACTTCTGCACTGATCCCTCCGTATTCCCAGTTTGGGAGAGCTACGGCTTCGCCTTGGTCTATTTAACTCATCACCGGTGTCGATGTTAATACCTCTGAACCTGATGTTGTCTGGTGTGAGGCTTTACCTCCCATCAAATAGAATCATCACACCCTCTGTAACGAAAACAAAGAAATCCTTTCTGGCGGTCTGTGTGTGGAGAGACGGGTTACCTTTAGTAATGAGTCGGCGTCGCTCTCTCTCTTCAGAGAGCTTGTTATGTGCCCGCATCGGCGATGGGCCTCTCAGTGGCCTTGGTTCATCTGTCAAACCCTGTTTTTCCTCCCTCGAAAATAATGACCCTCGGCTGCACAGAGGGCTCTCTGCTAAAGCATCTGCTTATTTAAGGTGGCTTTGCAGCATTGTTCCGTGTCGGCAACACCCAGGCCTCGGCGTGGGGGGGGGCGTGCGCTCCGGGTCGGCTCTGGAGAGAAGCCCCCTGACGCTCGCCACACAAACAGACAAACACCGGACAGGTGGAGAGGATGGTTTACACACCTGGAAGGAACGCGCTGGTTATTTGTCTGTGGGGTTTTTTCTCTCCAATTACTGTACATCAGATAGGTACACAGCATACACAGCCTAGCGTATGGGCTATCACTCATATGGAATGTTCCGGTATTGACCGAACCAAACATTCCCTGGCTACATGGCTTGTGGAGGTAGCCAAACATAGCTAGATACTAGCCATTAACTAAAGACGTTTATCTACCCTACTGCACTGCTCAAATTGCAATAGAGTTATATATAACCGTTTATGATATATCTATCTTAATTGGTACACTGTGCACAGCTGTTTTGCCTGGCTAAAAACGTGTGTGTACCATAGGGTCCGTAACACAATCGTTAAGCGAAACCTTCCTCTCAGCGTTGAGTAAAAGACAGCGAGCAGTCCAGATGTGAGGCAGGTGAAAAGGCTCTCGGCTGCGGGCTCCAGACCTACTCATGCAGCCGTCCATACCTGCTCTCTCCTCCCCCACTGGTCCACACAAGAGGCCTCCCCTGTGGATGGCCAAGGCCAGCGCAGTCTCCTCCACCCAACTCTCCATTATAATTGAGCGAAGCTTCGGGGGGTGGTTTCTGACCCAGTGTTTTCCCACAATTCAGTTTTAAACCCACATATCTTCCTCTCTGTCTTATATAATCAGAGCTTGACATGGGTGGGAAGGTTCGTCTTAACCTCGCCGGACAGGCAAGTGGACGGGATCAAGTGCATCTTTGAGTCCTCTGAATGGTCGGCTCACGTCGTCGTCACGCCAACCGCCTGAGCGGGGCCCGTTCTCCAGGCGTCCACGCCGAGTACCTTTTCATCACACGTCCCCAGAAAAGAGTCACCTGTCTTTTGATACAGCACGTCATAATCGTCCTCTCCTCTCTTCCCACGCACCCTCTCTTGCCGCGGTCCCTTCAGAGAGAACTTAATGCGATAATGGAAATAAGTACGAGATAAATAAAGAGGAGGAGTGTGTGGCCCGGGCGCCGAGGCCGTGTTGCTAATTGGCTCGGCTCGTGGGTTTGATGTGGTGATCCGCAGAAGGGGAAGACGTCAGGGTCAGCTGGTGACCCTGCGGTATCATCCACACGCTGTTTAACACACTCTCGCTCTCTCTTTCGCACTTTCTCTCCCATCTCTCTATTTATCTCTACCCTCTCTCTCTCTCTTTAGCACTTTCTCTCTCTCTATCTCTCTCTCTCTCTCTCTGTCTTTCGCACTTTCTCTCTCTCTATCTCTCTCTCTCTCTATTCGCTCTTTTCATCTCTCTCTCTCTCTCTCTTTCTCTCTCCCTCTCTCTCTCTCTCTCTCGCTCCCTCTGTCTCTCTCTCTCTCTCTCTCTCTGTCTCTCTCTCTCTCTTTCTATCTTTCTGTTTCTCTTTCTCCCACTATCTCCCTCCCTCTCTCTTTCTGTGATTCCCTACGCTTTTTTCTCCGGATTACTAAGTCAAGGTCTTCTCACCCGTTTTAATGACTCATCTTGCATGAACAAAAAATATATTGATATTCTCGCAGGCAAACACCTACCGGCTCATTAATCAATATCTGTCAGTTTCTCCCTACCATAAAATTGTACTTTACTGGATAAATAATTCTCCTATTTAACTAGTCACCCTCAGCGCTCTCAGCTTTAAATACTTCACATTTAGCCTTTTATGTTCAGATGAAATGCTTAGGAAGCTGGAGGTATCAACACATCAGAATGAACTGAAGCTCCTGATAAGATGAACCGTGCACTGTTACTGTAACCGTTGTAAACTAATCCTAGCTGCTCTGTAGTTAAGTAATTGAGACATTCCTGTGCCTTTGTTCCCCATGCCTGGTAGCTGAGATGAGATTACTTCGCGATGCGGCTAGTAAATACAAAGTGTTCCTTTCGCTGTCACCACTGAAACCCTGTTAGAACCATGAGCACTTCTGAAAAGATGACGTTGTGTCCTTTGGGCAAGGTGCTTCACCCTACTTGCCTTGGGGAGAATTTCCCTGTACTTACTGTAAGTCGCTCTGGATAAGAGTGTCTGCTAAATGACTAAAGGACTTTAGTAAACCTGAAGGAAAGTCATTAAGCTCCTCTCTCCGGTGCTAATGGGCTAACTCCCGGCACCCCGACATCCCCACCCCGACATCCCCTCACCCTGCTGGGCGTCGTCTCCCTGCCAGGCGTAATCGCAATATTTGATTTCCCATCAGGGCAACTGAGCATAAATAACACTGTAACGAGCCTTCAATAGCCCCAACCGGCCATCCACGCCTCGGCCCCCATGCACCCACAGCCCCCACCACCACCACCCACCCCCCACCCTTCATCTTGATCTGACCTAGCCATAAATAGCCAGACTCTTGCTTAAACCTGATCTTCGGAGGAGGGCCGATACCATAGAACAACCTGCCTGGTAGCTAATCACTGTTTGGGGCACATGTCACTTTCCATCGCATCACAAAAGGGTCTTCCCCTCCGTTGATAACTTTGCCGTAGCGCATGCTAGCACACGACAGCTAGCCCAGGAGTGCCCGTGGAGAAAGATGAGGGGTTTGCTCTCTGTGGCTGGTCACCTTAACCTCCCCTCACACACAGGGCCCCTGGAGGTGGCCGTGTGCTGACATGATCAAATGTTAAGAGATGAAAGTGTTTGTTCTCAGTCTGCCTTTCTGGCAAGTGACTGGATTGGGCTGGAATGGACTGGGCTGAGACTGTGTATTGGTTGGCGCTGGGACTAAACTCTTCCTCGACTGACCACTGAAGGACTGTTCGAATGATGGACTTCTGATCCTCAATCTTGTGCTGTACTTACTAGATACACTATTTGTATCATCTGCTAAATGAATCAAATATGTTATATATTGTCATTTCAGGAATACAGAATCAGGGCTAGACAGTGTGCTGGTTAGTTATGTGTGTTCACTGGTGGCACTTGTATTTAATAGTGATTTAACTGTTGTTTTCACCCACATTGTATGCAGTTAACAAGAGGAGTGTTTACAAAAGCAATCCTCAGTAAATGGCTGACTTCAGGGTGCATCTCCAGGTTTCCCACCATATGGCGTGAGCCTGTTACCCTCCAGTCATCTGCCTCCAATCTCCTGTCACTGTAAGGCGGGTGAAAACAAGCAGTCGAGAAGTTCCGTGTTAAATCCTTTCACTCTGTTCGGCTTACAAATTAGGCCTTGGCTTTATGTACAATGGCTGTTTCCTGTTTAAAGATTCATGTTCTCCAATATGTTGAGGCTGGGAATTATACTTGTGATATTCATTTGGTAGTATCATGCTCTCTCAGAAACAAATATAACTTTCTGCTGCAAATAAAATATTAAAATCAGTTCTGTAAAATCAATAAGCAGAAAGACCAGTATACATATTTACAACAGAGACATGGTGTGATATTTGAAAATAAATGAGAGGCCTCATCTGACATACTTAGAAAATGATGTACAATGAGGCAAAAATTGCTCTGGGATATTTTGATCAAATTATTAATGAGTATAAATAAATCATTTATTCACCCGGGCGTAAACTATTTATCTGAAATGAATGCACACAGCATTAGTTTTCATAGCTCAGCACTTAAGGAGGTCGTACTGCTATAACCAGTTGTCTGTTTTTATATGAAGACCGAAATTCTTGTGCTCAGAGCAGTGAAAATGTCAATAACTCAAAAAATTGTTTTACGGTTCATTCAAACCGTGATAAGAAATCATTACACTTTTTACGAATATTGACAACCTCAGAAAGGCATTTAATGCATTAAAAAAAAATCGGCAGTTTGTTCGGTTGTGCATCATGTGCATTCTAAATTGACTCGTCAGAAAGGTTTTGCTCAAGTCAGCGAGCACATCAACAAGACATGGCTTTTTAATATACACATCTTCCTTGAAAAGCCTTTCAACTATGAATTTAATTGAATTTGATGTTTATCAACTTTACTCCTTTAAAGTATGATGAACATTCGTAGCGGAATCCGTTGCACCATACTGTGGAAACCGTATGATTAACTGCACAAACCTTATAAAATTAATATTTTTAAGATATCATTAGAATTCACAAGAGGGCCAAAAACAGGTTATATTACCATAAAGTTCAAAAAGTGATATGCCACTTAGTGTGGATTTCTGACTTCTCACATTTCTCACAAGTAAAAACTGTTGCATTAAGCATTTAACCCATTTTGCTTCAACATATTGCACACATCAAAAGGGTGTTTTCGAAAAGAACTCTGCTTTATATCTGCAGGGTATACTTTGTAAGGTTTTTACCCCCGCCGCCCGCCCACCTGCTGCCCCCCCCAACCCCCCCAGCCCCACCCTGCCCTGCCACCCCTCCACACAGGTTTCAGAAGATACCAAGGTGTTAACACTACAGACGCATGAAGATTCAGAAGAGTCCTGCAGGTGCCCTGTGGGTCTCTCTCAAATTAATCGTCTGGCCCGTCTGTCTTATGTGCAGTTTTGAAACATTAACAAGACCTTTGAGAGCAGGGGAGAAGGGGGAGAGGGAGATGGGAAAAGAGCAGGACATTTCATGATGGTCTTTAATGTTTTATTGAACAGATACAAATTATTTTGGCCCTGGCCTTCAGTGTTTGGGTGGGAAGTCAATGAAAAAGCAAGTCAGGGCATGCCATAGGCGATGTATGGTGACGAGAAAAGAGTGGTGTGGAATTGAGGGTCCAAAGAGCTCAAAGCCACATTCAGAGACAAGAAAAAAGGAAAATATATTTTTGGAAAACCTTTAGCAGGGGAGGCAAGCTACTGTTTCAGAGTTCCATCTGATTTGGACACAAACAATACCATATTTAAGAAAGAAGTTCAGAACCGAATTAATAGTATCATTTTTTATGTCTGTGTCGCTCCACGAGCCTTGCATTGGTAGCAAACTGCCAGTCTCAGGTCCTTACCTCGTAAAGGACACATTCAAAATCCCGGTGAGCTTGTACACAAGGAGTAGATCTAGCAAGTGAAGATGTAGGCCTATGTCGAAGATGCAGGCCTATGTCGAAGATGTAGGCCTATGTTGAAGATGCAGGCCTATGTCGAAGATGCAGGCCTATGTCGAAGATGTAGGCCTATGTCGAAGATGCAGGCCTATGTCGAAGATGTAGGCCTATGTCGAAGATGCAGGCCTATGTCGAAGATGCAAAATTGTCAAGCATTGCACATCTCATCTTTTTGATGCGCCAATTTAGCTGGGCTGGTCGCATTACTGTAGACCACCAACCGGCCAGCCACGTTAAATATGTTCTTTAATATGAATAAATGCATTTTAAGCTCTTGCTTGCACATGCACCTCCGTAAGCATTTTTTCTCCCATTGATGGAGGAAGGTTGATAAATAATCACTGCAATTATTTTGCTCTGAGGCCTAGACACTGATGCGCTGTAACAGGAAGTCATGCGCGTGTAACAGGAAGTCACATTGATGAGATATTACACAGCTTGTCTGGTTGATTAAGATTACTGTGAATGCACAGTGACAATCTATACCTTGATGCTAATAGTTGTCCTGAGAGTACGATCACTAGCTATGCATGATTAACAAACCTGCTAATTCAATTAGCGTAACAAGCTACGATAGTATTTCTTACACTTTGTGATAATGAACTAATGGGACAAGTGCATTCTTAATAGACCATTAAATAACCATTTGAAAGCCAATAGCCCCCGCACAGTTTATTCACAATCTTATGAGGTCAAATGCAACTATTGATAGTCCACAACCACAAACCTTGCTAATACTAGGAATGTAATTGTTTTGTAACACTCATATAATCGAACGATCCCCAAGTCTCCTTGAAAACTTGTCCCATCATCTCCAGCTGTCTGGGATGGTGTTGTTGGTTGCTACAACAATGCCCTTGTATCCCAGTTTCCTCATGTACTGTAGTATTGATCCATCCACATTCAGAGAGGTAACAACATGAAGATATCAGGGTAAGGAAGTGTCCCTCCGGAACCCTACACCTGCAAACATCAGGTCCCTGCTTGCTAAAAAATCCCATTCCCTTCGCACCTCTCCACAAGTGCTAGCAGTCATACGGCGTTTGGCAGCGCATAGGTGAAGACAAATGGAAAAGTAGTCCGCAAGTGGTACATAAAGAACTCCCCGAATCTATCAGGCGGCTCGAGAGCGTCTGCCACCGCTGATAAAGCGCGGGGCTGTCGGCAGCTGGAGAGAGAGAGACCGCCAGCCCCATTTCTCTCTCTCGATAAGACCAAGAGAGAGCGATCGAATTACAGGGACGTGATTATTTTGTGGCGGAGTTGTGTTGGAATGGAAGAGCACCCTGTTCTCTGGGATCGGCCGTTGCGTTCGTTAATGAGAGAAGAAGAATTGCATATTATGAGTTTCTGCTTCCTGCTTAGTCAGACCCTCTTTAGTATGAAATGTTTAGGATCAGCTCTGCCAAGCGTTAGCCCATGCTAAGCTATCACACTGGTAGTTGTAATACATGATAATGTATGTAGGATAATGTATATACAATACATAGGGTATGGTGGCCACACTCCCATTACATTATGATTTGACTAGGTGGAAATAGATCCTATAATGCAATGAAATTATGATATACTGCAATAGAAATGTATTCTGAAATTCAAAAATATAATCTTGGAAAATCTCCCAAGACGTGTTCGATTATGTGGCGTCTATCAGACTTTATCAGTTTGAGTTTAAAGTGCTGACTCGTATTCAAACAATGTTTCTAAATCGATAAACCATGCATGAGAGACTTTCCCAGTTTCTGATTATTTTTATTAATCTTTTTTCGTTTGTTGTCCCTTCAAACCTCATCCTTTTATTATAGTCAGTTACAACAATACCTGGGAATTCAACGGCTCAGAGCCCACACAATCATGGCGGTGTGTGTGTGTTTGTGTGTGTGTGTGTGGGTACTGTGTTAAGTGGAAAAAAGGCTTTTGTAGTTGTGATGTGACTCACTAAGTGTGGTTTATGAAGTGTGTCTGCTTTGTGTAGAACACTGCGGTGTCTCCTCTTGCTTTGTATACTTGACTTTATTGATTTCTCCTTACACTGGCAAAAGGAGCAGTAATTATGAGCCTAGACCAGTTCATTGATTTGACTTCCCATCGGAGACTTCCAACTGACAAATCATTACAGTTCCTTCTCAGAGGTTTGATCAGTCGGCTGGAGTCTGTGTTTAAACCTGCTTAACTAAAACGTAATCTATATTTAATGCTGCCGTGTAGGAGTTCGTTTGGGCGTCGCCCTTCGTTTTATTCAGGACTGAAAATGATGATTAGATGAAGCTTGAGTTGAGATGTTATTCTTTTAATATGTTACGACCGTTTGTATTATTAATATCAACACAGTCTATCCTCCCAATTAATTTATTTAGAAGATGCTTTTATCCAAAGTGATAAATAAATAGTGAATATCTTAATACTATTACAAGTAATCGCAATTGAATTTGTTTTGCTTGGTTTGAGTGTAGTACTGTTTTGTTACTGACACAGTGTTTATTAACGCTTTTTATAGAAAGATAGTATTCTAATGACAGCCGATGTAAAGAGAACATGCTTATGCCAGCAGCTTCTTTATAATAAAGACAGGAAGAAAAAACTACGTTGCCACCGTTTCTCTGGAAACAAACATTGCTTTGGGCCTCTTTGTAAACAGTACACAGCTGCTATTTTCAGTGATGGGAGCCTGCACCTTGTCACAACAATTCCTTAAAAGAGGAACAGTTTAATGTCAACAATATTTTCTCCATCTGCCTGCTTCATGAAAACCCTTTCCGATCCGCTGGGAAAAGGGTTTTCTCTCTCTACACGAGGGGAAGTGCCAGAGAAGAGAAGAAGAACAGCGAACATCAAGTAAGGATGCAGTCAAAGCCTTCTAGTATTAGCCCCCGCTGCAATGCCTGTTCTCCATGGTTCTTCCATCCTTTCGTTCTCCAACGCGACTTTCACTCAGAAGTCATGGCTTCCTCCGTTAAATGTCTTCTCTGTCGTTTTCGGATTCACGTAACCAGGCTTGTTTCTGCGTGGGCTGTAACGTTAGATTAGACTGGTCTGAGTTCATCTGACTCCCACTGTGACTCTGGTTCATCTGACTCCCACTGTGACTCTGGTTCATCTGACTCCCACTGTGACTCTGGTTCATCTGACTCCCACTGTGACTCTGAGTTCATCTGACTCCCACTGTGACTCTGGTTCATCTGACTCCCACTGTGACTCTGGTTCATCTGACTCCCACTGTGACTCTGGTTCATCTGACTCCCACTGTGACTTTTGGTTCATCTGACTCCCACTGTGACTCTGGTTCATCTGACTCCCACTGTGACTCTGGTTCATCTGACTCCCACTTTGACTCTGGTTCATCTGACTCCCACTGTGACTCTGGTTCATCTGACTCCCACTGTGACTCTGGTTCATCTGACTCCCACTGTGACTCTGGGCCTGAGAGAGGCAGGTCCAATTTACAGTCAATGAGAACGAGCTCACCACCTTTCAGGTTTTACACACACCGACACACATTACTATTACGTTTCCACCCCCGAGCGCAGTGTCCTCGGCTAATTGGATGAGATTATACATTTGAGTTCGCCCAATTAGCATGTGTCGTCCCCTCACCTTCTTAGGAGGAGAAATTGTATTTTAGTCTAATGGAGATGTATGGCTAGGTGAAGGTAACTATCTAAAGGTCACACCTGTGACTTCACTAACTAGGCATCACTCTGGCTTGGTATTTCTTGGTCTACTCCTGCAAGAGTACAAGGACCAAGTTAAAGGGAAATCGCAACAATGTGAGAACCAATGTACAGGTGCTGGTCATGAAATTAGAACATTGTGATGATATTCTAATAATATGACCAGCACCATTAATGTGGTCCAGGCCCATTCTTCCCCCGCAGGTAAAGTAGACGTTTTCATAGACTACCGTTGTAAAGCATGCGTTATTATCGCAGTGGGCCCCACGCAGTAAATATGAATATCAAATTCTTCAAGTGAGCGATTGCACGGAACATAGATAATGAGTTCGTTTGTAAGACTCGGAAGTGAGACGAACTTATTAGACCCCCGTCCTTCATCACTTGACTGCCTTTATCCCTTGCCTAGGAGAGATATCCCTCTACTAATGAACCAAACGCACTTGTCATCTCCCAAAGAACTTCAAATAGGCAATAATATTAATCAATTACTTCACCGGGCTGTCACTTTTCCTCCGCCGTTCAACGGCACGAAGGCGTGCTCGGAAGATGACTTTAGAAAGGAGGTTTACAGAAATCCCAGATATTTAATTGGAGTTTGTGTGCGTCTCTGCGTATGTCTCTGTATATACCAGCGGAATGACTCGCAAAATTAAAAGGGAGAACCCCTTGATCTGTTATAAGATTTGAATAGTGGAGGATTTAAATATTTAAAACTGTTTCCGGAGTGTCACTTTGATCTCCTACTGATTAATGGGGGTTTGTTATAGAAAATACACTAAACGAACGAGGGAGAGCCAGCCCACCGTAATTGTGAGTTGTCTTGTGAGCGAGCGTAAATTACACATTTTAAAGTATAAGAGTAAACAGTTCATTCTTTCTCCCCCCCCCCTCCATCTTTTTAAGTCTAATGAGACAAGTAAGGCAGAAGGGAAAACTTCAAACAGCTATAAATCCATACTCGAAAAGAGCGTCTTCACAAGAGAATGACACCCCAAATGGAAATGCTTTCATCGTTTATCGTGATGATTAGGGTGGAGAAGCGACTTGTCTTTACGCTTTGCCTTTTTCATCGGTGAAGAGGCGGAAGTTGGCAACAATAGTGATCGTGCTATCAACACTTAACTTGGGGGAAAAAGAGATTGTTGCCACTATAAGTTCCTTCACTCTGCAAAAGCTGCATCTATGGAAGAACAACACACATGACACTGATACACCTGCTTCTGGCCAAAGATAACAATATGTTCTTGTCCAAAATGTTGACGCTTTTGGTGGGGGGCAGACGCCAACGACAGCCTTTCGCTTACTCTATTGATGCTGAAGGTTAGGGTTGGGGTTATGATAAGGGGTTGGGGTTAGGGATAAGATGATCTCATGCATCAGAAACGGACGCCGTAAGGTTGGTTATGGTGACGGATGTGGTCTGGGGCTTGTCTAATACTGACGCCATAGGCCACCTTGTGTGTCAAACAGTGACGATAAGAGCTCTTCCCAAGTGGCAATAAATGACGTCTTCAGACTGACACCAGGCCCCAAATAGATGCATGTCAACAGGAGTTAGCTGAAGGCCATCATGGTTGCATGTGAGAGTCACACCATTTAAACAGTCTTGTGCCTTTCTCAAACTCACCCATTGGACATGTCTACTGTCTAGTTCACTAGTTAAAGCACCGACACAGAACAGGTTGTGTGGGAAAGCACAGTTAGATGGCTGAGCGGTTAGGGACTTGGGCTATTAATCAGAAGGTTGTCGGTTCGATTCCCCGGCCTGCGAAATTACGTTGTGTCCTCGTGAAAGGCACTTCACCCTACTTGCCTCGGGGGAATGTCCCTGTACTTACTGAAGTCTCTAAACGCATCTGCTAAACGACTAGATGTAAATGAAAGCACGTGATAAGCGTTATTCAAAGACTACTCCAAAGTCAAAGAGATTTAGTATAAACAGTTCTTCACTTTTTAAGATAGATTCAAGTCATCATATGGACTTCCACAATCCAATGTGCAGTGTCTGGTTATTACAATCCTTGTGTGTTTGTGTGTGAGAGAGTATTTCTGCACACATGCTTAATCTCTAAGTGGTAAACAGAACTGGTGGGTGCCCAGTTTTCTGAACGCAGTTATGGCTTAATAATCACATTAGGTACGATATCTGCTTGAAATGTTTAATTCATCCCTCTGCTGTTTAGCTTGATTAGCGTGAAGTGAATAGAATAAATGTGTCCAGTTCTTCCCCAACGCTCCAGTGACTTTGCCCCGTTTGAATGTAATAGGCTTGTAAACTGCTTATTAAATTAAGGTTGCACTCCCTACTTACAATACAATGCTTTCTTCATCTTATAAATATTCAAAATGTAGATTGCTTCGAAAACAAATACAAGACACAGCTCTGCAGTTGTTTTCATGTGCCATGAATGTTTCATTACTCCAGCGAATGTAAAAAAGTCATTCCAATTTCTCCCCCCACTTTGAGTCGCGGCACCGAAACCCCTAACTGACTCGCAATCAGCCCAACCCCCTAATTGCTCCAGTTAGTCTGCAAACCGAGTCTCGCAGCCACGTTAGTGACAGTTCCTTCCGGTGACGGCGGCGTTGACCTTCAGTTAGTCCCTGAATACCACAGGCCGTGACCTTCACTTCGAGAGCTCCCCCAAACCAAGGTCAGGAAGCCAACGTTTGTCTTGACTCTCGACGTGGCGGCGGTCTGGCGTGGGGAGGTTGCTGTGGCGACGGCGGCTGAGCCGGGGGGGTGTGTCCTGCTATCTGTGATTGACAGGTCATGTCGCGAGACACGGACAACCTGTTTTATCGTTGCGGACGGCACGCGGACCGATGTTTTAAGTTGTTGTGGCGAGTTGCGAGAGAGAGCCACCTTTTCGCTCCATCGCCATCCGGCCGTGATCGATGAAGATTTTTTTTTCTTCTTCTGGAGAAACAGCTTTAAGAGGCCTTATTGACATTTGAGGCAGGGGCCTTAATCGATGGCAGCCAGTCAAACCCGTCTGAGTGAGCAAACCCCATAAACGCCGACTTCGTTAGTAGCGACGGTGGACTTTGATTGATTTTGGGAATGGCAAATATTGAAAAAGGGTGTCAATGCGTGTTTATGGTTCCCCCCAAGGGGGTTGCGGTGAAGGCGGTCTGGAGAAGCCTCAGCCGACTGGAGGGCAGACAGAAATCTTTTAACATGATAAGATGCTTAGGTACTAATGTGGTGTGGTAGTTTTGCATTTACAACTTAATATATAAAGATTATACAAATGATTAACAACAAAAATACAAATAAAACATCTTTAAGGTTAGAGTTTTTTTTTATTAAAATAAATATTTTAATAAAACATGTTCTTATTAATGAATGAATAAGAAAAATAAACAGTTTGTTGCTGTTTATGCAGTTCACTATTCCGAGTCTAACCAGACTGGGCAAACTGATAAACATAAGTTTGCTAAAGACAGCTTGATCAAGCAAAACGCTGCTTCCTCCTACCCCCACACCCATCCCCAACACCCACCCTCGCACCCCCACCCTCACCCCCAATGCTCACCCTCCCCACCCCCTCCCCCATCGCCCCTCCATGGCCTGCCTCTGTCAATACCGTTCCCTCAGAACGCTGGAGCCACTGACAGGTCTGATCTAGTCATTGTGCCTCTTAAAGTATCTCTCCACACTAATCAGAATGACTCTCTGTTAAATAAACCATGAAAAAAGCTTTTCCACTAACGGTGTGCTGGAGCGGAAGTCCTTCCAGCCTGTAACGCTGGAAGATTAATCAACAGATTGGATACTGCCAAGCACCGAGCTTCCTTCCTGTTAAGCACACCCCAAACCCACAAAACTAGTCAGTTCAGAGCGGCATCGTGGCACAAATGCTTTTGTAAAAGGTAACACATTTTCTCTCTCTCTTCCTGCAGTAGACTCAAAGGAGGCTGGAGGTGGGTGGTTGGTGGGGGGGTGGTGGGGGGGGTTGGGAAAGGGGGGAGTTTAGAGGGGGTCGGGGGGTGTGTGTGAGGGGGGAGGGGGGGCTTAGGGCTGAGGGAAACCTGCCAGGAGGGATCAGTGCAGTGTTCCTGGCTTGCTCTGTCAGCAATGTTGCTAAATGGTAAATAGATGGTGGGGGGTGGCACTGATGACAGGAGCACGTAGTCTGAACGGGGAGTTGGCACCCGTTGCCCCATACCTCCGCCTAACTGGGTGTGGCAGCAGGCTCGCTGAGGCCTCCCCCACAAGCGATATGGCCCCACTCAGTAATGCAATGTAGCATTAAATCTTCATTTAGCGTCTGGTAAGAGTGGGTCGGGGCTGAACTCTGTGTTTCTGGACGTCGTAGAACTTTGCTGCCCCCAGTGCTACTGTGGCGTGAATTTTTTGAGTCGGTGTCGATCTGTGGTCTCCTGATTCACCTTATGTCAACTTTATTAACGCTGTATGGATATGGCTAAGTAAATAAACAACTCGTGGTTTTCCACATCTGCCATTCTCTAAACATAAGGAGAGCGGCTTAAGACGGATTTTCCCCGAGACGAAACCCAGCCTTGTCTTGTTCCGGTCACGAACGTGCGAAAAAAAGTATTGATTAATGGTCATCGCCCCTTTTTCACACAGAATGATGTAAAGACCTGTCAACTCCTATCACCTTCTCCGAGAACATGTCCCATCAATCCCTGTGGCCGCGCGGGCCACGGAACGCCAGGCGCCGCCACATATTTCACCTTCTCAACCAAAGTGGGCCAGTAAGTGGGACAAGACAGAGGGACACAAGTGACACGTACGAAGGTGACAGCGTTTTCACACCTGGGAATAATGCTTTTGATAGGCTGTCCTGCTTGTTTCGACGCCGCAAGACGAACAGAGACCGAAAAATGTGCAATAATAGACACAATTAGCTCATAGCACGGAAACAGACCCGGGGCCTCTTCGCAAGCCGGGACGAATCCAAACTCTGACTTTGACTCCAGGGAGGTGACGGCACAGTTCATACAACTCCACGTTGGTCTTTCTCTGCTTTGACACATCGAGGATACAATTATTGGACCCCGAGGCCGGGCCTGTCCTTACATGCAAACATCCGGGCTGGTTTGACAAAAGGCTAGGTACATCTTCTCCTCCACAACGCCGGAACCACATCTCTCGACCTCACACTACACCGAACGCACCCGCAGAAAGTCATCTTCTCTTCACGCGACTGTTCTCGTGTAAAAGATGATAGACGAACACACAAATGATCAGCATTGCAAATCCCCCCCCGCCCGTCTGTACATTCTCTTTCCCTCTGTGATGTTGCTTGTCTTTTGTCGTCTGTTGTCGCCGGAACACGCGTTGATCTAAGGCGAGCGCGCGCTGCCTTCTGAAGCGGATTAGAGTTAACATCCGTTTGGTTGTCCAATCTATCCCGTCAGAGCCATATCTCCCTTGTGTCTTGTAAAAGGAAACTGCGCTACTTCAAGAGAGAAACCTCCGCCGATTCATGTGTCATTAACATCGGCGATGTGTGCGCCGCTATTTCGGATGTGTCTGCCTGACCACGTCGAGCCCAACCGTCTGACAGGATGACGCGGGACGCGGGGGAACACTTTGACGGGAGGTTTTGATCGTCTTCTCGGCGGCGCGTGGATACCGCCAAGACGCCGCCGCCGCTCCGCCCGCCGCCCGGCCACACCCGAGCAGGAAGCCGCCCCTCTGCTTCCCGTCTCCATGCCGATCTTCGGTGTGGGAGGAGCCTGCGATGCTCCCTCCAGCTCCGCAAGCGATAACCTGCCGGTTCCTAAACAAGAGAGACAGAAAGGAGGAGGAAATCAATAAAAGCATGTATCTACAGTAATAAGACAAGAGGGACCGACCTGGATCCTGCAGGGGAATGCCGGGAGAAAATAGAGTTCCTCTCCCTGACATGGCAGGGATCCCCTGAACTATCATCCCCCCCCCACCCTCCCACCTTCCTCTCGGCCTCCCCTGAACCATCGTCCACCCTCCCACCTTCCTCTCGGCCTCCCCTGAACCATCATCCCCCCTCCCTCCCACCTTCCTCTCGGCCTCCCCGGGTCGCCCAGCAGAGGCTGGGGCGTGTTTGTGGCAGGTTGGGATTAAGAAGGCCCAGATCCAGGCTGCCCAGTTTCCCAAGGCCTCTGAAGCCCAGTTGGCTAATTAAACAGTAAGCGTGGAGACATGGCTTCTCTCTCCTCCCCAGCTCCTCGCCTTCAATTCCTGTAGTTTAATGTGTTTGGAGAGGGGGGGGGGCGACCCTCTGGGCAGATCGGGCAGGCTTCCAGCGCTGCTCTGAACGCAGGGCTGGGCGGAGGTGGGGGGCTGGAGAGGGTTTGGGAGGTGGGGGAGGAGAGGATTGGGGGTGGGGGGTAAGAGTTGAGGAGGTGGGGGCACCAGGGAAGAGCCAGGTCAATATCCCTCACCCCTCTCTGACAGCCAGAGTAAGACCTTCCTGATCCACGAGGCCAGTGGACGGAAAAAAGGGAGGACGTCTCAACAGCGGAGGGACCGCTGGCCGCGGCAGCCTTGGTTCCAGCAGCAGCAGGGCTGCAGGGCTGCAGGGGCGTGTGTCCAAGAGGGTCCCTGTGGAGCAGGCATTAGGATGAAGGGCCCCAGTGTTGTTGACCTAGCCCCGGGGCGCGTGTGTCACCGGCGCGGCCATCAACGGCTCGCCTGTCATCGCATTTGCACTTCAAAAACATAAGGCGCTCGTAGCGAGGGAGGCTCAGAGGCGATGGGGAGAGTTCATTAGCTTACAGTAAACCAGACAACTGACGCCCTGAGAAACCCTCTTGTAGGGGGGTGGTATCGATGCTCTGAGATTGTGATTGTGGTATCAAAACATGAAGGAGGATATCTATCGCTTTTGTTATATAAAGTGATACTGTTTATGATACATGATAAGTTCCATGTAGGTATATATGACTAGTTTTTTGGGGGGTCTGTTTTTTTTATATAACCGTATTTATGTTTTTTGATTAAGTCAGGGCTCACCAGTCTCGGTGTGATGGCCCTGAATAAAAGGTCGAATCAAATAAATGAAATGCTGTATTTATGACATTTCAGGTGAATAATAATATTAATGATGTGTCGTTTTCAAACCGGGTCGATACCTGCGTTCCAGTTAGTAGCCAGTGTTCTGGGCCAAAATGGAGATTTTCCTGTCGATTCCATCGTGATCGTTCAGTTCCAGGGCTCATCGGGACCCCTGTTGACTTCTCCTGCCCTTGTGCCTCAGGGCCTTCTCCTTCCCTTAGATTACAACCCTTTTTCTTTTGAATAAATCATATTTCAAAAGAACGTTTGGCTCGATCCTGCATTCCTGAGTGGGGCGAGTGCATTAGCCGCCGTGTGTGAGACAGGGCGCGGGACGGGAGAGGCCTTCCAAACATTTCGGCTGTTTATGTACGGTGGTACCTACAGCTGTCTCGTTTTTCTCTTTCATAGTCGGGCGCAAGCATGCAGAAAAATACGGTATACATATTTCAGTCTTGGGATATGTATGAAATATGTCTTGCCTTTTGCAGGAGAAGGAAGAATCTGAGGGAATTTTCTGGTGGTCGTTTGTCTGATTGATACAGTGATGATCACTGCATGACGACAAGTCGTCTGATTCAGTCTGTAAGTGTGGTGGAAGAGGAACAATAAGATCCAGACGCGGTCGGTGCACACAGACTGGATACAGGGCTTTTGATTTAGGGTCAGTGGCTCAGCTCATGCTAGCTCATAAAATGTTCCCTATTAATATTTGAACACATCAATTGTTACCTCTGGCAAAGACGTTCCTCCCTTGAAAAGTAAATTATCAGCGGGTGGAGTCACAAGGGATTGAGTGTCTGGCTTTCTGTGTGTGTGTGTGTGTGTGTGCAGGTGTGTGTGTGTGAGTTCATGTATGTGCGAGTGTGTGTGTACTGTACCGTAGATACGTGTGTAACCCTGCCTGTGCGTACACGCGTGTGTTATTCCTTAAGTGTGCGGTCAATTCCATCTTTAAGTGTGCAGTCAATCCCATCCAACAATTCTCTTGTTTGGGGATTTCATGAAACTAAACAATGCCCTGGGCATGTTGTATTCTCTGGAGAGCTGTTGGCCAAAGCAAGCAATAGCTCAACACAGATAGAGAGTGGAGGAGACATGGATTTACAGGTTCATTGTCAATAATGTCCATAGATTGTTGTTCGTGTTATACCGAGTGGACTGGACGAAGTGTGTTTTGATGAACAGGATTTGCACACTGTCGTAGGAGCGGATCAGAAGCCTCTCCACCGTTGGAATGGGGTTTGCGATGCTATTAAACTGGCAATAGAAACAGAAACATGGCATCGTGAGATGGAATAGCATGAATTTGAAATGGCGTAGTGTCCTCGACTCCCTGACTGTTCGCAGGGCCGCTGTGGGTCAGGATTCAGAGAAAAGACCTGTGGACAAGAAGGACTCCAGTGGATTTACAGGCTCATCACCGCGGCGATGTCGTCCAGTCGAGCGTGAAGGTTTCTGGGGGTTGACCACCCCCCCCTCCCCCCTGCATCGCTGGTCATTCTGCTTCCTTTACAGGAAGTGGAAGACGTTGCATGGTTCTGTGCACGCCAGCACACAGTCAACACGCGATCGACGTCGGAAAGCAAAACGCACATATGCTCTCAACTGTTCGTTTTAACGCGCCCACGCAAAACGACCACGCGAGTCTCCACGCTCGCTCTAAATGCCACCTGTCCATCACCGTAATGAGAAAACAGTGGCTCTGTTTTCACTAAGGAAAACAGCAATTTAGCACTGGTGGTGATGGTGGGTTGCCGTCACATCATATCACACATTACCGACTTTGGTTTGCAAAACCACCTCCACCGCCACCAGCCAAGCCAATGCTCATGTCATCTTCACATCACAAATCGTAGCTCTCGACGCGAATCACTGCACAGATGCCAAAGTGCCAAAGGGGCTCTGGCCACAGCAAGCATCAGACTTTAAAGTGATTTGAAACGAGAAGCAAAGGATGGCTGGATCTGCCTCGGAGGCTAACACAGACAGAGCTTCAATCTTCAATGGAATGGAAAAAAGAGAGAAAGAATAAGACTAGTGAGGGGAAGATTTAAAAAAAAATGAGAGAAACTGTAGCTTGGCCAGCTCGTCCATCGTTTCTTTTAAAAGGTCAGGATTTTCGGAGGTGGAATTGGGGAAGAGCACACTGAATTGCAGATGCGCCGAACAGCAGGGTATCTCACGCTGCCATGACCAGCTAAGGAGAGCTCCTTTAAAACACATCTGCCAGTAAACATTTTGGCTCGACTCTGGGTCATCTCTCCTGTCTGTGCGCGCGACTCAGCCGAGCGTGAAGATGGACCTGTGTGCAGACCCGTGACCCGTGAGTCACTTCAGTCTCGTTTACCCCCCGCCTACCCTTGTTAATTGTCAGGGATGTTGTTCTGCAGCTTGACTTACTGTCCTGGAGTCTTCAGAAGGTTCCGGAATTCAGAGCTGTTGTTTTTCGGAATGTTATGGATGTTTGAATTCTCTGTTGTTCTTGTCTCACAGATGAATTCCAGTGGATCTCTGGGCAGTAAACACTGCTAAACTAGCGATTTCATCCCCCACATTTTGCTGCCTAAGCACAGATAATGGCGAGAGAGTTTTCACCATCCTGCCGTCCGCTGGAATTACGTCCACAAGCAAAACGTAATGAAACATTGAGCAGTCAATGGAAATGGCTGTTTCTGTGAACACACCCCTGTTGTTAAGCTTGTTAATACTGTTGCACGGCGACTTGCACAGTCAGGAATTTCGATTTGCTAGATCCCCTGAATCTGTGGTCTTAAATAAGTAAACAGAAATAAAACACACGAGGCCCGCGATAGATGGTTTTCTCCGAAAAGTCGGCAAGATAATGTAAAATCATATCCGTGGCCGTAAGTCTCAGAGGTGCAGTTGGGGGAAAGCAGAGCAAAATGGGGGCAGAGACACCACTAGTGAGACTCCGCTGAGCCCGGCCCATCAGTAGCTAAGAGCCTCTTTACTTTCCTCAACCACTAGAGAGAAGACTAAATGTCCTGCCAGCGTTACGGTGGGGAGGACACAGCCGCTTTAACAGGGACAGTGCGAAACACGGATCGCTCGTTCGTATAAAATACAAAATACAAGAAAAAACCCAGAGACACGCTCTCTACGTATTGTGTCTACGCCCGAGCAAAACAACGTCTCGAGCCCGTTGTGTGTTCTCTCTCTCGGCTGTCATGGTGATGAAGAGGTCGTCACGCGGAGCGGAGAGGAGGACGACAGGCGGGACAGATGTGCGGTTGGTGATAAGTCCCTCCATCAGGCTGTCTCTGCCGCTCAGTCACCCCTGGGACCACGGAAACATCTGGAAGGAATCGTCGATGGGCCCCCCGATACAGTAACGAGCGTGATGAAAAATGAATTTTCCGCGCCACTGTATAAACACAAGCTGACCCGAGACTCCATCAATGCACTTTGATTTGTGTCTGTGCTTGTGTACGTGTGTGTGTGCGTGTGTTAGGAATACACCGCTGATCCAACGATTAACATTCAAATCAAAGGAAAGTCTTGCAGTAGAGCAGATGGATCTTAGCGCTGGGTTCTCGCACCTGGTGATTCCCAGAAGATACGGCATTTGATGCTCCGTCAACCCCTCCAACCACAACACCTGCTTGAAGTTCATTGAATTAAAAATAGGCAAAGTTAATGATAAACTGTAACAAACAGAACAATGTATTTTAAAGAAATATCCCCAGAGAACGTTGGGGTTGGCGTCGACCAGCGTTAGCATGGTCCAACTCAGACGCTCAGTGTCCACAAGGGCAGCTTGACTAGTTAAAGAGCTCTTGATATCCATTAAACATGAGTTGTTAGAAGGACAAAAATGGCATAAAAGCTTGAGCTGCCTGGGTCACAGGCATTGTGCGGCACGTGAACCAACAGGCCTCACAGGGGGTCTTTTAAAGTGGGTGGTGGCACCTAAACATTGTTTGCAGCTCAGTGCCGTGAGGCGAGAGCAACAGGGGGCAGCCTTGGGGCAAATCTGTGATGAGCTTCTTGCAAATGTTGTGGATAATTTTTTGTGTCCACGCAGGAAGAAAATAACACCTAAAAAACATCAGAGATTTGTAACTCTTTAACGATTAGTAGAGGTATGATAATGTAATTTTGGATTGATAAACTGCTAAACCATAATTACAAAGTATATTAAAAACCAGTAACATCATTTTTTGATGAGTATGACTGCTAAATTCTTATTACAAATCGTATTAACTGTTAGAGGAAACAGACAAAAAGAAAAACATTCATTTCAACGTATTTAATAAGTAAATAAGTATTTATCTATTTCTTTCTGTGATGGTTTTTGCTGCACCACTTGACTGACAGGAAGGTTTTTAAAGGTGTATCTCAGAACGCAGTTGTGGCCTCTACCGCAGACCTGAATCCAGCGAAAGTACTCAAACTCCACCCCAAGCTAGTCTCCGGGGACCTCTTCATTATCTGTCATTAAATGTTTTAAAGTTTGCATAATTGATCCTCTCCAATAAGTCGTCATTGATTTATAAAGGTCTCGGCTGAGGGAGGTGTTCGTTAAAAATTCATAACCCAGCTATGTGTCTGCACAATCCATTAGCTGCTCTTGGACCCAAAGTCCTTCTATTGATTGACCTTGTGCAGAGAATCTCATAGACACTGCATTTTTCCCTCCTTTACAACCCTGACTGTGGGAAGAGTTATGTTTCAGCTTTTCCCCCCTGATAGCTTTACTTTGATTTTCTCTACCTCTTTCCTTCTGTATGTCTTTCTCCCTCCCTCCATCTTTCCCCCTCTCTCTCTCCATCTTTCCCTCTCTCCTCTCCATCTTTCCCTCTCTCTCTCTCTCTCTCTCTCTCTCTCTCTCTCTATCTGTCTCTCTGTCTCTGTCTCTTTCCCTCTCTCTCCTCTCTCTCCTCTCTCTCTCTCTCCTCTCTCTCTCTCCTCTCTCTCCTCTCTCCTCTCTCCTCTCTCCTCTCCCTCTCTCCTCTCCCTCTCCCTCTCCCTCTCCCTCCCCTCTCCCTCTCCCTCTCCCTCTCCCTCTCCCTCTCCCTCTCCCTCTCCCTCTCCCTCTCCCTCTCCCTCCCTCCCCTCCCTCTCTCTCTCTCCCTCTCTCTCTCCCCTCCATCTAAATTGAAGACCTTACTCCGAAGACGATGAATAAATAAAGCATGTTCCATAAACAGCTTTCCACTATTATTTGAGCCTCGCGCTTTGACAGCCTCTCTTCCCTGCCATCAAATTCAAGTGTGTAAATTTTCTAAAAGGCTCTGAATGTTTTATGATGATTTCAGGGAATGATGGCGTAATAGCTGAATAGTGAAGCTATTAGTTTTAATATTTATATTGAGTGCTTTGAATCATTAATGTGACAGGATGTAAAATCAGAGCTGTGGGATGTATGTACCTCCGAACCACAGCCACTTGGTAAAAAATATTTGTTTTCCTGAGGCCCCCGCACCAAACTGTTGTGAGCGACCCATCAGGGTGAAGGGTGATTCTCCTCCTATCAATTTTAATCTTACCTTGAGAAAAGCACTTCTTGAAAAGAGTTTGTTTAAATATAGAGAGTCCCTGGGAATGCGTGTATAATCTCTCTCTCTCCCTCTCTCTCTCTCTCTCTCTCTCTCTCTCTCTCTCGCTCCGTCTTGAGGAAGCTGCGTGTATAATTCAGAGGTCAAGTCGAGCACGTTGACTACATTTACTCAACTACTTCAGAGTAATGTGATGTTTGTGTTCGGGCGAGTTGCGTAGACCTTGCCCGAGTCTGTCCGTTCCCACACGCGTCTCCCCGGACGTAAACCACGTAAACACCCGACGACGTCGCCGAGTTAGCATTCTGCACTTTCGCCAGATTTCGCCCTTGAAGCTTTACGTCGAAAGTGTTGTTTAGTCATCGGAGGGCTTTTGAGAAAGATCTTTAAAAAAGGGGAGGGGGAAAAGAGTTTGTTGCCCGCACTCTCCCTGTGGTGCGATGAGCCTTGCAGTCTGTGTGTCTTCTGCTTTGTGGAGCGCTGCAGAGTTAAAGGCCAGTTTATTCTTGTGGGTATCAGACGGACGGGTCCTGAGGGGGGACAAACTCTTTCATGCACAGTTAGTGCACTTGACTCAGCGTGGGGAGAGACTCTCTCGGATGGAAAAGCCATGTTTAGAGGACGTCTTGTGAGACATTAAAGCACTGCCGGTCCATTGTTTGAGCTCTTCCCTAAATGTCACTTTCCTCTCCCGAGCCTTCCTTTCACAGTGACATGGTGGGATGCGTCACTCCAAAGCCCTGTTTTTTCCTCCCAGTGAGAGAGTTCCTTTGGAGAGGGAGGCGGGAGTGGAAATAGCCCCGTTCTGATGAAACGGGGGATATCGACGACAACAAATAACAAGCTGTTGAACTTTTTGGGTTTATTTAAAAATTCTGGAAATGCCGTTTGTTTTTCTTTTATTTCTGTCATTCATTCGTCAGTAGTCAGGTTGTTTAAGGTTCCTTTAATGGACGGCCATGTTCCTCAGAGTGATGAGGAAGTGGGAGGGGGGGGGGTGACTAGTTTCCATACCCTACTCCCCCATTCCCCCTGCTAAGGAGCTTGTAGTTATAGGATGATCTTGTCTGGATCTGAATGTTGGTCTAATCCAAGAAGAGGTGCCGTGACTGGAACAGATGTTTCATATGGACTTCTCCTGTGTGTGTGTGCGTGTGTGTGTGTGTGTTGTGTGTGTGTGTGTGTGTAGTGTGTGTGTGTGTGAGAGACCACTCTACCCAATCTTCCTGAATACACGAGAGCGTGTTACCATCACCTGCTCCTTGCGTTAAGAGCCAGCATCAGAATGACTTGGGAAGCTTCATGTTGTACATGACCACGAATCACTATGGGATGCATTAGAGGGGGACTGTGGCATTTCAAAGGGCAATCAGGGAGAAGGCATCCTTCTAACACTGTGTACACATCTATCGAGCGCGAGCGAGAGATCGAGCGCGAGAGCGAGCAGCTCTGCGAGCGTGAGCGCAAGTCTAGACGCGCGAGATCTGCTGATAGAGAGCTAGCTCTAGCTCTCTCTATCTCTGATCTATCTCTCTCTCTCTTCTCTCTCTCTCTCTCTGTCCTTTCTCTCCATCTCTCTCTCTCTCTCTCTCTGTCTCTGTTTCTGTCTCTGTCTCTCTCTCTCTGTCTCTCCCTCGGCCGTGTCTCCTGCCTAATTGCTATGAGGGCTTCACTGTCGACACCAGCACTTGTTCGGCCTTGCAGAATACATTTTGTATTTCGGCTGCCTGGAGTAGAATTTGAAGAGATGTATGGTAATGGAATCCTTCTTCCCCACGTAGCACAGACCCAGGTACTCGTCTTGCTCTGCACTCGGGATGGGCGTGATTACAGATTCCGTAGACCGTCGGTTAGGTCAATAAAAGTTTTTACTTTCAGAAATTTGCTTCGGAAACTAGAGAATGAAATTCAAAAGTAGACATGTCGATATACCGTATTTGACGACAGTATTTTCGTCGCCGTTTCTTTGTTTGCTTAAAACCTCTGTTGTTTTGCTCTCCGGGAGAGAAGGTTCTAGAAGGGAAGCGATGTGTGTAGGGGCTCTCAGTGGAGGCGCTGGTCCCCATGGTGACATGACACGAGTCTTTCAGATCCTCTCCTGGGCTGCACTCTCTCCTATGTCACACGCCCGTCTTCCTGTCTCTGGAGCGTCACCGTCACCTCTGAGTCACCGCCATCCCCCATGCCTGTGTGAACATACACGCAAACCACACACTTACAGTACACACCCCCACACACACCCCCACACACACACACACAGGCCGCCACAGTCGAAAATCAACACCAGCTCCCACAAATCCCAGTTTTTACCTCACCAGGCAGCATGATATTTCCCACACAGGAACAGAGCCTGGCGTCGGTGCTAATCCACTAAGTGATCCTTCATAACAGTAATTACAAGTTTTTCATCATTGCGTACGTGACAGGTGTAATTAGTGCAAGCCTGGCTAATTACCACGACGATACACACACACACACGATACACACACACGATACACACTCGCACAAAGACAGAGGGGCTCCGAGGTCTTTCCAACAGAGAGAGAGAGAGACATAGAGAGACAGAGAGAGTGTGTGCCGTCCCAGCATTTGTATAGCCAAACATCGCCTCGAAAACATTGACAGATTTCCCCCTCAAAAATCGATTGGCTGTACTGCGATAAAGGCAGTTGCCGTGGTGAAGAGCCACAGTGCACTTTACCACAGATGAATGATTGACAGGCACAAGTCCCCCTCCTGAACGGTGCGAACCCGTGAACCTGGTTAATATAACATTAGAGGCATCTGAGTGGACCTGGTGAGGAGAGAGGCGTTGAGGGGAGGCGGGGGGAGTGGGGGGGGAGGGAGGGGTGTGAGTGGTGAGGTCAGCGGTGTTCACCAGCCAGCTCCGCCACCTCAGGATCCCCCCCGCCCCCCCCTCTCCCCCCCCCCAAAGCACATCACAGGGGGTCTCGATGTGGGCCTCATTAAAATCAAGGAGATCTCATGTAAGGACCAGGAGGGGGACGGCTAGTCCCGGGCTCAAAGCCCCGAGACTCCCAGGGCATTCCTCTTTGAGGAGGCGTTGCTGGAGAAACATGGGGGGATGAAACCTCAAACGGTTTAAAACAATGGACGTTTAACACCCAGCCTCCTGCACTTCCTCCTCTCCTGCGCGGCGCCCGCACTTCAAAGACTTGCCACCGAGCGGAATTGAGATCCCTGACTCGTATTGGAAGTGATCCGTGTCAAGTTCACCTGAGTTTTTTATTTCTCAATGTCCTTGTTGGCAGGATGAATGCAGACTGTCAGCTAGGTGTAATGTGGCTCTGGCTCTTTGCTGTAGAGACAGTATGTTACCCTCTCTGGCTCTTTTGCTGGTTAGGCTGTAGAGAGTACGTTACCCTCTCTGGCTCTTTGCTGGTTAGGCTGTAGAGAGTACGTTACCCTCTCTGGCTCTTTGCTGGTTAGGCTGTAGAGAGTATGTTACCCTCTCTGGCTCTTTGCTGGTTAGGCTGTAGAGAGTATGTTAAACCCAGCTCTCTCTCCCATCCCAGCGCCGGGTCCTAGATTAACATTTCCGCCTTTTTTCATTAGCCGAAGCGAAGGAAAACACGGGTATTTGCAGCTAAAATGTATAATTGGGGCTCGGCAGTGCGTGTTTTTTCCTTCTATCGAACTATTTATTTTTCATGATATTTCAATAATTTACACGGTTGATTGTGTAAAGAGCGGGGCGGAAGCGAGGCTCTTTTTCTAAGTCGCTGCGTTTGTTCAGCTGTCTGCCTTATACTGTCGCAGTCGCATTTCATCTTCTCCCTCCTTTATTTACTTTGGGCTTTGGCTCCCTTCCTAGCCGTGTATTAAAGCTTTGCAGCTTTGCGAGGACAGTCAGCCTGTCGGAGACGAGGTGTCGGCACGCATCATCAACGCCTTTAATGGCTAACATCAGAGCCCCTGACAAGGCTTTCTCTGAGGCTTAGCACCTGGAAAACGACGAGCTAGCCCACATAAACCCCACACTCGCAGGTAGGGATGTGTGTTAGCATCGGGGATGCGTTAGCTGTTTACCTTCGTAAGTGACTGGAGGCGTCGCGTGGCGTTTTTTTTTAAAGGCCGGACACGAGGCCTTCGCGCGGTTGTCTCGTCCCGGTGAACGGACTGGACTGGAGAGATCTCGGTCGCCGCGGCAGCGCACACGCATGGGGGGAGGGGCCGTGGGGGGGGGGTGGGGGGGGGACGGGGCTGGAGCGCTGTGTAGTGCTGCTGGAGAGCAGTTAGGATGTCATTAAAAAACCTGCTGTCAGACAGAGGGCTGTCCCTGACCAGCTCGTCATAACGAGAGGACGGGAGGGAGGGAGGCGGGAGGGAGGGAGGGAGGGGGTGTGAGGGCGGTGGGGAGAGGGGAGGGGGGGGCGGGGGTGCAGTGATTTGTTTACTGCTCCAGTCTAAGGGACCTCTTCTTTGGGGGACATGGGGGTTCGCTGTGAGCAGAGGGTAATTACGCTCTCTCTCCTGTGTCTCCAGGAAGCCTCTCCAACCTGACATGGGAGGGCAGGCGTGCCTGGCTTACAGGCCAGACAGTACAGGAACAAACAGCAATGACAGTGACACTAGAGCGCGGGGCGCGCACACACAACACGCAACACACACACAGGGACACACACCCAAATCTCATGCGCTGAAACACACAAAAACGCACATACACACATCTCTCACACACACACACGCAACACACACACAACACACACCATCCGTAGAACTGGCATGTGCCCCAGGACGGCAGGGATGCCAGGGAGGGTGGAAGCTGCAGTTAATTAGGGCTCGGGTACACACACTTACGGCTCTCACACCTCACTCACCTCCAGCCTGTTTCCTTCCTGTCATTGTTCCCAGCTGCTGTGCCAAGGAGACACACACAACAAGGTGGGCCTCTCCCCCCCCCACGCATCTCGTTTTCCCACTATGACAAGATCTCGTGGTTTACCCCCAGAACTGTTTGAGAGCTGTGTGTGTGTGTGAGATGTGTGTTTGTGCGTTTTTGTGTGTTTGTGCGCGTGGGATTTAGGTGTGTGTTTCTGTGTGTGTGTGTGTAAGATGTGTGTATTTGTGTGTGTTTCTGCGTGCATAGACACATTGTGTACGGTCATCCTCACCTCAAACCTGTAACACTCGCGTAGGCAGCTGTGGCTCGTTCATCGGGTTCAGTCACTTATGTCAATATATTTATTTCCTCCGATTAAATGTCATCAATGATGCTTTGGAGAGAATCCCCATCTTGTGAAGGCGGGAGGGATGATGTTCGATGTTGAGCAAGCTGGGACAGAACTCACGGCACGTCGCAGTGACAAACAGTAGAGCAGTGAGTGACAGATTCTGGAGTGTAAGCCAATTGCTTTTGGAAAGTCAGTAACACACTGGTAATACTAGTGCAATACTGGAGTTTATGCCATAGAAATGGTCTTCCCCTCCATATTCACCCCGCTATTTAGAGAGGCGTGATCTCCATCGGGTTTCGTCTCAATAATACACTCGAACCCTCAGCTTCGACTGCTTGCTCTTTCTCTTCAGCAATTAGTTTGTTTGTAACAACAGATGGTGGACCGTGTGCATCCCACGCGGCTGCAGAGCGATGGAACGGATGTTTATTTTTGCATGTTTTATCATGTTTAATACCGATAATTGTCTGCCAATACACGTCTAATCTATAGGATCATCTGTGGAATATAGCTTAGGGCGTCGACACCGCATTAGAAATCGAACATAAGCCTTCAGTTGGGACATTGATTAGCAGCTTCTGCATTTGGGGATGTGAGCAGATCTAACGAGTTTTCCCCCCCAACTGAAAACGTGAACGGTGTGATTATTGACAGACTTCAGGTGTCGTCTCGCACCGTTACAATCCATCTGTTTACACAGACTTTTCTTAATTGGCAAACCCAATATTTAACTGTGCGTGCACCGTTAAACGCTTTCCAAGCAAACAAGAATGGATTTTTATAAGCTTTTCAAATGTGCTACAAAACACACTAGCGACTCATGATGACACTAATATACTTGTGTGGAAACTGAGGAAAACTGATTTGGTGGCTTTTCCCACGAAGGCTCCGAGGTTATAGGATATTTGTTTGTGTGTTTATATTTGTGTTGATTGAGGAATATGGCGTTGCGAGCCGATGCTTTGGCAGGTTTACAGAACATCATGTATTATACATGCGTACTCTTTCAGCTATGCACAAAAGCCAGATGTTCTTTTTATCAGGGGGTCCCTGTGCCGTTAACATGTTGGAAGGGAATGTCGGTTGGAAACCAAACAACAACAAAAGAATGATTTCTGTTACCAACAAGAGACATTTTGGTAGGAACAACAAAAGGACTGCTTGAGTTTCCTGATCGGCGTGAGCCCCGAAAACGCTGCTTCCGAGTGCCGTTTGCCTCGTACACAAACAAGGGACTCTTTAAATACCCCTCCGTATCTCTCTCTTTCTGTCTCTCTCTCGCGCTCTCTTTCCTGCTCCCTCGTTCTGTCGCTTCAGGTCAATGAGGGAATTTCATGTTGCTGTACGAGTGCCGGTTTCCAGGAGTCTCTTGGAATATCGCTTTGGCAGGGTGACAAAGAGCTCTCTCAGGGCCAAACAAACAGCTGTGACATATGGATAGGAGGTATTCGGCCCTCTCTCAGCCTCTGCCAAGAGACGGAGAGCACTGAGACCTGCTGTTAAACCAACGCAGCGAAGGAGTCAGGAACGCGACGCGACGGCTCGGCCGGGTCGCATTAGAGCAGAAGCTCCGCCCCCTCAGCTCTGAGCCGTGCAGGAGGTCTAAGTGATGCCCCTGATGAAAGGCTGTGTTGGGCCGCAGCTCTGATGCCACAGTGAGGGGTGGGAGGGGGGCGCAGGGGGGGACGCATGGAGACCCAACCCTGAGCATCCTTCACACACGGTCACTCGGGAGTTTGAGAGAAACCTGATAAATAAATCAACTTAGAGGCCTGCTGAGGTTTCAGGGCCTCCTTCTCTTCTTGAGCGGGCAGATGGAGAGACAGGGAGGGAGAGAGAGAGAGACAGAGAGAGAGAGAGATGGAGGGAAGGGGAAAAAAAGACTTCTTCACGCCTCAGTCCCAGAAGGCATGGAGGACCAAAGACACCCTCTCTGTGATTCTTTCAAAAATTAAATATATTCACTTATCTGAAAGGCCCGGGCCAGATCCTCATCATTTTCTTTAACGTCCCAGATGAAAGTGTGAGGACTTTCCCATTGGCTTTCAATCGGCAGCTCTTTGAAATCTCATACTTAATGATTTGAAGGTCTTTTAGAACTTACTTTGGGACAACAATTTCTGAACTGCTTTTTTATGTGGAGATGAGTAGAAAAGGCATATCTGAAAACATCAGGGAGTTGTAAATTACCAGAACTCTAGAAGGTTCCGGTGGTTATTAGGGCTTAATTGAACACGACTGACTTTAGCCCACTAGTCCATTTCCTTTTTAATCCTCTCCAAAAGTTTTATTTGTGTAGTTACTTATTAATCACAAAAGTACTAGATATGTCTCAGATTTTGCCTGGTTCCCATGGAGTAACTATGGGGGCATACGAGTTAATAGGAACAAGCCATGTACAGAACAACGCTTTTTTTCTGTTGATGAAGGTTAGGGGCCATTGCTGTGTGTTGGCTAGATCGGGTCTCCACCCCACCATCGCACTTCATCTCCCTATTGCTCAGAAGTTGAAATTAAATACTTCAGTGGCTGATCTTAAAATGTGTCATGATCAAAACACCCGCAGGAACCAAACAAAACAAAGAAGTGGAGAGGAGGGAGGAGGAGGAGGAGGAGGAGGAGGAGGAGGAGGAGGAGGAAATGTGAAGACAAAGGCAAAAAACTCAAATCCCCCCCCCTCCTCTGTCACCGTTAGAAACGTAATGGTTATGTTTACCTTCGCCCCCCAATGTTTTCTCTCAAGGCCCCCTTAAACATATTTGACTCCAGGAAACATTTCATATCATTTTATTTTCCGTTGGCTTATTCATTCCGTTTGTTCTCAACGGCTGTTAAGTTTGCTGCAGTTTGGCAAGTGTTGCGAAGCCTGAATGGGAGACGTGTCTTAAGGCACATTTCTCCCTGACAGGGGCTGGCGTAGGAAGGTGACAGCGTCGGCTGGAAACTCTTTCTTCCCTTTGTGATTCTGATAAGTAAGCGCGCGCTACACCCCTGTGATTAAAATCTCCTTCTGATATTTCTATCAAGATTTCTATTAAGAGACAGACTGGGGAAGATGCTGCCAAACAGCAGGCAGACAAGACAAGCAAATACATCGTACTTCTGAAATACCCAGTCCAAAAGAATGGAGCGTTTTTAAAATATTTAAGCCCAAGTTGTTTGGCATTTTTTTGTTGTTGTTGTGAATGCTAGCTACTGTCTGGCAATGGAATGCATCTGCAAGCCGGGATGCCAAACAATCAGCTTCACGTCTAGTACGAAACCAAGGACCGTCATTCTGGAAAACAGGAGAATATGACACACAGGGAACACCCCTGCTACGCACTTGCTGACAAGCGCCACGGATATCGCATTTCACCGTGTCTGCATTACTTCAGAGTCGGGCGCAATAATAACTTGCATCAGCTTGTCATCTCTTAAGCATCTGGTAATTGTGTTTCCACCGCACAATTATCTAGTGTGAGACGGGAAACAAAAGAAGGCTTCTCTAACAATTTCATATTTTCACCCATGTCTGCAACAAAAGAGTCATTTACATATCCTTGGGCAAGAGTCTCTCTCTCCCTCTCTCTCTCTCCCTCTCTCTCCCTCTCTCTCTCTCTCTCCCTCTCCTTCTCCCTCTCTCTCTCTCTCTCTCTCCCCCTCCCTCTCTCTCCCTCTCTTGTCCTCTCTCTCAAACAAAAGCTCATTTAACCCCAGGTTAGATTACACCAGTGTGGTGATTGCCTGGCCCTCATCCAAGGCCCCATTATCATAGAGGAAGCCACCTAATCTTAAGCAGAGAGCCTCTTCATTGATGTATTATTAACAAGCATGTTACAGTGTTATGCAGAGAATAGCTCTCCACTGGGGATAGGTTTAATGGGGAGGCGAGGAGAGCTTGCGGTGAAGCAGTGTGCGATGAAGGGGCCATGGTATCGGGTACAGGCCACTGATGATGGTAACCCCTCATTAGGGAAAAATGGCTGAGGAGTGTCCTCCTAGCAATTAGCTTAATAGCATATTTGATATGTTAAAAGGAGTGGGGCCTAATCGAGGGGGCCTCTCTCTCGACTCCTCCCAGACAAGATACTAATGACTGGACAGACCTGTTTTCCTCTGAGGTTCTGTGAGGTACAAACGATCATGGAAAAATTGAAAAACTGTTATATACAGCGTCGATATTGTGATTATTAGTGACAGATTTAGGATTGTTTTTGGAGGGGCGAAAATATGATGTTTATCATCAAATCAAATCAAAATGTATTTGTATAGCCCTTTTTACACGCAAGCATGTCACAGAGGGCTTCACATACGCCCATAGAGCTGCCCCTCAACCACCTAAACCCTCAACCCTCATCATCCCTCCAACTCCTTATTTTCATTTCTGTCTCGTTTGCGTCGTCGTCCTTCCGTCCTCCTCCTTGGATGAGGTCTTATTCTTGTCCCTGACCTCCTTAGAAGTAATGCCCCTCCCGGACGTGTTCAACAGCCACATCTTCCTACACAGGCACGCCTCCTTCCCTCTCCTCACACCCTCCTTCCTCGCTCTAATTGACTTCATGCCTGATCATGTACCAGATCCTCCTTTCCACCTGCTCCGCCCTTCTTCGCAAAGTAACACCGAATTCTCCTGTGCTCTCACTCTATTAACGGAGTTGATACCCAAGCTCAGCTCCCCGCTATTAGACTAGAAGATGCTAAAATCTCATTTTCAACTCGATTTAACCTGTCTCTTGCTCAAGGGGGTTGGGGAGTGTTCCATCCTCCCCTGTTCCACGCCGCAATTAAAACAAGATGTTCCTGTACGTCGTTAGAATCACATATTAACATCTTTGTTAGCGCGCCGCGGCAACAGACGAGGAGTTATCTCGAGCAGCACAGTAGTCTTTGAATAAACTATTTACCGTCGTCGTAGTTTCCGCTTGATAAAACCCGATGGCCTCTGTTCTCATGTGTTGTTTGGTGTTGTCCTGTCGTGGGGTGTTTCATAATTGCATTAGGAACGGAGTCACTGTAAGAAACGATGGCCTTTCCTATTGCACTTGAGTTTCCCAAAGGTGTGTGTACAAAGGATTTCGACTCTGACTTATTCATAGCGATTCTTCTAGCCTTTGATTCAGGTTTTTCAAGTAGGTATCCCAATTATAGTTAATAATTCAGTATGCTTTATGCAATTAGTTCAAGTGACCTAGATAGCAGTGACTGAATATCAGGATTTAAAATTAAGTAGTTTTCAAATTCCACTTTATAAAATGGAGAATCCCATTACCAGGCACTTTCCCTAGGTTCAGTGGGCCAGACATCCAGCATCATATTGCGTGACTCGCCCAAAGCATTATTACTGTATATATCACACATGGAGGCAAAAAAAAAGACCGCCTTTTGTCTGTTTCACGCCGAGGAACCTTGTGATATTTAGATTAGAATGCTGGACGGCTGGAATGCACGGACGGAACTGCGATTCCGTATTCTACTCCACACTCCACACGCGACACAGAGTAACCTCAGTAGAAGGCAGCCACACATTTGCATCGAGTCTTTCAAGGCAGAACGTTTCCTTCTACCCAGAGTGAAAGGCTCGTTTAGGTAGCATCCTTTAGGAGCTTGTCTCTGGCTGTGGCTTTGGGCTCCCCCCGAGCTGAAACACAGATCCTCCACCGACACAGTCAGGCTCTGTGTTTAATGGTGCACCAATACCCAGGTTCACTCTCTGCTACGGAGGCTCCTGTCTGTGCCAGTGACACGGGTATACCCTTCCCTCGCAGCGATCGAGCACTTTTACCAGGCCCGCCTGTGACTAAGTGCTGTGCAGTTACCCCAGCGTTAGTGCATTACCCTCTGCACAACCATGATCTTAATGAACCCTCCGGCGTCTTACAGCAAATCAATAATTAAACGACCTCGAAAGGAGCTTTTTTTTCTCTTCTCCGGAGCTATTTGAGGAGTGACAGAAGGTCAGAAAGTTTACCCGGCTTCTTACAGCGGCGAGAGATGCCAAGCACATATTTCTACAAGTCCCGTTCACAAGGGTGGAAGTGTATTTGGAGCCGGATTTTTTTTTGTTGCAGGTCTTGGCAGATTTACCCACACGTATATACTGTAGATACAGACATGCATACTAGTATGTGATGTATAATGTATAATAGCACAGCCACCCTAGCAGTGGATGAACACAGCTTACATGTTGTAAATGCACAGTCTCTCAACGCCGTCACACGCAACAGGAACGACACCCAATCGCACAGACATGCCCCCGGGTTTAATGGACGGTCTCAGCCGTCGTGAGCAGGCCTTCATTTTCACCTCCTTCACACCTATTGATGTATCTGACTGGCATTAACATGAGGTCATCGCCCTGGCCTCTGAGGCTGGCCTCTGAGGCTGCCCCCGGCGACAGTCGGGAGGGGCGTCGGCCTCTTCCCCTGGATGAAGGTAGAGGACATCCTCCACTTTAGAGGGGATGATTATGGAGTTATGGATGTCAAATGCCTGTATTTTCGACAGATTTTCACAGATCGACAACAACACAGTGAAGCTGCACTGTATACACCATACAGTAGTGCATGATGGGTAACGGTGTAAAGAACTGATTTATGAGATTATATGCAGCATTGTTGTTAATAATTTGGCGTTATAAACAGAGAATGTATGCTTTTATTAATTAAATTAAAGATTGCATCATATTTTAAAGCTTCACGTACAGAAAGACGTCAGGATTCCTATAATTTGTGATATTATAATGTGAAATGCATTTGCCCAAGCCAGCCTTAGCCTGTTTATATATAAGTCAAACCCTTCATGATGGGTGTTATGGAACATCCAATCTGCTGGACCAAACACAGACATACTGACATACGTACTAGGAAGTGATAAATTGCATCCCTGTGTTTACATTGACAGTCCTATTCAAATGAGCCATGAACATAACAGGAACATAACTAAGGCTTCACGTTTTAGTGTGATACCCGCACCGTCGGTTTGGCAGGAAGCAAGTCCTCTCGTGCTTCCTGTTCAGGAGGTTAAGGACACCGACTCCTCGCTGGTATTCCCCACAGGCACGGCTAGGTTCCTCGGTTCCGTTAGCCCTCTTTATCCAAGTACTCTGACGGAACCGACCCTCAGCACTTCTGTGTGCCGTCATCATCCAGTCACCAGTGACATGCAGATGCACAGGACGGGAGAGGATCTCCGCGTTCATCCATTATGGATGAAACGCGCGGCAAGGGTATAAACGCTACTGCCTTGTTGCCGAGTACTTGGCCTTTCCTATACCCCATCCCGCAAGACAGTGAGATGTGCTTATGGATGGGGCTTTTGGGGATTTTGTTGCTCAGGTTTTGAATGTATCGTCTTGGTGAAGCGGGTCAACGTTGCTCTTACACACGTTGAATAAACTTCCTTCTCATTCACGTGCAGAAGCGTGATCGTCGTGAAAGAGCTATATCGCTCTATTCCTTCAGCTCTTGTCCTAGTGGAGTTTCCCAGATGTGCACCTGTGTCTCTGGATGAAGTATTATCCTGGGTATGGTTTGTCCTCTGTCTCTCTCCCTCCCTCCCGCCTCCCCCCCCTTCCCCTCCTCCCTCCTCGAGGGAGCGGCAAATCCATCTCCACACAAACTTCCCCATAATTAGCTGGCCTGCGTGTAATGGCAGAACAGGAGGGACGCCGTGCCTGCAGTGGGAGTTTGAATGACAAGGTCCTGCTCTCGCCTTTTGTTGAATTAAGAGAGGATCGCCGTCAGAGGTTTTGGTAATATCGAAACGGTCATTTGCATATTTGCGGCGATATTAAAGGGATCAGTTTTAGCCAGTGAGACACAACAAACAGAGCGAATGAGGACAGCACGGTTTAATATCACAAATGACACCCAGAGAGCAACCCCCAACATTCAAGCCTGATTACAGCTACTTAATTAGGAAGAAGGCTCACACATCTCTGCTTTCGTCTCTCTCTCTGGTCTCTACGTCTGCTCTATCTCTGCTCGTCATACTCTCTCTCTCTCTCTCTATCTCTCTATCTACTCTCTTCTCTCTTTCTCTTCTCTCTCTCTCTCTCTCCTCTCTCTCATCTCTCTCTCTCTCTCTCTTCTCTCTCTCTCTGTCTTCTCTCTGTCTCTCTCTCTCTCTCTCTCTCTCTGTCTTTCTCTCTCTCTCTGTCTTTCTCTCTGTCTCTCTCTCTCTCTGTCTCTCTCTCTCTCGCTGCTCCACCATGTACGCCAGGAGTTTAGTCCTAGATTCAATATTTACCCTGCACTCCTGCACTTATACCAGGAGTTTCTACCGAGAGGACTTTGGGGGCGAAGAAGGGGTATGTAATATTAATCATAAAATCTACTCCCCGCATGCAGGTGCAAACCAATTAACAAGCTGGCATTTAGAGGACTTTAATTAATATTTTGTCACAGATGAAATCGGATGTCTGATGTGTTTAAACGCCTTAGCCATGAATAATCAGACAGTGAGTGCTGAGTAGTGCATTGGCAGCTGGGGGGGGTCAGGGGTGGGGGGGGTAGGGGTAAGGGTATCAGTCTCCTTCTGTTGAAAGCTGGTGCTCTGTGTGTTCCACAGGCAGGAGGACAAGGCCTGAACACAGTTAACAATGATACATAAATGTCCTTTCGTTTTTAAAGAGGCTCCATTTAGAGGTTTGAGGGCCGTTCTGAGCCTTCGAGATGTCTGGTTCTTGCGCGCAGTCCGACCTCGAACCCCTGGACGAGAAACCGGAGGAAGGAAAATGAAGTGAATTCTCCTAATCAATCTCCGTTAGTTTTGTGACCCAGTGCTGTTCTGATTCCTCGACATACCTAAACTCACTACAGATACACCATCCACACCATCGTGTGGTCTTGGGTGGTCCTCCCGATGAACGCTTCACCGCTGCCTTGCCCCTATCTGCCCCTCTTCAGGTTTGAGAGCAATCGCCCAGGAGCTGCAAACTCGCTAGTACTGGATTTGAGCAGAGGACGGGGGGGGTGGAGGACGGGGGGGGGTGCTCAGGGGTCAGAGGTCAACAGTCACAGAGGCCACGAAGAGGGCTCTCCTGGGTAAGGATCGGGGGATGCCTTCCCCTTAAACAGACACGCCGCGGCCAGGCATCATGGGCCAGCCCTCCAGTCGCCCCGGGGCTTGAATGCATTGTGAGGTTCATGAGACGCTGGGCCGCTGCTGCTGCCAGCGATGGGGGCTGCTGTCTCAAGCCTCTCTATCTCAGTCAAGAGGCTCTCGCGCTGCCGTCCTCGTGTTGATGTCGGCTCGATGTTTCACCACGAGAAACATAAGTTCCGTTCGGTGTCCGTAGCTTGCTGTGTTGGATGTTTACGGTGAGGACATCGACGTTCTGCGAGTGTTGATGGAAGGTTGATGTGTGGTTGTGGTGATGAGCGTCGTGGTTTCGTTTAGTGTGATTGGATGGATTGTTCCCTAGGTCCAGGCCTTGCTCCATATTCTGCTTGTCGGAAACCAGCTGCTGTAAGAACTCAACAGTGCCTGAAAACGTTCAAAGTATGTGAGGTAATATCGCCCTCAACAATCCTATCTCACCAATGTACTAATTGCTAAGCATCTTGCTGTGATTACCACAAACGACCATTCATTGAGTGTCTAATTCATTTAAAGGACAGTTCATTTGCATGTTGGTCTGTGTGTGTGTGTGTGTGTGTGTGTGTGTGTGTGTGTGTGCGTGCGTGCGTGCGTGCGTGTGTGTGTATGTGTGTGTAAGGCATGCGTAAGGCCTGATTGGGAATCCACTCAGCCAGAACTAAATCGTATTTGCTCTACACACAGTAGGAGAAAAAAAATCGTATTAGCAAAAATAAATGTCGGTGGGTTGTTAGAGAGTCTGATTATGTGTGTCCCTGGCAAATTGGCGGTAATGAGTCAAGAGACTGCACTCGTTCACATACATTAAAACAGCGATCATTACGAAATTAGGGCCTAGATTAATCCTGTTAATGACACGCTGGTGTCGGGGAACGGAGTGCCACAGATGGCAGACGGGAGAGACAGATCGCCTAGGAGAATAGCGGAGGGAGAAGAAGAAGAGTAGAGAGGACGAGAGAGATATAGAGACGAGACGAGATGAGCATAAGAAATATAGAGATAGATATGATATTAGTCTATCATAGAATAGCTACATAGATCGAAACTTGCTTTAATCTAGAACTCATGCATCTCTTGACATGTACAAAACAGACAGATAGAGCGGAGAGGGAAAGAGGGAGGGAAAGAAAGAGAAAGGAAAAAGGAAGAGAGAAAAATAGAGCGCTAGAAGGAAAAAAGGAGAAAAAGAGAGGAGACGAGAGAGAGAGAGGAAAAGGGGAGAGGAGAGAGAAAGTAGAGAGAGAGCAGAGAGAGAGCGAGAGAGAGAGAGAGAGAAGACAAAAAGAGAGAGAGAGATAGAGAGAGAGAGACGATGAGATCAGAATGCTATCCCTGCTCTCTCTCTCTCTCTCTCTCTCTCTCTCTCCCTCTCTCCCTCTCTCTCTCCCTGCCTCTCTTCTCTCCCTCTCTGCCTCCCTCTCTCCCCCTCTCTCTGATGCTAATGCGGGGGGCTGCTCCTGCGCCGCGCCGCCACTTGAAATGCAAACGAGGGCTCCTCAGTCGACTGCTAATGAGAGCATATCCCCGCGCTAAGGAGGGAGAGGGAGAGAGGGGGGGGGAGAGGGAGAGAGGGAGAGAGGGGGGAGAGGGAGAGAGGGAGAGGGAGAGGGGGAGAGGGGAGAGGGAGAGGGAGAGAGAGAGAGGGAGAGGGAGAGGGAGAGAAAGTGAATAAATTAAAAAAAAAGGGAGAGATCTGAACTGTGGATAAGAAGCGGCATCAGGAACTCTGATGTCCCCAATTAGGAGGGATGTCACCCCCTGTCTGGGCCGCAGTAATAAAGCCCTCACTCTGTATTCCAAATCACATGGCTCCCACACTGTTAACATTCTAATGTCTTGGGCGTGCACGGTAACATTAATTACTTGGCCATTTGGATGACTCTTGAATCTCCTTTCTGTTTGCCACCGAATGGAAATCTGAGCTAAGGCTTAGGACTGTTACATTGAAAAATAATAAGTCATATTTACCCAACTGGCGAGCCTCAGTCATGCCTACGATGCGATTGGTTCAACTTTTCTTATTGACTGTTTGGATATACTGGCACACAGTGTACATTGTTCGGTGAATTTCTAACAAGGACGTGATCTCTGCAAATTGAGTCGTTTCTCTGTATTTTGTGCGTTTGCAGCTGAAACGAAGCTCGGGTGTTTTAAGTGAGGCCATGGCACATTTAGATTTCATTACAGGTGTTTTAAATCAATGCAAATCCCGCTAAGCTATGCTTAACAGGCAATTCCAATAATTTAAGTCAATCTCCCAAAACAATTTCCACTCACATTAAAATTTATGGTCACTTGGAGAATTCCAAGCATCATGAAAGGCATATCTGTGTCTGAAAAGCCCCATCTTTCTTGGCTTGGCTTCTCTTTCTATCTGTGTCACCCTGCGGAACAAACACCTCTTGTCCCGTCCTCGCTTCTCTATCCTAGTAGATCGGAAATTGCACGGGAATGGACATTCTTTGGGATTCACTGACTCCAAATTGACAACTTTCATCTGGCGCCTAGCTACGAACGCGCCGTCTTGTTTTCAAAGTGTGGTGAACCCAGACAGAAAAAGGTGAACCCCATTTTGTGCTGTGTGGTGGGTATATACCCAGAGATGTGGTCTTTGGGTGGTAATATACAAGGGGAAGACCCAGATAAAGGAGAGAGATTACAATTCCTTCCCCCTGTGTTGCGGTGGTGGCAGAGTCAGCAGCAGCAGCGAGAGGGCCCGCTGGAGAAGACGCTAGAGAACGTAATGGTTGTATTACTGCATCCGACCATGCATTATTAATGCTAACGTGATCAAGGCAGGTGGACAAGCCCAGGAGAGATAGCACTGCTTAATGAACAGGCCTCTCTCTCTAGGCTGAACACGGCCTGGCAGCTGTTAGTGTTGCACTGTGAGGTGTTGGCTCCTGTGCCTTTGTGGCTGAGGTAGCCCCGTATTTAATTTACAAATAATCTACAGCCGTTTCTAATTGACTCTTGTTCGTGGAGCAGCGCTTGTGTCAGTTCTGCGGTCATGCACTCGGCCCGTATTAAATGAGGTAGTAATCAGGTCTGGGGGTTCTGTTTGTATATTTCTTTTTTTAAAAGCAGGAGAAAACATGTAGAACATTGTGCAAGTCAATAAATTAGTCTTCCGTGTCTGATGTTCAATGTTTTTTCACTGTTGTGACCCAATGCAAATTTTAGTCAGGTTTTAGCTCACACTAGACTTTTGTTTCTTCAAAGCACCATCGTACTGTATATCCACAGCTAGTATTCAATAGCTTTGAATTTCTTTCTAGTTACATCAGCAAGTTCTAAAGAATTACATTTTGTCCATTTACCGTATTTTTTTAAATCCAAACAATACATGGAAAATACAAATATCTGCAAATTATACCAAGTCATTTGAAAATGGAGGCAGGATGTGACCCGTCCTCACTTCCTGTGTGCAGGTCCGGGACATCGACAACAGTGTAAAACACACTACAGGGCTCACTGACAATGAAATATATTTTATGGTAAAAGTAATTGTTGTTGTAGGGTACCGCTGCTCCCTTAATGCTTGGCCCACATATCCAGCAGGCCTTGTTATGATATCAAAACCAAGATCAGTCAGATTAATTAAGAACCAGTGAAAAAAGAACGTGAGGATCCAGGTGTTTCGTGTGGCAAAAATTCAAACGTTATTTAAACATCAAATTACTCTGCGAAGTGCCAACCTTCCAGATTCTTTGTGAAGGCAACTGAGCAGAGGAAGTCAATGTATAATCTTACTATTTTAAATCGTACTAATTCAGGAGACTTTATAGTCTAATTCACTCATCAGTCCAGAAAATAAGGTATCATACCAAATATGCAAAAACTGCAATTCTTTCTGAGTAGCCCTGTTAGCAGTACACATCAGATCTGATTTGATCCGTTCAGAGCCTATTGAGTGTGTTGTAGTTGATGTTTTTAGGTCACATACTGCCCCCTGGTGGACATTGGCCGTATTTCAGACATAAATCAGTGCTTTTCAGTGATGGCAGATGGCATCTGCAAGTGTGCTGAGCCACAGAGCTGAAAGAATGAACAACAGCAAAGGGGTTGGGCATCTGACACGAATAATAATTTTTTCGAAACAACTGATGGACGAGTGAAATTAGACTGAAAGACTAGTCCATGTACATATTTGTTTACTTTATTATTCATTTTAGTTTTACAATTAATCATGATTCGCTGTCAAACCCTAAACAAATGTCTTTGAAGGATATTCTCGACTAACCCCAACCGAAAGTCAAACCCTTCCTAACCCGTGTTCCGCACCCAGCCCGTAGCCTCCCTGGTCAGGGTGAGGGTGGTCGGTAGTCTGGGCCTTGGAAGGAGCACCAGGAGGTGGTCTCATCCACAGAGACGCGTCGGCCATTTTGGAATGCAGCTCAGTCCCTGGTTTAGTTCAAGGATCTCTATTCTGATGAGGAAGGCAGCAAACATAATGCATTAGGACCTGGGGGATGGAGAACAGCTCCAGTCGGGTGTACACACACGCACGCACACGCGCACGCACATACATTGATTCACTCACGTTCAGCTCTTCAGTCAGGTATGACTGGGGTTAATGTAATACTTATTGATGTGCTATGTTTGAGACTGAGAGAGAAGGATGGGGGGGGAGGAGGGATTTGGGGGGGGAGGGGGGGTGGGGGGGGGGTTGTGATGCCGCCTGGCGCCTCAGCCGAGCCCCCCGCTAACCGGCAGAGCGCCGTTCCTCGTCAGGCAGGATTAGCGGCACGCCCGGCTGGAGGAGACGTCCCGAAGCCCCGTGTGCGTGCGTCACGCGGGTCGGACGCGCTGCACCAAACCTGGAAGAAGGAGACAAAAAAAAACACCTCTCCATTTGTGTAGGTTTTAGTCACGGCTGCAGCGCTGCAACGGTTTCAGAAGCGGCGGGGCGGACGCGAGGAAAACAAGGGGCTGGGATTAGGTTCGCTCTCTGTCTCAATGTTCTGAATCAGGTGATCGCTGATGGAAAGGATGCGAGCGTTCTCCAGGGGTCGTCTGTAGTAGGGAGGCCAAAGCCGAGGGCTCTGTCGTACAAAGTGTCCAGATACCTTATAAAAATGGCACTCTCAACTAGTTTAGTCAACTTATCAAGCTGGTGCTGATAAGCCGGTGTGAGCGCTGGGCTTACCAGTCAGATCTGTTAGTGCTGCTCTAACTTGAGGTAAAGTCTGGTTTCTGTAGAGTTCAGGTGTGGGGGGGGCCTTACTGTCTTGTTACGGTGAACAACTAAGAAAAACGATCCAGCCATCACCACTCAGAACAAATATTTACCCCGAGAACTATCTTTATATTTCAATAGTTTGCAAAAAAACCCTAAACATTACAACCATGAAGCCAGGAATTGATTGTAGCTTTCGGGAGGGTAAGACTGTAGGTTTGCCCGAGGCTGAAGATTACCACTGCTTTTTTCATACTTTATTCTTACCTGTTCTTTCTCCATGTATTGGGTCTGTGTGAGAGGCAGGGCTTCTATTCCCCAGCCTGAACAATCTGTTTGAATTCACAAGGTTGTGAATAAAACAAGTCTGTTTCTCGTGCTCAGCTTAGTGTATAATTCAGGACCTTGCCATTGGTCATGAATTGACAAAGTCCACATAGAGCTGTATACCCACATACCCTGGTAAACAACACAGGATCGCAATGGCCGTCGACCGTTAAGGAGTGGGACTTTGTTAATTGGGGGGAAATGTTACAGGTGGACAGGAAGTGATTTGGGAGTGGTTGGGAGCCACCTGTCAGTGCTGTGTGGTTTGCGGTGAGGGGAGAGGAGAGGACGGTGGCATGGAGATGTGTGTGGTGAAACGCGGGAGAGAGCTGCCATGCTAACAAAGCCACCGCCACCAGCTTGGACTGGGGGAGACGTTGATCCTGAATATTTCATGACTCCTCCGAGCTCAAAAAGACTACAAAACTGGGCTGGCTCGATTGGAGAGGTGTGAAGGTTGCGACCTGAAGCGGAGCATGGGAAGCTGAAGGCTTGTCCAGGAAAAGACAAAAACAATATAACCCATTTGAAGACCAGCACATGAGACCAGGAAAGTCATGAAGTTTTTTTTTCGTGTGAAAAAGACATTCCTAGCAAGTCCTAAAAAAAAGAAAGATATATTCCACCTAACACCACCACCGAAGGATGTTAATTTGCGTCACGTGAAGCGGGAGAAGAAGAAGACAATAACTTATATGACTTAACTGATATGTCTTGATGAGAGCGTGTGAAACTCACACGGATCTCACAATTCTCACCTCCGCTCGAAAAGGGAAACAGCAGCGAGGGCCTCGGAGAGAGGCGCCCCTGTCCCCGTGACAACCATCCCGTCTCCCCACGCTCCAACATGGCGGAGAAACTCGAGGGCTGTCGCCGACGACGACAGAGAGCCTGGCGTAGCTCTGCCTGAGATCTCCCTGCGTTCCTCATCTCTCCCCCTCCCTAATCAATATCAAACACAACAAAAACGCGAGCGCAGGGTAGACACGCGCGCACACACGCGCACGCCAAACAGGCGAAGGCAAACAAATGCCTGTTCAGTGGGGGGAGAGAATTAGAGATCTCTGCGGGCGTCTTTGTCTTACCTGTCGTTATCTGCTTTAGCACTTAATGAGAGCTCCTCTATTGTCGGTCACATCGCATTTGTTTTATACAAGTCCCTTTGAACAGCTGAGATATCGAGCCGCCTTTGATCATGGAATCCTTCTGAATTTCAAATCAGAAAGGAGACCCCCCCTCCTCCTCCCTCCTCCCTCCCCCCCCCCACCCATCTCAGGCTAGGTCGTCTTCCCTGTTTGCTGTGACTATTTTGTTTGTTTACACACACCAACCGATGCCAGGAAGAAGGGGGTGAAAGGAGGAAAAAGAGATGAGAAAGAATGAATCTAAGGAAGAAAGGAAGAGGGGAGAGAGAGAGACGTGAGAGAGAGAGAGAGAGAGAGAGACGTGGGAGAGACCAAGGAGACGCGGGCCGCGTGGGTTGTGTAAATTTTCTTCATTAATGTTTATAAATTTAACAAAGAGAGAGAGAGCAGGGTAGAGAAGCAGAAACATTGCCACGAGACTCTCTCTGGCGCGCGGAGTCCTTTTCTGAAGGCAGACGTTTTCTAATGATGACCCTTGGCGGCCCGGTGGCACCTGGGACTTCCCCCCCTCGCGTGTGAGGGAGGCTGATGAAAATTAGCCCATTCTCATTTCAAACAGAATTTCGCCCAGCCCCTGATCACAGTGGAGGCTCGCGGTCCTGGGGAGAGCACACGCACCACCGAGAAGCTCCCCCCCCGCGCCCGCCCGGCCGGGGCCCCTCCCCTGGCCATTGTGGCGGGGAACATGCGGTGACATGACTGGGGGGACACGAGGGGTCTGGATGTTCTCCGGCTGTTATTCCCTGTTAAAAGATTTAAACCATCGGGGTATGATAGGTCCCTTTGATGTTTGTTAAGCACAGAAGCCAGGGAGCGAGAGAGAGAGAGTATGGCTGAAAGAGAAGGAGAAAGAGAGAGAGAGAGAGAGTATGGCTGAAAGAGAAGGAGAAAGAGAGAGACAGAGGTTGAGGGAGAGAGAGAAGGAGAGAGAGACAGAGGTTAAGGGAGAGAGAGAAAGAGAGGATGAGGTGGTGGGCCATGGGTTTCTTACCAGAAGGCAATCTTTTTTTTCTTTTTTTTCTTTCAAAGCCACAACGAAGAAAGGAGGGGAGGAGCTGTTGGGCGAGAGAAGTGCAGCCACTTCAGCAGAGGAGAGATAAAAGTACAGAGGTTGAAGCGGAGGCCAAGGCCCACTGTGAGGCGGAGATTACTGGCAGAGACGAGAAGGTGTGGCACTTCTTCCACTCTGGCAACTTTCGCCTCCTTGAAATCCCACTTTGACTCGTATTTGGGTCGTGTGCAGGCCCTGTGATGGGTTATTAGCATCGACCCTGGTTTATACACATATAAAGAAAGTTAGCCAACATCTAATGAAAACGTCAAATCCCCCTCTTCTCTTTGATGTTCCACATATATCAGTTGCATGAATACACTCTCCTCCTGACCCACCTTCCCCTCGAACCAGTCAGAGACAGGAAGCCTCACCAGACTCTTCTATGAACTCACCTGAATGTCTCCTCCCTCATTGTGTCATTCCCAGGGTGTGTTCAAACTACGGGTGTGCGTGTGTGCGCACGTCTCTGTGTGTGTGTGTGTGATCTGAGTTCCGTCTCCAGTGTTCAGTAGACAGATGGAATCCAGTCTCAGCATAGGGAATACCAAAGATCTGGAAGCGTTTTCCAAACAATTAAAATCTTTGATGGTTTAATCTGTTCACATCAAAAGCAGCAAACCCTCTGTTTGATTTCCTTTTGATGACACAGAGTATTCAAACCGATCTCGCCAATTGACAGCAAACACGGAGCTGGATGGGAGAAGCCCCTTGGAGAAGAACGATCCAGACATTGATGAACGTCTACGTGACGACAAACTAACTACACTTCTACACGTTGAAGAACGTCTACACAACTAGGAACGTCTAAACGATGAAGAAAGTCTACACGTTGAAGAACGTCGACGCAACTAGGAACGTCTAAACGATGAAGAACGTCTACACGTTGAAGATCGATTCCACGATGACCAACTACACAATTACAATTACAACGTAGTCGTCGTTTAACACATTATTCAAGTTGATCTTTTTTTTTCGCATAATATGTGTTTTAGTGTTGGTAAGAAGCAGGGATACACACAGTGTGTGTGTGTGTGTGTGATACACATAGGCCTATTTGATCACACCAGCTAGGGAAGGACAACACGCTAGTCAAATGTTTGTCTAAGAGGGGCGTAGCTATGGAATTTATAATCGACAAAACATTAGAGGACAAAAGTGTCTCTAACTGCCTGACGAGCGTTATCCTGACCCATTTCCTCGTTCTCTTCTCTCTGCATGCTCATTAGGAGAGAGTAATCGCAGGAGAGAGTTCCTCCCAGTCCAGCGGATTAGCTCAGTCAGGAAGGCTTTCTGACATTCTGACAAGGCTCTTCTAGGATCACCCCTACTCACTCTCTCTCTCCTCCAGAACTCGACTACGTCCGTCCCTGACTCTGACTGGGCCCCCTCTCTTCACGAGAGAGCGGGAATTCATTTACACAACTGGCCTTTTAATTGAGCGACGAGCACAACCGACGAGATCTATCTTTGCAGTTTCATGCGCGTACATATTTTGTGTCTGATATGTATAATTGAATTCTGACAGCCCTTTTTCAGAATAGACTGATCTTTACACCGTTCAATGAAATACAGTGTTTTCACAGCCGTTGGTAAAAAAAAGAAAAAAAAGATATGCATTGTTTTTTGAACATTTCCATTCTAATTTACACATCCTTTGTGGGAGAAGCGTGTCACACTGCAGGTACATACACACACACACACACACACACGTATCACACTGCAGGTACATACACACACACACACGTATCACACTGCAGGCTGCTCGGGTTCGATGCCCCTCGCGCTCCGGAGGTTTGCACTTGATTTCAGTTGCGTGCGGTATGTTTACATTTGTCTAAAAGCAGTGTAAATTGAATTCTCCTGAACGTTCCCGACAGTGACTACAAGTGTAAAGTGGTGTGTACAGAGTTGTATACGCCCCCTTTGGGACCAAGCCCCCCCCCACACACACACACACACCCCCCACCCCCCCCTTCATTCCATCCAGCTTTGGAATGATGGCTCTCACAGAGGGGAGAAAAATAATCAATAACTCACATAGCATCCAGCACTCCGGAAAAGTCCATTGTAAATTAACTTGACAACAGGGACGTGAAAGAAGAGGGGAGGGAGGGGGGACACTCCTCTGAATATCTGTTTGTCCGCTTCCTCCTAGACGTTTGGGAAGGCAGAACTGCTAGATAGGGAGTAATTGAATGCAAAGTGCTCTTTTTCTCCCAGACTTCTCTGCGAGCGCAGCCCGCCACCGACCCCTTGAGGCAAGACCAGTCGAAACCCGCATCAGATCACAAGGTGACATATCAAAAACCGTGTCACTAAAAAAAGGCAGTAATGGCTGCCAAAGATGTGGCAGCAGTTGGATTTTTTTCTTTTTTTTTCCTCTTTTCATTTTTCGGGCTGGGCTCTTCTCTATCGCTCCCTTGCCTATCGGGGTTGTAGGGTATCAGAGGGAAGCCGGCGCTCAGGCCTGCCGTGGAGCTGTGGGATTTGATCTGGATGGCTTTGTGACAGTTGGGATGAAGGATAGCGGTTAGCACTGAACAGCAGCCTCAGAGCTGATCAATGGGACCTCTCAGACAGGCCTGTGTGCAGGGGAGTTATGGGATGATGTCTCTGCGTTGTTCTGAAGCCCCCCCCACCCCACCCCCCCACCCCGTCTCTCCCCCCCTCCACCGCTCCCTTCTTTCTCCTCCACCTCCAAAAGCAAGTGGATGACAAAGTCATACACCAGCACGCTACATGAGAAATGGGGGCCTGCTGTCTTGTATGTCTCTCGCTGCGGGGGTTGGCCTCGTGACGTTTTGCCAAGCGGGCGCGCGAGTACAAAGACGAACACATCAGCCGCATTCTAAGTATTTTGGAGGAAAAACCCCCAATAGATTTGCCATTTGTCAGGGAAATTGATGTCCGGTTATAGCTCTTCGTTGTTGTTTACGAATCACTTCAGATCAACTGACATTCTTTAGACGGGTTGAGCAGCGTCGCTCCTTGTGCAGTGTAACAGAAAGTTGAGAAGGTAGTTAGGTTGGTTTCCCCCCAAATCAAGGTCGTGGCCGTCAGCTATGAGAGATGAGGTTGTGATAAAGGTCTTTAAAATGGGACGCTCCCTCTCGGGTCGGAAGGCCTTCATCAAAGAGCCGTGGAAAAGGCCACGGATGTATCTAGAAGGACCAAAGCATTCCAGCGGGCCACTCCGCCTCAGCGGAGGGTCCCCCGAGGGGGGGGGCGCTCCGCGTCGTCGGAGAAAGAAGAGAAACGTTATGGATCAAACGCCCAGCGACCACGTGAAATCAGAGGCGGGGGGGAGGAAGGATCGCCGAGGCACCTTTCACCATTTAGAGGGAAGGGTGCCAGAGGAAGCGGAGGACTTTCATTATGGATGTAATGGAGAAGCCAGCCCAGGTCAGGAAGCAATCATCGCCGAGACACCCGGCCCAGCGGGTAGCACCTCTCCTCGGGGCCGCGGTGCTCTGGGCGAGGTGTCCTTCACAGGGACGCCGGAGGAGGAGGGTGGGGTCCAGAAGTAATGTCACAGGTCACTCTTCCATCGATGGGAGTGCAAAGGACCCGTGAGAGTGTTTTCCCAAAGCAAGGAAATGTGGGAGGGGGGGGGAGGGGGGGGTGGGGGTTTCAGGTGCTCGGTGTCAGCCTCGACATTGTCCAACCCGAGTCGGGCTGAACTCTGGATAAGAACGGGACACAACGTTCTTCATCAAAGTATTGTTTGTTTGTTTTGGGGGGTTTTATACAAAAAGAATCACGTTCAACCGTCCAACCGTCAAGTCCTACGTCCATCTCCCAGCTGGTCGGCGGGATCCGCGCGGCCCCCTTCAGGACAAACAAGACATTACGGCTAGCGTCCGAGGTCCAGCCGTCAGCTGGTCTCCCTGTAGAGAGACGCTCCTTAATTAGCAGGGGCTAATGAAGAACAGAAGTTAGACTAATGTCCCCTCTCACCCCTCCCGGGCTGAGCCAGGCCTTTTGGCAGGGTGAGAACATGGACCTCTACAGTGCTGAACATGATGCCACCGTACGGCCATTAACCCTGACCCTGCAGTCCCCCCAGGGTTACATCTGGCGCAGGGTTGGACCGGTACCAAGTCTCAGTGGGCGACTGCAGAATACCAGAGTGTATAATTTGATAGTCTGAGAGAGCGGGGAGAAATTATTTCCCCGACCACCACCACGAGATTCCCATACCAGAAATATCAATTCATGGTGGTTCTTCCTCCTTTTGTTACTGCTAGGGGAAAGAACCCATGACGATTGAATATGTTATGCATTGCTTTCACATCGTATTTCTGTATTTGCCTGAGCTATGTAAAACTATACATTTCATTGTAGGGGCTGGCGAATATGGTCACGCTGTACCGTGAGCCTGTTAACGTCTCCGGCGCGACACACACCCTTCCACCGCAATTGTATGGAAATGAATTCTGGCTTCTGGTGTTAGCAGGTATAAATTAATTCTATGATAAAGGACGCCCCTGGACCGAAAGCAATTGTCCCACAGGACAGCAGTGTGTGTGCCTCTGCGGGAGAAACATGATGGGGGGGGTGGGGGGTGGAGGTGGGGGGGGGTAGAAAAACAACAGTGTGCAAAAGTCACGGCAAGGAGGCCAGCCTCTGTGTGTCTGTTTGATCAGCCCTGGTAGCGATAGAAGGAGCGGATAAATATTGTATAAATGAATTTATTGTATAATGTGAGCAATCAAATTAATTAAGGGGTCCACAGCTGTTGGAGGGGGCCAATAAGGTCCATGAATTTTTCAGTGCTACCAGTTCTGCCCCTAAGATTTCGTGATAAATATTTCTGGAGGTCTTGGATGAATTTTTCATGGCTGAGTGTGGGAGATGAAAGGCGATAGAGGGATCCAGGGGACGTCTGCTCCTGCCTGCTGACACACCACGGAGAGGTGCCTCAGCTCCAATCTTTATCAATGACATCCGACCAGCAGCATTGCTTTAATTACCCCTGCTTTGTCAGGGACCCCGACGCAACCATTAACGGGCGGCACCCGGAACAAGAGGGAGACATATGGTCGCCGGGTGATTGGTTGCGGCTCGGTTCAGACACCCGCATGTCCGGCCCCCTTTTTTTTTGTTTTTTTGAAAGGAAATGATGCAATAGTGATCAAACGGAGATTCTAGAACAATGCCCCCTCCTCCCTGTGTGTTTTGCAGTCGACGGAATTAGAGGTTCGTGGATGATGCGCTTCAGCGTGAAGCTTGTGAAGTCCCTCCCCTGATAACAACACCTACACGGCGAGCCAGACAGCTCCGAAAGTCACCTTCAGATCTCATCCGTAGCATTTAAACGACGAGTCATTACCAAATTAATTAAGATTTTGACAACGATATTACAAATCTGTTGTCTGTAACTTAAATGCGTCTCCCGCACGTTTCGAATGACGGAATGTTTTATGAAGGCCTGTCATCTTTTTTCTCCTGTCAGTTTGTGCTCTGGGGTTGAATGAGACCGCCCAATATTCGCCTCCCCCCCCCGGTTCCTCCGTTTCACATTGCGGAGGTAAGTTAGGTAAATACTTCAGGAGAGGAAACATCTGGTACAAGGGCAGCACAACAGCTAAACCCCAGCTGGGACAGCGTTCACTTTGAGCATTTTCAAGGCCTGTTGAAGCTTGCAAACAGCAAATGAGCTCCACTGTGAATTGCGTTTTTGGTCAACTCCTATTCACTAGAATAGGTATTATATGAAAGATTTTCATCCCGGTTCCAACGATGAAAAACCATGTCACAGTCTGCATTGGATTTCAAAAATAATCTTTTGGAACCGCAAAGTCTGATTGTATGAACCAACTTCTTTGATGGATTGCTATTATTGGGTGTGCCACGTCGATGACGACGTGGCCATCCTTTGTAATCTCACATATATATTTATTATTATTATTGTTTATTTTCCCACCCCTAAAACTCGGTCAATATTTGGACTACATAGAGAACGACCCGGTAAAACGTTCCGTCTTGGTAGCGATTGAGTTGCTTGTATCAGAATTTACGTTCCGATGCATGGTTTAAGCTTAAAGTACATTTTTGTGGCGAAAAGTGAAGCTAATGTGGCTAACTTGCTAGCCACAGTCATTGACGTTCCTACCGTCACTAACGTCACGAAAACACGCGTGACTGCCAGGCTGTAGAAGAACATTCGTTTAGCAGCTCGTTAACTTCTGGGAGATAGCTAGGCTAACTTGAAATGCCAGAAGCATTACTTTACCCTTACATTGTAAGGGGACTGCAAAAATACTAGTCCGGTCACCGGTGGTGTACTGTAGACACATTTCTTGCAGCAACTGAATGGTGAGATTGTCCGAATCCTAGCTAGGTGTTGTTGAGGATAGCGTTAGCTTGTTTTAGCCATTACCTCAGTTTGCAACCGCCCAACTTTGTGTACATTTAGTCTAGCCAGAGAGGCAAATTTCAACTATACAGAAGAACGCTACCGAAATAAACGTACTGTACTGCAAACGATTTGTTTTAAGGAGTTTTTATTTGCAACTGTCTGCTTTTGGACTGTTTAGCGTAGCTAGCTCTAGTAGATAGCTCTACTGTAGTGTAGTAGTAACGCTAACTAACGACTGGCTGTTCGTTCGTGAAGGCGCCAAAAGTGGATGGTAAAAATAGAAAAGGTAGTCTACAGTAGGCTACATTAAACCAATAAAACCGTTTCTAACAACGTTATGTTTTCGCCGTGTTTGTATTATTCAATTTAGTTGTAGGCCTATATGTGCTTACTTCTTTTTGCTATACAGTTCAGGTAATGCTAGCTAGGCATTTAGGAGTTGAATGATCAGATCAACCCAACATTCTGGGTTAAATGGTCAACCCATCTTGCTGGGTTAACGTGTGTTCTGTCCTATATTTAACCAGCTGCTGGGTTGGAATTGACTGGGCTGTTTTAAACCTTACCCAGCATTTTTTAGAGTGAACTGTGTCATGTAGGCTAGGCTGAATTGTGAGCTCACGGTGTCCGGTAGCCTACTCTATGCTATAAATATAGCGAGCAACTCGACATTCAGACGTCTCTGAGGTAGCTTTAAAATATCAGAAAACATTTATATATTGACGTTGATACATTTAGATGAATCAATATGTCCTACACCAGCTTGCGATCCATTTTATGACATTAGCCTATGTTGCCCGGGCAACACATACTACAGCGGTCTATGATGCATCTGTTTTCAATCGTTAAAATAAACATTACTCACAAATACATTTTCGTTGTACGATTTATTATGACATTAGATTACAAGTAAACGATTGGTTGGTGAAATAATCATTACCTGTGATTTCAAACGAGTACTGCAACGCTGTAGCCTACGCGAGACACTGTAGCTAACAAAAACATCCACAGCTGTTTACAGTAGGAAGTCAAACGGCGACAGAACATGTTCGGCACTCCCTTAAATCAAAAGTATTTCAATAAGTGAAACTGTCTGACTACTAACCCGAACTTCATTGACACAGCCTAAACTTGTCAATCTGTTCATGAAAGCAATATTTAATTTCAGCCTAAACCGTACAACGGAACGTTCAACCAACGATCGCCACCAAGACGAACACTGTATTATACAATTTACCGGGGCAGCTTCTCCACAAAGGGCTATATCGCATTTTGCGTTGTTACTGACAATGATCGCTATTGAGCTTTTTATGCATGAGCGATTTTCCACTAAATAAATGTCAAGTTTATGTACGTTTTTGGGGGCACGTCATAAGTTAGCAGATATAGAGCTACTGTTTGAATCGCCATTCCATCAGAAATATTTCCAGTGATAACGTTGTTACAGTAGCTTCTTTCCAAGGGTGTTCTTAATGAATTATTATGCAATAGACTATGAGTAGGCTAAATGCTTGAAAATATCACTAGAAGGGAAAAACTTAAAGGGACGGACAAGCAGGCACACCCTCACAATTTCCCCAGAAATTGCATGCTCTCTAGTTATTATTTGGGTTTTATTTATTTTTTTATACATCTTTAATTCAACAAAACGAATCTTCCCATGACAAAGATCTCCACTTCGGAGCACCAATAGTTTAATTCCTCTATATTCTCACCGATCAATGCATTCACTTCAAAGCCATGGGAAACACTCACGTCCAAAGCAGATTGATCAGTTCTACAACAAGTCATTAACATACAAGGTTGTTAACAAGTGAGGCCCCTCTGTACTGTATCTCAGAATCAAGTGATGCATCGATGAAGCCAGCCTGGAACTGTTAACGTCTTAAAACCTTTAGCGCTGCAGTGAGGGATCAACCACCATTAAACTGATCCCTCGCTCCTCTCTCTACCTCGCCCATCCCCTCTCTATTTTTCTCCCATGCTTTCTACCTCTGCCTCTGTTTCTCTCTCTCTACTCTCTCTCTCTCTCTCTCTCTGTTTCTCTCCCTCTACCTCTCTCTCTCTCTCTCTCTCTCTCTACCTCTCTCTCTCTCTCTCTCTCTCTCTCTCTCTCTCTCGCTCTTTACTCAACATTGCCACTTAGCTTCCAGTCAGCGCCAAGGCATGAGACCACTGGTATACTTTACTGATGATAAATTTATAAGCCAAACTTGTGACTAGCCGAGGTTCACTTTACCGAGGCGGTGTATCCTTTTCATCAACAAAAATAACTCTTCAAAGGCAGTAAAAGCATGCTTGGAAAGTAAAAGGGTCGTTTTAGCAGACGAGGCGAACGGTAGGGAAGAGTGGCAACAGAAACAGTCCACCCATCAACTTCGATAGCCTGTAACCACCCCCCCCCGCCGCACCAGCCCCGCCCCTCGGAAGGAAAAAGAAGAAGCTAAATCAAGCCTTTGAAAAACATACAGTGTCTTCAATAATTCAGGCTTTAGTGAGGTTTGAATAGCTTCTTTAAGCGTAGAAATATGCAGTCTCCTGATATCAGCCCAGCTCCCTAAGGAGACCTTCTCAGTATGGCCTGCATGGTCTGCACCGCAGTGTACCTTCACATCCATGATCTAGAATGCTCTTTGAGACACACACACTACCTGCAACGTTACAGCAGAGAAGGTCGCATGTGCTCCTGTCTAGTTTACCAACAGGTTATTTACTCATTGTCGATAACCCAACAATGCCAGAAATTAAGAATAAACATGCATTTTAATTTCGCTCACTGCATGCATATAGTGTGCGATGTTAACCAATAAATTAAGTGCCAAGTTGTGCAGCACAGCAATTATTGCAGTTGACTAGCATATTTACAGGGGTTGTAGACTAACATAGGGTTGTAAATATTTAACTATCTTTGCACCCAACACACATTCATATTTCATCTGGTTTTATTCTCAAAGCAAAGTGTTGGACTGCATAATTATTTCAGTTTAGCATTTATTCCGACCTATTACTTCCATAAATACAGGAATTGGAGTTATGGCTCCTCGGAGGGCTAATTTAAGAAAAACATGCATTCATTAAAACAATCTAGATGGAAAAGAAATAAGCTGTTGGTAGATAATCAAGGATGAGTTCACTCTTCAAAGGAAACGGGGGGATGATTAACCGAGGGACGTGTCGTTTTCTGTTTGGCCGGTTGCCGGGTGACCGTTCTCTCTAGGTATCACTTTGGGAGCTTGGGGAGAGGTAAGCTTTTCCTCCACCAGTGTCCGGCTTCACTTGAGCCTGAGTGAGTGAGTGTGGTTGTGGGCGGGGTTTCCAAGACTACCTGGATATTTCCAAGGTCAGCTCTGATCTATTGATAGCCTTAATAGCCGGCTGTATTGGATTATTCCGTGAAAGATAGCGTGGCGTTTTGAAATATTAACTCGACCTTTGCGCTTTTAAACCATACAGTGTATCAAATCTCAAATATTTTGGTTCTGCGTTCATCCTTTTGTGACTGCCCCGGTTCCTGATCTGTGAATTCAGTGCGTGGAATAATGAAATAAATATCGAACCGATTAATATTTCAGTGCCAACTAGGAGTAAAGTGGAAGTGTTTTTCTGCCAGACCTTGTTTTTTTGTGTGTTCTCCTTTCTCACAAATGCATTGTGTGCACTGGCCGGCCCAATCCATCACTCTACGTCTAACGGGAGAAAAACCACTTTCCCAGGGTGGGTGTTGTTTTTTTATTTCTGCCAGCGCTGCTGTTTCCATGGGTACCCGTGAGACCTCACTGATGGACACTCTGGTCATCACAGGCGGGGTGCTGGGGGACACTCTGCTACCTCCTATCCCCCTCCTCCCGTCCCCACACCGACGCCTCTCCTCTCTGTTCCACTCCCCGTGTGTTTCGCCGGGCCTTCCTTTGTCCCGGCAGTGTTACACTCTCCCGTGTGACACGGACGTACCTGCCCCAGCCCCTCTCTCCGCTACGTGACTCACTTATGAGAGGGGCGAGCGCACTAGGCTGTGAGGGGTGTTAGGATTGGCGGGCTATCAAACTGTGACAGTACAGGGATCGGGGGGGTGGGGTGAGGTGGGGGGGGGTTGGGTGGGGTGGGGAGACAGTGACATTAACAAGACACACACCAACCAGTAGCGAATGAGTCAGTAATTAGCAGGTGAGTGACATGTACTAAGACGGTGTTTAGGCCGTCGGAGGGTAAGTGGAGGATGGATGCCCGATCGAGACGTATGGAGCTTGATAATCAGATACTAATGACTGTTTTCCCCCAAGAGACTCACGCCTTACGTTTCTGCATGTTTCCCTGATGACAATTTTATTCCACGCCAGAGCAATGAGGAGGGGGGAGGGACTCCCAGGAAAAAGGATTCACACTGTTTTATATTTGGTTTGGGAAGATGTGGGGTGGGGGGAGGGAGGGACTGTGTGTATGAATTATGTGCTCAAAACAATTATGTTGAGGCAAATCTATTCAAATTGAAGTCTGCTCCAGTTTTACTCAGACAAACTGAGATTTGATTTCCAAAATGCTCGCTCGTCTTGTTCCTACACAAAGAAGCCAGTGGGGAGAGAGGGAGCCCTCGCTGGAGAGATGTGGGCTGGAAGGCAAATGTAGGTGATGCGTATGTTCTTAAAGTGCCCCTGGGTCTATCATGAGTAGGTAGAAACTGACAAAGAGATCTGTGAGAGAGAGAAAAAATCCTCCACTCTGCTTGAGCATGGGAAATTAAGCCAATATAAAGACTCTCTCTCTTACACGCACACCCCATCTTCCCTTTTCCCCCTCTTCTTCTTCTTCTTCGTCTCTCTGCAGTGGCAGTAGAAATTACTCGTCGTACCGTTAGATAAACCCAAACAGCTCTCTTGATAAGACCCCCGGTTCCTCGTGGGGTCCCAGCTCGGCGTCTCGGGGGTCTTTCTTCAAAGGCGGCGCTCCGCGGAGCCTCCTGGGGATGTTTAACTCATTGCAATGCCAAGTATTTAGAGAGACTTCAACAAGTTTGGGCCCTGTCAAAGCCAAAAAACCTAACTGTCAGGCTGCATTATGTCGCCGAGGTCCCTGATAGGAAATAACGAACGATTGCGTCACTCTGACAAACGTATTGCCCATGAGAACTGAGACAGAAGGCTACTGCTTTACCAAGGCTAGAGGTTTTTTTTTGTTTCTTTTTTGAAATGCTACTGCTAAGTGTATTAAATGATGGAGATTAGCTGAGATTACAGCTGCAGTGAAAATGTGATTCCCTGTTTTGATATCGAGCACAAATTGAGGCAGAGCAAACAGATTTTTGAAGGGTTGCTGAATAATTTAATCAAGTCAGCAGAGGATACAACAGGAATGTGGTAATGAAGCATTTGTGTGAAAAAAAAATTGATCATTTTTTTATTCCGAAAGTTGACATTTGGCACATTGATAGTTGATACACTTGTGATACACAGTATAAGGTTCCTACAAATGCAAAATAGATTTCATTCATTATCTACATTTACTTAGCAATGGCATGCATTCCAAACACGATGCCTTGGAGAAACACATTGAGAGATGAATTTAAATCAAACAATTATGTTGATTGACAGCAGCTAAATAAATCACTGATCCTTAACTAAAACACTTTCACCACATTTACCATGATGGTTAGAACTACACTATAAACTACAACAACAACTAAAAACGGATAATGCCAATAACGTTACTTTTTGTCCATTAAATCTGTGCTTTCCGATTCAGTGCCATAGGCCTACACTCCATAACTGGAGTTACGGCGCCCTCTATCTTTTACTGGCGAAAATGTCTGAAATGTTATTTCTTAAATATCTCCGTGAGGGATAGCTTAATGCTTGCTCTGAAAATTGTAAAAACTATTGGATGATATACAGAATTTCCAATCATGACCTACCTACCAAACATCCATATAAACATTATTCAGTCTTGTGGCAGCGCGCAGTGAAGGCATTACCGACTGTACAACGTTTCAAACCTGCTGTGATGTTCAGTGTCGTTGAATAATTCATTTAAAAAAATGTGAAAATGTAAGAAGCCGTCTCGCACCTTTTTTTTTCGCTCTCTCTCTCCCCGACAGTTAAGTCTACAGGTCACCCTTTTTGGTCTAAAACTGTTTCATTGTTCTGTCTTTTTCTTGCACTGTTGCAGCTGATGTTGTGTCCATCAGGAGTTGTTGTTGACCTTCTGCGAGGCAACCGGGTAGTTAAAGAAGTCAATTTTCAAGGCCCTTGTAGCTCAAATCAAAACTCCATTATAGATTTTACCTCCAGGGGAACCCGGGGCTCACAAGGTCCTTGGCAATTTTACCTGTGGAAGAAGCTAAAAGGATCGGATTCTCCGAGGACGGTTGAGAGGGGAGGGTTTGAGGATGTTGACGTGTGAGATCCATACTACGGGACCCTAAGCCTTAATCTTCCTCTGCCAGGAAGGGAGCAAAGCAGAGAAAAAATTGAGATTTTGAAAATTCTTCAACGGGAGCAAACCCCCGAACGTCTGGGTCCACACCGCAGGGAGGGGAGGTGAAGAAACATCCAAATATTGGGGTAGAGATGAAGTCCTCGGAGCGTGGGGACTGAGGGATCGCCTCGGGAGCTTTAGTTCACCTCTCCCAAGGAGAAGGGCTCCAAAGAAACACACTTAACAGTTATTAGCGGATAACACTGTAGTCCCCACACCCACACCGACCATGTGTACTAACAAGACAGTGGGAGGCCAAAGATGCAGAGGGATCACATCAGGACATCTGTCACTTTATGGCAACATTCTCCTTAATAAGTGACAAGGTTTCTATGCCCGTGGGCATAGGGCCGGGGAGGGGGGCATGGAGGGGGGAGTGGTGTGTGTTTGTGTGTGTGTGTGTGTGTGTGTGGGGGGGGGGCAGTGACCCAGAGCAGCGACGAGGCAGCGCAGCCGTCAAAGTCATGCGATGCCCTTTTTTTAAACGACTCGTCCCAATTACGGCCAATCAGCATCCCTCTGTGCCCTCAACGCTCGCCCCGGTCAGCGGGCATCAAGGCTGCCCCCACCGAGACTGCCAACGCGAGGTGCAGTAATTAGTGTACTTCACAGAGCACAGTTTCATCACCAAATGTTTTCAAAATACTCTACATTTTAATTTGAAGAAGGAGGAGAGGGTGGGGAGGGGGGGGGTTCACACTGGGAGAGAAAGATGCCCTACAGAAATCATTAAAAGATAATTGCAGCTCATCAGCTGTGCAAGTGGTTACAAAGAGCCATCGCTGGAGATATGCTTCCTTTCCCCAGGCAAACCTGAAGGAACACTCATTCAAACACTTCAAGAAACCGGAGCATAACACATAACGATAAACTGAGCTAACTATTAAAGAAATGCTTTCCTCTCAAGTTTACAATTACATACAGTTACTTCCCTCCCACTCGTGTGTGCATCTGCAACTGAGTCCTGTGTGCTTCAGTCGAGATAGTTTACACAGTTTGTCAAACCTATGACTGGATTGTCTTTATTAGTATTTATGTGTGACTGCAAATACAGACCTATTTCATGACCATGCGTAAGGGGGGCATGTCGGATCTGCAAATATCTCGACGTGTCACGAAAGTGTCATCGTTTCAAGGACAGAGCTGCAGCGTGGTAAGGCCTCCAGTTCTCCATGTACACCAGGTCGTTAAAGCAGCTTTGTCTCCAGGCCGACGTGTCAGCCTCCACGTTGCCGGGGTAACGGAAAGCCACAGACTGAGGCCCCCGGTGGACTTTTTTTAACACTTGTCATGCCGTCTCTGTCCCCCAGGCCTCGTCCTCAGCCGGCGTCCACGTCGGCCCTGACGGTCACCTCACGAGCGCGGACGCCAGCCGTCTCCGATGAGGGAGAAGCGGGGTGACTGTTTGTGACGAGTGGATGGGACCGCTCTAATGATGCCCACCCCACGAGGGACGTTCTCTGGACTCCTAACGACCACAACCGCAGTGTCAGGGCTGGTCAGAGTCACCCAGGCAACGTCTTTCATCCCTCCGCCTAGGTCGCCGTGGGTTACACAGCAATGCCGTTAACCCTTTGAGGCGGTGCGGCGCGATCACGTCTGTTCAGGGGCGCATGTTATGTTCAGGGGTACACGTGTCACAGTTTCTGCCCCTTGTAACCAGACACCCCCACACCATACACCTGAGAATCTTGCTAATGAAGTGAAGACAGACACGATATTAAAGATATTCATTAAGAGTTATTATAGTATTAGTCATTATATATATATATAAAATAAAAAAAGATCTGTAAAATAAATGTGTTAAATGACCCAAAGTATAAAATGTGTAGGTGCATTCCACAACATGCCTGGTAGCTGAAATTACTTCACACTGTGCCTAGTAAGTAGAGACCATTCGATAACTCTGACCATCAAAATACTGTTTGAACTATGCACTTCCGATCCTTGATATTCTGCTGTATTATGTGCACCATTTGAATGTGTTGCACTTACATTATTGTGCCACACGGGGGCGATGTCATGTAAGAGATATCACCAGCTTTAAAACTGGCCATAATAATAGGGTGGATCCCGTACCCATTTGTCAGGTTCATAAAATGTCGTTTTCACATGTAAAAATCTGCAACTTATGATTGATTCCATGTATCATTGATTGTTTTTAATTACTATAATTAAAAACAATATAAATAATAAATCAGAATACAAACAAAAGTTTCATTGAATACTTGCAATTCATACTTGGATCGTTGTCTATCATTTGTTTGTGCTCAGAGCTTAACATACAGAAGTCTCACCTCACATCAACATGTATTTAATGCTATGAATGGAATGATTCAAATTATAAATATTATTATGATTTTATAAATGATCAATAAAAGTATGTTTTAGATTTGTTCTAGATGATGAAAAGGCTTGTCATAATAATGATGAGTGCTGCAAACGTGACGTGTCGTGACGGTCTCTTTAATGAACTACTCTTAACATTAAGGGTATGTTATCGACAAGTTCATGTATGCATGTGTCCCTGATGGCTCAATGGATAAGCATGTGTGCCTTGCAAGCTGAGGGTCGTGGGTTCCAATCCTATGGAAGGCGGCCATGGTCTTTGCTTGTCGTGACGGCTTCTTTAATTAACTACTCTTAATCTTAAGGATATGTTACCGACGAGTTCATATATGCTTGTGTCCCTGATGGCTCAGTGGATAAGCACGTGTACTCTGAAAGATAAGGGTTGTGGGTTCAAACCCCATGGAATGCTGCAATTGTCTTTCCTTGCAGAAATTGTCTCTTTAATGACCTCACACTTCACCTTAAGGATGTATTTTCAACGAGTTCATGTTTCCTTGTGTCCCTGATGGCTCAGCGGATAAGCATGTATACCCTGAAACTTAAGGGTCGTGGGTTCAAACCCCATGGAAGGCTGCGTTCGTCTTTCCTTGCAGAAACTGTCTCTTTAATAACCTCACACTTCACCTTAAGGATGTATTTTCAACGAGTTCATGTTTCCTTGTGTCCCTGATGGCTCAGCGGATAAGCATGTATACCCTGAAACTTAAGGGCCGTGGGTTCAAACCCCATGGAAGGCTGCAATGTTCTTTCCTTGCAGAAACTGTCTCTTTAATGACCTCACACTTCACCTTAAAGATGTATTTTCAACGAATTCATGTTTCCTTGTGTCCCTGATGGCTCAGTGGATAAGCATGTGTACCATGAGCGTTAAGGGTCTTGGGTTCAAATCCCATGGAAGGCTGCGTTGGTCTTTTCGTTGCAGAAACTGTCTCTTTAATGACCTCACACTTCACCTTAAGGATGTATTGTCAACAAGTTCATGTTTCCTTGTGTCCCTGATGGCTCAGTGGATAAGCATGTGTACCATGAGCGTTAAGGGTCTTGGGTTCAAACCCCATGGAAGGCTGCAATGCTCTTTTGCTCAAGTGTTACCAAGTGTTACTACAACTAAATTTTTGCTTTTGGACTTGGAAAAAAAGCTGTTACCTCGTGTTACCAAGTGTTACCAAGTGTTACCAAGTGTTACCAAGTGTTACCAAGTGTTACTACAACTAAATTTTTGCTTTTGGACTTGGAAAAAAAGCTGTTACCTCGTGTTACCAAGTGTTACCAAGTGTTACCAAGTGTTACCAAGTGTTACTACAACTAAATTTTTGCTTTTGGACTTGGAAAAAAAGCTGTTACCTCGTGTTACCAAGTGTTACCAAGTGTTACCAAGTGTTACTACAACTACATTTTTGCTTTTGGTCTTGGAAAAAAAGCTGTTACCTCGTGTTACCAAGTGTTACCAAGTGTTACCAAGTGTTACTACAACTAAATTTTTGCTTTTGGACTTGGAAAAAAAGCTGTTACCTCGTGTTACCAAGTGTTACCAAGTGTTACCAAGTGTTACCAAGTGTTACTACAACTAAATTTTTGCTTTTGGACTTGGAAAAAAAGCTGTTACCTCGTGTTACCAAGTGTTACCAAGTGTTACCAAGTGTTACTACAACTACATTTTTGCTTTTGGTCTTGGAAAAAAAAGCTGTTACCTCGTGTTACCAAGTGTTACCAAGTGTTACCAAGTGTTACTACAACTAAATTTTTGCTTTTGGACTTGGAAAAAAAGCTGTTACCTCGTGTTACCAAGTGTTACCAAGTGTTACCTCGTGTTACCAAGTGTTACTGCAACTCAATTTTTGCTTTTGGACTTGGAAAAAAAGCTGGACTTATAAAGCTCGTTGACCAGCCCACGACACCAGCCTACGACACCCTAGAGGGCGCCCTTAGAGCAAGCTCAGTCAAAGGATTTCTCTGGGTGCAAGGGTTTGGGTGGATTTGATCCCATGCTGTTGGGATTTGCTTGTCTGCATGCTTATCCATTAGGCCACTGGGGCCCCATATCCCTGGCATGTGAAGGTAGTATTTATATTTTAAAAAGTGCTCTGCTTAAAGAGATACTTAGCATGGGGTACACTGCCTCCAGCCAGATTTGAACCGGAGGGGTCAGGACTTAAGATCCCATGCATATCCACTAGGCCACCAGGGCCTTGCTGAATTTCCCTGGGAATCTAAAAATGTCTTTATGAATTCCACTTGAAGACATAAGTTCAATGTTCAATTGAAAGCTTTCATCTAACCTCCTGATCTGTAGTCATACTCTGTAACCATTTAGCCAACATTACATCCACAAAAGTTGCATGTGGACAGTCACACTTTGTCATAAGCACTCACTCATTTGTGAACCACACCTGGCAATCGTTTGTGTTGATTGGCATTCAGATCACATGACCAATACCACCAATCCAGATGAACGAGATCTAATGCAACAATCCCCAGGATAGAAACAGTTGGCAGATCTAGCTCTAACATTGAGTCTATGGGGAACCACATGCTCAAACCTGTTACCTGTTACAGCATGTTTTAGATCTATAAGTGCTTTCCCAACTGGATGGGTCACAGCATTAAGCCCATCCACTTGGATGTGGAAAGACATTATCTTATAAACACACTCATTTGTGAAACACACCTGGTTGGTGTTGATTGTCATTCAGATCTCATGACCAATACCACCAATCCAGATGAATGAGATCTAATGCAACAATCCCCAGGATAGAAACAGTTAGCAGATCTAGCTCTGTTAGCAGTATGTGTGTTTTGGACAAAATAACCACTGGGGGTGTTGGCAAAAGGGGCTACTATGCGCGTTTTTGCCAAAACAATACCAATCGGGGAGTATGAATTTTTGGGTTTGAAAAAAAAACGTAAGGGGTTAGCATGACCTTTTTGGCTGAAATTTCCAAAGGGCTTAGTATGTGTGTTTTGGATGAAATAACCACTGGGGGTGTTGGCAAAGGGGCTACTATGCGCGTTTTTGCCAAAACAATACCAATCGGGGAGTATGAATTTTTGGGTTTGAAAAAAAAACGTAAGGGGTTAGCATGACCTTTTTGGGCTGAAATTTCCAAAGGGCTTAGTATGTGTGTTTTGGATGAAATAACCACTGGGGGTGTTGGCAAAGGGGCTACTATGCGCGTTTTTGCCAAAACAATACCAATCGGGGAGTATGAATTTTTGGGTTTGAAAAAAAAACGTAAGGGGTTAGTATGACCTTTTTGGCTGAAATTTCCAAAGGGCTTAGTATGTGTGTTTTGGATGAAATAACCACTGGGGGTGTTGGCAAAGGGGCTACTATGCGCGTTTTTGCCAAAACAATACCAATCGGGGAGTATGAATTTTTGGGTTTGAAAAAAAAACGTAAGGGGTTAGCATGACCTTTTTGGCTGAAATTTCCAAAGGGCTTAGTATGTGTGTTTTGGATGAAATAACCACTGGGGGTGTTGGCAAAGGGGCTACTATGCGCGTTTTTGCCAAAACAATACCAATCGGGGAGTATGAATTTTTGGGTTTGAAAAAAAAACGTAAGGGGTTAGTATGACCTTTTTGGCTGAAATTTCCAAAGGGCTTAGTATGTGTGTTTTGGATGAAATAACCACTGGGGGTGTTGGCAAAGGGGCTACTATGCGCGTTTTTGCCAAAACAATACCAATCGGGGAGTATGAATTTTTGGGTTTGAAAAAAAAACGTAAGGGGTTAGCATGACCTTTTTGGCTGAAATTTCCAAAGGGCTTAGTATGTGTGTTTTGGATGAAATAACCACTGGGGGTGTTGGCAAAGGGGCTACTATGCGCGTTTTTGCCAAAACAATACCAATCGGGGAGTATGAATTTTTGGGTTTGAAAAAAAAACGTAAGGGGTTAGTATGACCTTTTTGGCTGAAATTTCCAAAGGGCTTAGTATGTGTGTTTTGGATGAAATAACCACTGGGGGTGTTGGCAAAGGGGCTACTATGCGCGTTTTTGCCAAAACAATACCAATCGGGGAGTATGAATTTTTGGGTTTGAAAAAAAAACGTAAGGGGTTAGTATGACCTTTTTGGGCTGAAATTTCCAAAGGGCTTAGTATGTGTGTTTTGGATGAAATAACCACTGGGGGTGTTGGCAAAGGGGCTACTATGCGCGTTTTTGCCAAAACAATACCAATCGGGGAGTATGAATTTTTGGGTTTGAAAAAAAAACGTAAGGGGTTAGTATGACCTTTTTGGCTGAAATTTCCAAAGGGCTTAGTATGTGTGTTTTGGATGAAATAACCACTGGGGGTGTTGGCAAAGGGGCTACTATGCGCGTTTTTGCCAAAACAATACCAATCGGGGAGTATGAATTTTTGGGTTTGAAAAAAAAACGTAAGGGGTTAGCATGACCTTTTTGGCTGAAATTTCCAAAGGGCTTAGTATGTGTGTTTTGGATGAAATAACCACTGGGGGTGTTGGCAAAGGGGCTACTATGCGCGTTTTTGCCAAAACAATACCAATCGGGGAGTATGAATTTTTGGGTTTGAAAAAAAAACGTAAGGGGTTAGCATGACCTTTTTGGGCTGAAATTTCCAAAGGGCTTAGTATGTGTGTTTTGGATGAAATAACCACTGGGGGTGTTGGCAAAGGGGCTACTATGCGCGTTTTTGCCAAAACAATACCAATCGGGGAGTATGAATTTTTGGGTTTGAAAAAAAAACGTAAGGGGTTAGTATGACCTTTTTGGCTGAAATTTCCAAAGGGCTTAGTATGTGTGTTTTGGATGAAATAACCACTGGGGGTGTTGGCAAAGGGGCTACTATGCGCGTTTTTGCCAAAACAATACCAATCGGGGAGTATGAATTTTTGGGTTTGAAAAAAAAACGTAAGGGGTTAGTATGACCTTTTTGGCTGAAATTTCCAAAGGGCTTAGTATGTGTGTTTTGGATGAAATAACCACTGGGGGTGTTGGCAAAGGGGCTACTATGCGCGTTTTTGCCAAAACAATACCAATCGGGGAGTATGAATTTTTGGGTTTGAAAAAAAAACGTAAGGGGTTAGTATGACCTTTTTGGCTGAAATTTCCAAAGGGCTTAGTATGTGTGTTTTGGATGAAATAACCACTGGGGGTGTTGGCAAAGGGGCTACTATGCGCGTTTTTGCCAAAACAATACCAATCGGGGAGTATGAATTTTTGGGTTTGAAAAAAAAACGTAAGGGGTTAGTATGACCTTTTTGGGCTGAAATTTCCAAAGGGCTTAGTATGTGTGTTTTGGATGAAATAACCACTGGGGGTGTTGGCAAAGGGGCTACTATGCGCGTTTTTGCCAAAACAATACCAATCGGGGAGTATGAATTTTTGGGTTTGAAAAAAAAACGTAAGGGGTTAGTATGACCTTTTTGGCTGAAATTTCCAAAGGGCTTAGTATGTGTGTTTTGGATGAAATAACCACTGGGGGTGTTGGCAAAGGGGCTACTATGCGCGTTTTTGCCAAAACAATACCAATCGGGGAGTATGAATTTTTGGGTTTGAAAAAAAAACGTAAGGGGTTAGTATGACCTTTTTGGCTGAAATTTCCAAAGGGCTTAGTATGTGTGTTTTGGATGAAATAACCACTGGGGGTGTTGGCAAAGGGGCTACTATGCGCGTTTTTGCCAAAACAATACCAATCGGGGAGTATGAATTTTTGGGTTTGAAAAAAAAACGTAAGGGGTTAGTATGACCTTTTTGGGCTGAAATTTCCAAAGGGCTTAGTATGTGTGTTTTGGATGAAATAACCACTGGGGGTGTTGGCAAAGGGGCTACTATGCGCGTTTTTGCCAAAACAATACCAATCGGGGAGTATGAATTTTTGGGTTTGAAAAAAAAACGTAAGGGGTTAGTATGACCTTTTTGGCTGAAATTTCCAAAGGGCTTAGTATGTGTGTTTTGGATGAAATAACCACTGGGGGTGTTGGCAAAGGGGCTACTATGCGCGTTTTTGCCAAAACAATACCAATCGGGGAGTATGAATTTTTGGGTTTGAAAAAAAAACGTAAGGGGTTAGTATGACCTTTTTGGGCTGAAATTTCCAAAGGGCTTAGTATGTGTGTTTTGGATGAAATAACCACTGGGGGTGTTGGCAAAGGGGCTACTATGCGCGTTTTTGCCAAAACAATACCAATCGGGGAGTATGAATTTTTGGGTTTGAAAAAAAAACGTAAGGGGTTAGTATGACCTTTTTGGCTGAAATTTCCAAAGGGCTTAGTATGTGTGTTTTGGATGAAATAACCACTGGGGGTGTTGGCAAAGGGGCTACTATGCGCGTTTTTGCCAAAACAATACCAATCGGGGAGTATGAATTTTTGGGTTTGAAAAAAAAACGTAAGGGGTTAGTATGACCTTTTTGGGCTGAAATTTCCAAAGGGCTTAGTATGTGTGTTTTGGATGAAATAACCACTGGGGGTGTTGGCAAAGGGGCTACTATGCGCGTTTTTGCCAAAACAATACCAATCGGGGAGTATGAATTTTTGGGTTTGAAAAAAAACGTAAGGGGTTAGTATGACCTTTTTGGGCTGAAATTTCCAAAGGGCTTAGTATGTGTGTTTTGGATGAAATAACCACTGGGGGTGTTGGCAAAGGGGCTACTATGCGCGTTTTTGCCAAAACAATACCAATCGGGGAGTATGAATTTTTGGGTTTGAAAAAAAACGTAAGGGGTTAGTATGACCTTTTTGGCTGAAATTTCCAAAGGGCTTAGTATGTGTGTTTTGGATGAAATAACCACTGGGGGTGTTGGCAAAGGGGCTACTATGCGCGTTTTTGCCAAAACAATACCAATCGGGGAGTATGAATTTTTGGGTTTGAAAAAAAAACGTAAGGGGTTAGTATGACCTTTTTGGCTGAAATTTCCAAAGGGCTTAGTATGTGTGTTTTGGATGAAATAACCACTGGGGGTGTTGGCAAAGGGGCTACTATGCGCGTTTTTGCCAAAACAATACCAATCGGGGAGTATGAATTTTTGGGTTTGAAAAAAAAACGTAAAGGGGTTAGTATGACCTTTTTGGCTGAAATTTCCAAAGGGCTTAGTATGTGTGTTTTGGATGAAATAACCACTGGGGGTGTTGGCAAAGGGGCTACTATGCGCGTTTTTGCCAAAACAATACCAATCGGGGAGTATGAATTTTTGGGTTTGAAAAAAAAACGTAAGGGGTTAGTATGACCTTTTTGGCTGAAATTTCCAAAGGGCTTAGTATGTGTGTTTTGGATGAAATAACCACTGGGGGTGTTGGCAAAGGGGCTACTATGCGCGTTTTTGCCAAAACAATACCAATCGGGGAGTATGAATTTTTGGGTTTGAAAAAAAAACGTAAGGGGTTAGTATGACCTTTTTGGCTGAAATTTCCAAAGGGCTTAGTATGTGTGTTTTGGATGAAATAACCACTGGGGGTGTTGGCAAAGGGGCTACTATGCGCGTTTTTGCCAAAACAATACCAATCGGGGAGTATGAATTTTTGGGTTTGAAAAAAAAACGTAAGGGGTTAGTATGACCTTTTTGGGCTGAAATTTCCAAAGGGCTTAGTATGTGTGTTTTGGATGAAATAACCACTGGGGGTGTTGGCAAAGGGGCTACTATGCGCGTTTTTGCCAAAACAATACCAATCGGGGAGTATGAATTTTTGGGTTTGAAAAAAAAACGTAAAGGGGTTAGTATGACCTTTTTGGCTGAAATTTCCAAAGGGCTTAGTATGTGTGTTTTGGATGAAATAACCACTGGGGGTGTTGGCAAAGGGGCTACTATGCGCGTTTTTGCCAAAACAATACCAATCGGGGAGTATGAATTTTTGGGTTTGAAAAAAAAACGTAAAGGGGTTAGTATGACCTTTTTGGGCTGAAATTTCCAAAGGGCTTAGTATGTGTGTTTTGGATGAAATAACCACTGGGGGTGTTGGCAAAGGGGCTACTATGCGCGTTTTTGCCAAAACAATACCAATCGGGGAGTATGAATTTTTGGGTTTGAAAAAAAAACGTAAGGGGTTAGTATGACCTTTTTGGCTGAAATTTCCAAAGGGCTTAGTATGTGTGTTTTGGATGAAATAACCACTGGGGGGTGTTGGCAAAGGGGCTACTATGCGCGTTTTTGCCAAAACAATACCAATCGGGGAGTATGAATTTTTGGGGTTTGAAAAAAAAACGTAAGGGGTTAGTATGACCTTTTTGGGCTGAAATTTCCAAAGGGCTTAGTATGTGTGTTTTGGATGAAATAACCACTGGGGGTGTTGGCAAAGGGGCTACTATGCGCGTTTTTGCCAAAACAATACCAATCGGGGAGTATGAATTTTTGGGTTTGAAAAAAAAACGTAAGGGGTTAGTATGACCTTTTTGGCTGAAATTTCCAAAGGGCTTAGTATGTGTGTTTTGGATGAAATAACCACTGGGGGTGTTGGCAAAGGGGCTACTATGCGCGTTTTTGCCAAAACAATACCAATCGGGGAGTATGAATTTTTGGGTTTGAAAAAAAAACGTAAAGGGGTTAGTATGACCTTTTTGGCTGAAATTTCCAAAGGGCTTAGTATGTGTGTTTTGGATGAAATAACCACTGGGGGTGTTGGCAAAGGGGCTACTATGCGCGTTTTTGCCAAAACAATACCAATCGGGGAGTATGAATTTTTGGGTTTGAAAAAAAACGTAAGGGGTTAGTATGACCTTTTTGGCTGAAATTTCCAAAGGGCTTAGTATGTGTGTTTTGGATGAAATAACCACTGGGGGTGTTGGCAAAGGGGCTACTATGCGCGTTTTTGCCAAAACAATACCAATCGGGGAGTATGAATTTTTGGGTTTGAAAAAAAAACGTAAGGGGTTAGTATGACCTTTTTGGCTGAAATTTCCAAAGGGCTTAGTATGTGTGTTTTGGATGAAATAACCACTGGGGGTGTTGGCAAAGGGGCTACTATGCGCGTTTTTGCCAAAACAATACCAATCGGGGAGTATGAATTTTTGGGTTTGAAAAAAAAACGTAAGGGGTTAGTATGACCTTTTTGGCTGAAATTTCCAAAGGGCTTAGTATGTGTGTTTTGGATGAAATAACCACTGGGGGTGTTGGCAAAGGGGCTACTATGCGCGTTTTTGCCAAAACAATACCAATCGGGGAGTATGAATTTTTGGGTTTGAAAAAAAAACGTAAGGGGTTAGTATGACCTTTTTGGCTGAAATTTCCAAAGGGCTTAGTATGTGTGTTTTGGATGAAATAACCACTGGGGGTGTTGGCAAAGGGGCTACTATGCGCGTTTTTGCCAAAACAATACCAATCGGGGAGTATGAATTTTTGGGGTTTGAAAAAAAAACGTAAGGGGTTAGTATGACCTTTTTGGCTGAAATTTCCAAAGGGCTTAGTATGTGTGTTTTGGATGAAATAACCACTGGGGGTGTTGGCAAAGGGGCTACTATGCGCGTTTTTGCCAAAACAATACCAATCGGGGAGTATGAATTTTTGGGTTTGAAAAAAAAACGTAAGGGGTTAGTATGACCTTTTTGGCTGAAATTTCCAAAGGGCTTAGTATGTGTGTTTTGGATGAAATAACCACTGGGGGTGTTGGCAAAGGGGCTACTATGCGCGTTTTTGCCAAAACAATACCAATCGGGGAGTATGAATTTTGGGTTTGAAAAAAAAACGTAAGGGGTTAGTATGACCTTTTTGGCTGAAATTTCCAAAGGGCTTAGTATGTGTGTTTTGGATGAAATAACCACTGGGGGTGTTGGCAAAGGGGCTACTATGCGCGTTTTTGCCAAAACAATACCAATCGGGGAGTATGAATTTTTGGGTTTGAAAAAAAAACGTAAGGGGTTAGTATGACCTTTTTGGCTGAAATTTCCAAAGGGCTTAGTATGTGTGTTTTGGATGAAATAACCACTGGGGGTGTTGGCAAAGGGGCTACTATGCGCGTTTTTGCCAAAACAATACCAATCGGGGAGTATGAATTTTTGGGTTTGAAAAAAAAACGTAAGGGGTTAGTATGACCTTTTTGGCTGAAATTTCCAAAGGGCTTAGTATGTGTGTTTTGGATGAAATAACCACTGGGGGTGTTGGCAAAGGGGCTACTATGCGCGTTTTTGCCAAAACAATACCAATCGGGGAGTATGAATTTTTGGGTTTGAAAAAAAAACGTAAGGGGTTAGTATGACCTTTTTGGCTGAAATTTCCAAAGGGCTTAGTATGTGTGTTTTGGATGAAATAACCACTGGGGGTGTTGGCAAAGGGGCTACTATGCGCGTTTTTGCCAAAACAATACCAATCGGGGAGTATGAATTTTTGGGTTTGAAAAAAAAACGTAAGGGGTTAGTATGACCTTTTTGGGCTGAAATTTCCAAAGGGCTTAGTATGTGTGTTTTGGATGAAATAACCACTGGGGGTGTTGGCAAAGGGGCTACTATGCGCGTTTTTGCCAAAACAATACCAATCGGGGAGTATGAATTTTTGGGTTTGAAAAAAAAACGTAAGGGGTTAGTATGACCTTTTTGGCTGAAATTTCCAAAGGGCTTAGTATGTGTGTTTTGGATGAAATAACCACTGGGGGTGTTGGCAAAGGGGCTACTATGCGCGTTTTTGCCAAAACAATACCAATCGGGGAGTATGAATTTTTGGGTTTGAAAAAAAAACGTAAGGGGTTAGTATGACCTTTTTGGCTGAAATTTCCAAAGGGCTTAGTATGTGTGTTTTGGATGAAATAACCACTGGGGGTGTTGGCAAAGGGGCTACTATGCGCGTTTTTGCCAAAACAATACCAATCGGGGAGTATGAATTTTTGGGTTTGAAAAAAAAACGTAAGGGGTTAGTATGACCTTTTTGGCTGAAATTTCCAAAGGGCTTAGTATGTGTGTTTTGGATGAAATAACCACTGGGGGTGTTGGCAAAGGGGCTACTATGCGCGTTTTTGCCAAAACAATACCAATCGGGGAGTATGAATTTTTGGGTTTGAAAAAAAAACGTAAGGGGTTAGTATGACCTTTTTGGCTGAAATTTCCAAAGGGCTTAGTATGTGTGTTTTGGATGAAATAACCACTGGGGGTGTTGGCAAAGGGGCTACTATGCGCGTTTTTGCCAAAACAATACCAATCGGGGAGTATGAATTTTTGGGTTTGAAAAAAAAACGTAAGGGGTTAGCATGACCTTTTTGGCTGAAATTTCCAAAGGGCTTAGTATGTGTGTTTTGGATGAAATAACCACTGGGGGTGTTGGCAAAGGGGCTACTATGCGCGTTTTTGCCAAAACAATACCAATCGGGGAGTATGAATTTTTGGGTTTGAAAAAAAAACGTAAGGGGTTAGCATGACCTTTTTGGCTGAAATTTCCAAAGGGCTTAGTATGTGTGTTTTGGATGAAATAACCACTGGGGGTGTTGGCAAAGGGGCTACTATGCGCGTTTTTGCCAAAACAATACCAATCGGGGAGTATGAATTTTTGGGTTTGAAAAAAAAACGTAAGGGGTTAGCATGACCTTTTTGGCTGAAATTTCCAAAGGGCTTAGTATGTGTGTTTTGGATGAAATAACCACTGGGGGTGTTGGCAAAGGGGCTACTATGCGCGTTTTTGCCAAAACAATACCAATCGGGGAGTATGAATTTTTGGGTTTGAAAAAAAAACGTAAGGGGTTAGCATGACCTTTTTGGCTGAAATTTCCAAAGGGCTTAGTATGTGTGTTTTGGATGAAATAACCACTGGGGGTGTTGGCAAAGGGGCTACTATGCGCGTTTTTGCCAAAACAATACCAATCGGGGAGTATGAATTTTTGGGTTTGAAAAAAAAACGTAAGGGGTTAGCATGACCTTTTTGGCTGAAATTTCCAAAGGGCTTAGTATGTGTGTTTTGGATGAAATAACCACTGGGGGTGTTGGCAAAGGGGCTACTATGCGCGTTTTTGCCAAAACAATACCAATCGGGGAGTATGAATTTTTGGGTTTGAAAAAAAAACGTAAGGGGTTAGTATGACCTTTTTGGCTGAAATTTCCAAAGGGCTTAGTATGTGTGTTTTGGATGAAATAACCACTGGGGGTGTTGGCAAAGGGGCCTACTATGCGCGTTTTTGCCAAAACAATACCAATCGGGGAGTATGAATTTTTGGGTTTGAAAAAAAAACGAAAGGGGTTAGTATGACCTTTTTGGCTGAAATTTCCAAAGGGCTTAGTATGTGTGTTTTGGATGAAATAACCACTGGGGGTGTTGGCAAAGGGGCCTACTATGCGCGTTTTTGCCAAAACAATACCAATCGGGGAGTATGAATTTTTGGGGTTCGAAAAAAAAAGGAAGGGGGTTACCAGCATTACCAGTCAAAGGTCTAATGTATAAAGGTAGGCGAATCATAACAAAGGATCATCAATATAACTCAGATTAATCATTTGGTTAGGTGGTCATGCTATATACTAATGTACAAACTATTACAGTATATAAATATATTATATCCTGATAAATATCTTGGGAGAAAAAAAGCTATATAAATGCGAGGCACATCTACTGTTTTAAGATTTAATGGTGCAAAAACAGACTACACCTTTTCCTGAAAATTAAACAAAGACATACATTTCTTAATTCATTTGTGTTTATTGTTATTGTAAAAGACCTACAATGTGGATGAATGTGAGCAAGACTAACTAAAATAACATTTCAATGCCATAATCTATTCAATCTTTGCCAATGTTATTCTTTTTAAGAATACAGCATGAAACTTTGTGCCCTGTTAATAATCCCACAAGAGGCTGGCTAGCTATAAAACACAAAGTGCAGAAGTTCATACAAACAGGATTCTACTCCAACACTGAAAGCTTTGTGTATTTGGAATGGTATGGAATGGTATGTTTGGACACAAGAATAAGTGTACCTTGTGTTGTATTTCTCACTTTAAATTGAACCTGTGAACTACTGAGTAGCAGTTAAATGCTCTAACCGCTAAACTAACCCTGCCTCCTACAATAATAAATGTGAAGAGTCACACAATCACTACTATCACCCTCTAATTTGTGAATCACACCTGACAATAATTTGTCTTGATTAATCAAATGATTGATCTAATTCAACAATCCCCAGGATAGAAACAGTTAGCAGGTCTATCTTTAACATTGAGTCCAACCAAGTCCTCAAAACTAACTGCTTGTTTTACATCTGTAAGTGCTTTTAAAACTGGATGGGCCTCAGCATTAAACCAATCACAAACACATTCAACTCTCTTTTTGTGCTAAAATAATCCATAATCTGGATTTCCTACAATGCCCATCCCGTTTTTTAAGTACTCACAGATCTAAAACAATAAGTCAGTTTTGAGGACTTGGTTCCCCATAGACTCAATGTTAGAGCTAACTGTTAACTGTTTCTATCCTGGAGATTGTTGCATTGGATCTAATTTATATGGATATGTGGTATCAGTCATGTGATCTTATTGACAATCAACTCAAACTCTTGCCAGGTGTGTTTCACAAATTAGAGGGCGACTGTGAGCAGCCAAGTAGGTTTAGCTCATTGGTCAGAGCACAAGATAACAGATCAAGATGTCACAGGCTCAAATCTTCATGTAATGTGTTTTGCTTTGGTTAAAAGCAGCTGCTAAATTAATACATGATGAAAAATTATCATAATCAATGGTCGTTTACGTTCACATGCAAGGTCCCTGCTGTGTGAAAATGTGTCTTTCTAAACAGCATACTTTACCTTAAGGATGTATTCTCAATGTGTTCACATTTGGTTGTGTCCCTGGTGGCTCAGCAGATAAGCATATGTACCATGATATCTGAGAGTATGGGTTTAAATCTCAGGTATAGCTTTTCTGATGTGCACCATTGAAAATAGCACGCTTAACCTTAAGGATGTGTTTTCAACAAGTTCATATATGCTTGTGTCCCTGATAGCTCTGTGGATAAGTATAGGTACCCTGAAAGTTAAGGGTCTTGGGTTCAAATCCCATTGAAGGCTGCTGTGATATGTAGACCACAGGTGTAGAAAGTCTTATATTCAAATGTCTCTTTAAAATGTCCACACAACTTAAAAAACGTTTTTTTTTCATCCTCTTCCTTTTGCATTTCAATCTTGGGAATCAAGCATTATGGGAACCCGGGTGCTTGCATGTCGGAGACCTGGCTGTCCAAGCATGATGAGAACTGGGGTGATGTCGTAGGCCCTGCTGTGTGTCGGAAGGCCCTACTGCATTCCAGGCATACAGTACAGGACTGATAGGAGCCAGGGTACTTGTATGTCAGAGGCCCTCATTTGTGAAATACACCTGACAATCGTTGGTCTTGATTGGCAATCGGATCACATGACCAATACCACCTTTCCAGATGCAACAATCCCGAGATAGAAACAGTTAGCAGATCTAACTCTAGTGGATGCAGATCACCTGCTTGATTTAATGCTACTAATGGAATGATTTATAGAATTATAGTCCATTTTATTGTCATGATTTGATATATGAGCATTAAATATATATGCTAATGTCAAGCATTACCAGTCAAAGGTCTAATGTATAAAGGTTGGCGAATCATAAAAAGGATCATCGATATCCCTCAGGTTAATCATTTGGTTAGGTGGTCATGCTATATACTAATGTACAAACTATTACAGCATATAAATATATTATATCCTGATAAACATATTGGGAGAAAAGAACCTATATAAATGCGAGGCACATCTTTTTCTTCCCCTAAAGTGAGAATAAAATCACAATCATGGCCAGCCAGCTATCCCATTCCATTCCTTGAACAATACAATATTATTTATCCTCTAAATTAATGCACTGCTGCCTTGTGAAAATGTGAACAATTTGAGGATGTGGCAACACAATAATTATACAATTTGGAGCTCCAAAGGGAGTCATCTGGGTCTAAGAACTGCAGCCAGTCATGCAACACTTACTGTTCTCATCCAGAACAAAAACAATAGTTAGAAGCAGTTGTTACACCATGCATGCAAGGCAAAGTGGATATAATTTGGAGTCAAATCCATCAAAAATCTGTGTCATTAGGTTTAGTAGACAGAAGTCTGGCTCCCATTATGCATATTATGTTTTCATGTTATCCGATTGAAATAAGACAACTACAACAAAAAACGGTAAGGACATTTGACATTAATAATTCGATTTAAGTTAAATTAAAATACTTGTTATAAAAGGTATTTATTGTTTACTTCAAAGACCTCAACATTAAGATATTATATTTTAGTTATTTTGGGAGCCCATAGAAAAAGGAAATGTTCTGAATCTAGGCTAAATATTGTTATTATTACCATTAAGATTAAGTATTATTTTCCACTATTATAAAAAGTTATGACCTGTGGCATTTTGTTAGAGGCAAAGATATTTCCAGCTACCCACTTGACAAAAGTGCAAGTTACAGACAAACCTTTGGGAGATGTCTTTCACCCTTGGTCCAAAGTATGAACAACATACAAAAAGGTAAAACAAGTTAAAATTGTTGTATTCGTAACTGCTACATTTTGACATTCATGGAATCAGGTTAAAAAGCTTAAAATATCTAGAAAAAGTTATAGACAAAACATAAGACAAAAGGAAAAAACAGTAAAACTTGAGGCAGAGCCAATCTAGGCATATATCATTTCTAAACTGCCATTTAATAGTCTGTCATGAGCATCCCTACATTTCTCTTGAAAACTTGCAAACACCAACAAAATCACAGAGTTATTGCACAAGCATTTGGACATTCCCATAGTACCCAGGGTCTACTCTGTGCATGGACACAGTGCTATTTTCTATCAATAACGTTTATTAGATCATCTGTTAATTCGAGAAGAATCAGCCCTGAGCAAAACCTTTCTTTCAGGTGACATGCAACAACCCATCAACTCCACCTACACTCCATTTGGAAAAGAGACATTCGATTCCTGATTGATGCCCTCCTTAACCTCTAAGGGAAGCGAGTCGAACAGGTGATCTTCCACCACGAGGCAGTTCCTACGGAGCAGGTGACACTGACCAAGCTGGGGCGGCAGGCGATCCAAGCAGTTTCCTTTCAGTTCTAGTTGTGTTAGCTGCACCAGTTGGCCTATTTTCTCCGGGAGGGCAGAGATCGAGTTGTGTCCGAGACATAGAGTCCTCAGTTTGGTGCATTTGAACAGCTGCTTGGGTACCACGTCAACCTTGTTGCCTGTGATGGCAAAGTGCTGGAGGTTCTGCAGAAACCCGATCTCCAAAGGGATTACCGCTATGGAGTTTTGACTGACGTCAAGGTACCTCAGTTTGAGCAGGTTGAACAGAGGTAAGGGCAGAGACTCGAGTTTGTTGTGAGAAAGGTAGAGCGATTCCAGGTTTTTGACATGGCTTATGGACAACGGTATGGTTATTATTTTATTGTGCCAAAGTTTGAGACAGATGAGCCTCTTGAGGTGCTGAAAGCTGATGACCTCTTCAATCGTGCGGATATGGTTGGATTTCAGATCCAGCTCCTGCAGGTTGGTCAGACTGAAGATAGCATGAGGGATCCTCTCCAGTTCACAGTTATGAAGCTCCAGCTCAGACAGGTTCATCATTTTCTTCAAGCTGTTTAAAACCAAGAGTTTTGTGCCGTCGTTGTGCACGACCAGCTTGAGCAGGTGCGGAGAGAGATCAGTGATGTTGGTCGGGATTTTCGTGAGGTTGCTTTTGAGATGCAGAGTCTTCAGATGCCTAAGATCTCGGAGGGACTCCAAGCCAATCATTTTGTTATTTTCCGAGTTCAGATTCCCCACCAAATATAGCTCCCTCAGACTTTTCAACAGGTACACCCATGTGGGAATCTCAGCCACGTCCGTGAATTTGACATGAAGGCACCGGAGGTGATCACGAAGGAAACTGAAAGCTGTCTGCTCCACTTTGGCAGGGCAGTGGTAGAGCTGAAGCTCCTGGAGATTTGTCATTTGGGAAATCTTAGCTGTTATCCTGGCTTCAGGAATCAACTCCAGCTTGAGTATCTCCAGATCGGTGAGGTCAAACACGGCGTCCGGAACTCCAGACAGCATGAAAAGGTGAAGCTCCAACTTATCCTGAGCGTTGCGAGTGACGTGTTGTCGCAGTTTCTCAAACGTCCATTCGTGGTTCAAGCTGATTTCGCGCAGCTTGTTCTCACTGACCTCTGACAAAAAAACGCCGAAACGTTTGGAATACAGCTGGTCGTACTGATCGACCATGTGCAAGAGAAAAGCAAAGTCGTTTTTCACGTCTGGTATATCACTGAAACTACTCTCCTCTCTCACTTTTTCAAATGAATACTCTTTGAGTGGCCGCCGAAAGAGCCAAAACAGGGTGTAAACACAGATCAGTCCGTAAACACTAATAAGAGAAATATAGCTGATGTGTAGCTTCTTTAACATGAATGCCATGTTATGTGTACACTGGAATTTAGCATAGCCAATCAAGTGTTTTATGTCAGGCTCGCATACATGGTCAAAATCAATGGCAGCAACAAATGTCATTGTGTAACACAAGATCAGAATGAATTTGATTGTTTTGATTACAGTCTGTGCAACATAGAACTTGTAAATCAAGTCGCTGTCTTCCACGTGGGCACGGAATTTCCTTACTTTTTCAAAAAGTGCTTTGGCCTGCTCACCGTCCTTCTTGTCTAGAATGGTCATACAGGGAACTTCGATGACAGGCTTTTCAGCAGAGAATTTGACGCCAGATTTGACAAGCATTGGGGTGGACTGGTTTGGACTGCCCTCTTCACTGCTGGTGGAGAAATGTTTTGGAAGAGAGGTGGCACCAGTGAGTCTCTGTTTATTTTCCTCAGAGTCCTCGCATGCAGTTTCTGACAACGCTTTCGTCGTCCACGGAGACTCGAAACACTTTCCTAGTATCGAAACGAAATGTTCAATTTTCGAACTAGTCTTTGGGTATTTGAACCAAAAGTTGCTACTGACCATAAGTATAATAGTGTGGATGAGAGCAAGGTACGGAAAGTATTTGGAGTACCACGGGAGGGCCACGTGGTAACACATCTGGTTAACGAAAACATATTGCTGAAAGTCCAAGTTTGTTCGGACTCCTGTTGGGCGAGGCTGGCCAACAGCACCTGCCTGTGCAAAGTGAATCTGATGGACGACGTTATCTGGTAGATCTCCAGTCATCCGGGGCGCCGCAGCCAGGGTTACCCTGCTCGCTCCGTTCACTGCACCCCCCGCGGTGGCCTCCGGGGGACGGAACGTCGTGAAGCCGCTCGGGCTCCTCTGAGGGCTTCCTCCAGAACAGGAAGGCAAACCACTTGGTCTTTGGTCAGCTGCATCGTTCCAGCGAATATCGCTAGCATTAGCATAACGACGCCGAGATAATCCATAAACACGTCCCACCATGGTTTCAGAATGCGATAAGTTGGCTGGATGTCATTCAGGGAGGCTACCTCAGTGAGGGTAAACATTCCTGAAACAGAAAAACAACAATCAAAAAAGAGTTCTCCAGAAACAGTTTTAAAGTCACGAAAGCAGTGAGATGAATATCAGATGCCCTTGGATCCCCCCCATCACATCAAACACATTTGGAAGAAAGTACAAAAGGCTTTGCATACCAGACCGGTAGAGACCTGCTTATTCTTCAGCTTCAAAAGCTTGTCTTGACACGAACCACCTCACCAACTCAGTACCATTCCGTTCTTTAAGAAACATAGAAGGCATCATCATCATCTAGTTTTGTTCCTCTCTACAATAAATCAATAAATACATTTGTACTTGAAACTTTCAAATCCTTAAGAAGTCCCATCCAAGACAACGTGGCTGTTAACGTTTAAACATTTCTAAGAAAACTTCACTGTTTCATATAACTCCTACTCCTCATTATTTGTAACACTGACAATTATAGTACTACCCTGAGCACATTTCATCACCTTCAAAGGTTCAGCATTCATTCTTCCGGGACATCACCCCTGCCAACCAAAATAGCACATATTCCCCAGACAGCGAGTGCAATCCACCATAGTCTCAACGTCCTTCATGCCTAAACCCCAAAGCTTAAGAAAGACAATAGGAAGAACTCACATTCGTATTTACAGACTAACCTGTCTTAATGGCTTACGAAGTGTCAACCCGACCCCATGGCATTAGCGGTCCCACCGCGCTTCGAATTTACGTGGCACAGCAGACTGCAGCTCTGGTTCAGTCAAACGTGTCTAACAAAAAGGATGGCGAGAGTAGGTCATGTGACAGAGAGCGGCATGCTCTCCTGACCTAGTCTGTTCAAAGGATGTGGGGAACCACAGTCAGTCAGAGGGGCCTCTCGAGAAATATATCGCTTCTCCATTCGAGAGTTGGCACATTTCTGTATGTTAGAGATCATGTGCATTACGAGGAAATCCTTGCATCTCCACAAGACGGTGAACGTAACATGCACTGTCCACATAACTCCACGAGCATGGCCTTGGTTGATCTCATACTGGACACACATTTAAGTAGGTCAGGGGAGGAGAAGGGGGCGGGGTCAGACCAGATGATGATTGCCATCAAATGCATCCAATCATGTCTCTCAGTACAGACAAGCAGTTCAGTGAACAATAGGGGCATTGCTGCGTGATCTCCACTGTGGAACAAAAACAGACCGCGACTGCAGACACATTCTGTGACCCGCACGCTCCCCCCTGTGGTTAATCACAACAATCAACAAGGTGACAAAGTTCTTAAAGATACGTATGCTTGAATGAAGCAATGAACCTAGACAATACCAAGAACAGTTTAGAGTGTATAGCCTATAAGTGGAAATAGCCATAGTTAAGTGGTACCATCCAACAGTATAGTCTATGACAGTATCACTGTCTAATGAGAATATTTACCAAACGTCTACCAGAAGAAAATAATCATACATACATCCTACTGCTGGCTTGGTTTAAACAAACACATACATATTAAGTGCACATACTGTACAATAGTTATTGGATAATTCTGCTGATTGAGTGCAAAGTTGTTACACAAGATTGTAGCTACATCGAGAATATAAGCACATCTCTGCAAACGGATGTAATTAAAGTATCAACTAGTTAAACCAAAGACCATGGCAGAGTCCATGGCAAAGCCTTATGTGATGATTTTGATGTGTTTGTTATCATTGGCCCAAGTTAGCGACTGCATAACATGACATCAACCTTACATACACAAGGCATTTAACTGGTGTGGCATGACAGATTATGTTACATTGGATACATGCTGGTCCACATAAGCTATTTCAGAGTTACAGAAGAGCCAAGGGATCACACACAGTCTAGTTGCCATAGTAGCCCAAAGACTATTACATGCAATTGAATCATCTGCAAGGCCCATTTGTTTACATGGTCCGAATAGATTATTTAAACAACAACATGCGTCAATCTCTTAGTCTCATTAGCCTTTACGTTTACTGACTGTGTTGCAAAGATGTGCCCACTCCAAAGGCTATGTGAAAGTAGGCCTACTTCAACCAACCAGCTACATAAATAAATACCGTATAAACTTGAAAAATATTATGGCTATGTTAGAATATACTATTGCTATTCAACTGGACACGACGCCATGCCTGCATAGAGTCGTGGGTATAACCGGTATTTGTGACACAGCAGTTTCATTCAGTGAACATTTATATTGATCCATCTAATATTAGGCTATAAACTTATTCCGTAATTGATTTAACGTGTTTCGCTATGGACATGTTCTCTGTAGAAGACTTTCTGTTGGTCTGTGGATGATACAATAAACTTGGTCACCTTAAACGAGATGCGATGAAACAGTTTTATCTCGGGAATGTTTCTTTAATACTTCCGATTCAAATGAATCACATCGCTAATCATTCGTTGTAATGGTTTAGATATGATACATCTTGTGTCGGATAACATAGGCTATATATAAGCAACTATATGATCCAAACAATATCAGAATTAATGTAGAAATGTCTAATATTACGATCCGCTTTGAAGATCTGCTTACATGGGGTTCTACCCCTTTACTGCCTACTTTATCTTCCTTACCGCATGTTAGTGTGATAAATATTAAGCAACATATGGTGCCGTTATTTATAGAAATCGTCTTACATAAAATAAAGCAAGCTCGTAGCCTATAGCCTCCGTCAGCGACTAGGGTAGCCTAGGCTATGTCGAATACGCACCTTCAAATGATTTGGTCCAACTAACCCGATACCTCTACCAATACATGACTAGCTCTATTCTTTGTACATCCCATGTTTCGATAAAGCAGGGAAGGCCAAGAACAAAGCGGTTCTCCCATCTAGTCAAGCGTGAACCAGAGCATGTACGGGTCGGGTATAAGCAGATTAGAATGTCTCTCGGATGCTTCTCGAGCGACATGCTGCGGTGCCGGATGGTTGTACAGTAGCAGTTAGATTAGCCATACTGTAAAATAGGCTACTGTGTGACAATATGTTTTGACTTTAAGTAATTTGGTTTTATTGATTTTTATGTGAAAGCTACACTGCTAGGCTTCAATATTAAATTACTACTCTGCATACGCATCACTCACAACTCACAACACTCGCGCCCGGATGAGACAGCCTGTAAAACCAGTTGTTACCTTAGAAACCAGGAATGTATTGTTGCTGGGGTGACAGGAACTCTGACCCTAGGGGTTTGAGTAGGGTACTTGGATAACCCCAGTCTGCACTCAAAGCCACACATGTAGGTTATAGGCTACTAAATACATAGAAAACATTCTCATTATGTTATAAAGAATATGTATCCAGGGGTTTTACTGCAAAAATGTGTTTGCGTTTTTGTAACAAGTGCAAGTGTGGATTATCAACCAAAATATCCTTCCATATGTTTTCTTAAGTAGCCTAGGCTATAGAAACTCTAAATTAAGGCCTATATTCCTGCAAAAATTAAACACAACTTCAGAAATGGAAGTTTGCCAAAAAAATGAAACAACGGCTGAACGTCTGAACGATTTAACTTTGATCTGTAATTAGTCATTTGCCATTAGTCAGCATTCACTATTTTGTCAGATGAATGAGATTTAAAAAAAATCACTCTTAGATCGTCCAACTGTTTTAACCAGACCAACTTTAGGATACTTTGTTGCTTCATGCTCTTGCTCTTATCATTTAAGACTAACCTAGTTAGATATAGGCTACTGAACGTGCATGGTTCCCATCATATGACATATGACACACACGTGTACCTCATTACCATTTAAGATTTATGTCGATAAATTGGATTATATCAGCATTAAAATGCCTTCGAACGTTCTCTGCTTCAACGTCTAAACCCAAAGTATTTAATTTTTGCACAATGCTGCCATCTTGAGTGACATAAATAGATTGCAAGCCATCTGTTGCCTTGACAATATGGTAGGCTCATCATCTCAGGCTTGTACACTGACGTACAACTTGTTTCTAATGGGAGTGACAAATACTCGAACTATAAATAACACATCGTAAAAAAAACTGTGAAAGCAGCAGTTTATTCCTTGACAAAGAAAAAAACTAACAGAAAATTGTATAAAAACGGTACAAAACATCACTATTCTTGCATCCTACAGGTTAAGCTTTACATACTGGAAAAAAATAAAACGTTTTTGATCCTTCATTGATATGCTATAGGCGAAGCAACCATTTCAGGTGATTGACTCATGAAGTGCTACGAATGACAGCTGACGCGTCGCTGTTGACAAGAGAGTATTTGCACACACGCGCACGGTGCCTTATGCCAATCGATTTAAATTCCCAGAAATACTTTTTGGACCCTGCAGGCGATGCTACAAAGCTTCAGCTGCTGCTGCTTGTTTTAACTCGGTCTCTGCTAATAATAAACATGCGCGTTTACAACCTACTCTCGTGCTGGTTGGTACCAGTCATCCCCACCACACCCCAGCCCACATTTCTGGTTCTATTTGGCTCGTTTTAAGTTTCCCATATCAAGTAGATGTTAGAAGCTGACTCCACCAAAGTTTACATGGATCTGACACATCAACTATAAAAAAATAGATACATTGCAATGGACATACACATAGAACATCCTTTGGGATCAATAAAGTGAATTGAAGCATATGGCTTACATTTTAATTAATCTGTCAATCGAGGTGTCATACGTTGTCTGGTCTATTTAGATGCAGCTATAATGTCATTGAATAAAACAAGACCTTATGATGAATAGGAACAGATTGATAACAATAGTGGACAACTACTCAACGTTTCACTTGATATTTACTTGACCTATATTAATGGAACTACTGTTTTGATTTAGAGTTACTTCTGTTAGAGCCTCCCTGAGTAGAGAAACACAGTCATTATTTGTTTTTCATTCATTGAATAAAGACCACTTTGGAAATAACACAACATCTTTCAAATGAATAATATCAAAGCCTAACTATATAGTAACGATATATCATGGTAAACAATGGCTTATAGTCATAGAACGATTTATTGATTAGGCTTTGCATGAAGGAGATACTGTATATTGGAATTTGAATTCCCAGTGCAATGTAACTGTAAGCTTAGATTGTTTTTGGAACTTGACCTTTTTAGAATACTATGCATATACTATACTATTCATCACCACGGTGATTTCGTACCACCGTCACTGCATTTGGAGTTGAAGAAGCTTGGAAAAGGCAGAGATTCTAGTGCGCTCTAGAATTCCAATGCAATACATGTTGTCATTCTAAATATAGCACAATGACAGTTCATTGAATTTTACTAGAAAATCTAACTGTAAGAAAATGAAGTCATAAATAAAAAAAACAAAATGCCAATACAAAAACCTTCATATAGTGTGGTTGAAATCCTCGGAAACAATGAATCTGATTGTTTTTTGTCAACGTGCACAACCAAAACATAGTTAATTAGGATTCAAACTAAACAATTGATGTAGTACTTGAGTTTGTTGATGATTCATGTACTAAGTAAAAACTACCATTGTCAGATTGTACTGTCGGATTACGACAGTCGGCACTTAAGATCTAAGACAAAAGGCAGTATCACTCCGCCTTCATTTGGTCCCTGATATCAGAAGGCAATGTGTCAAAAAGTAGGTCCTCCACCACAAGGCCACTGCGCTTCAAGGCCCGACAGACACTAAGCTCGGGTGGAAGGACCTCAAAATGGTTTCCCTTGAGCTCCAAATGTGTCAGCTGAACCAGGGAGGAAATCTTTGGTGACAGCAAGGACAGGGTATTCCTACCCAGCTTCAGGGTTTTCAGCTTCTTGCAAAAAAATAACTCGTCGGGGAGACTCTCGATCTTGTTACACGAGACGGAAAAGTACTGTAGGCTCTGAAGAACGCCGATCTCTGGCGGGATAAAGCGAATGTCGTTGTTTGACATGTCGAGATGGCGCAACTTGTTGCATAAAAACAGGTGCGAGGGCAATATCTCGATCTTGTTGTGGCTAAAGTAAAGGCGCTCCAAGCTGCCAAGCTTTTTGACGTGCTCCGGGATGTAGGCGATGCTGTTGTGCCACAGCTTCAGGCACGTGAGCTTGCGCAGGTGCTGAAAGCTGATGATCTCCTCTATGGAGCGAATGTTGTTCTCCTTAAGGTCCAGTTCCTGTAGGTTCGCCAGGCTAAAGATAGCGTGAGGGATGCGTTCCAGATCGCAATGCACCAGTTCCACATCGATGAGATTCACCATCTTCTTCAGGTTGTTCAGCATGACCAGCTTGGTGCCGTCGTTGTGGACGTAGAGACGCTGCAGGTGATGGGACACGTCTACTATCGACTGGGGGATTTTGGTGAAGTTGCTCTTGAGAGACAGAATCTTCAGGGACTTCAGCTCTCGCAGGGACTCCAGAGTGACAGTCTTGTCCTTGGTGGTGTCGGGACTTAGCGAACCAATCAGGTAGAGTTCCTCCAGGTTGCGTAGGCCGTAGAACCAGTTAGGCAGCTCCCTGCTGTCGTCAAACTTCACTCGGAGCACTTTGAGGTTCTCTTTCAGGAAGGAGTTGGCTGCCGTGTGCACCTTTAGGCAGCACTGGTATAGGGAGAGCTCCTGGAGATCCTCCAGCTGGGATATGGAGGCGGGAATGTTGACGTTGTTGATGATCTCCAGCTTCAGCGACTGGAGCTCGGTCACCTCGAATATGGTGTCCGGTAGGCCGGACAGCATAAACAACTGGAGTTCGAGTCTGTTGTTGGAGTTGACCTGCAATTTCAGACGCAGCTTCTCCGCTGTCCACTCGTGGTTGAGGTTGAGCTGTTTCAGTTTGTTCTCGCTGACTTCGGAGAGGAACACGGCAAACCGTTTCGAATACAGGGGATCGTACTGGTCGATCATGTGGAGCATGAAAGCAAAGTCATTTTTCACATCTGGAATATCGTCAATGCCCGTTTCTTGCCTCACGTACTCGAAGGAGTATTCTTTTAGAGAGCGGTAAAACAGCCAGTAGGATGTGTAAAGGCACGTGAATCCATAAACAGCCACAAAGCACAAGTAGCAGTACGAGAGCTTGGAGAACAGATGAGCCATGGTGTGGTTACACGAGAAATGCTTGTAGCCTGTCATTTCCTGTATATCCACATTGCAGTTAACGGTGATCTGCACTTCAGACACGAGCGCACTGTTGTACGCTATTATAAGGAGGAATTTTAGCACCTTGATCACGGTCTGACGGACGTACATCATGTAGAGGATGTCTCCTTCCTCGACGTGCAGGCGGAACTTCTTGACCTTCTCAAACAGAGCTTTAGCTTGTTCTCCTTCTTTCTTCTCAAGGACACTCGCCGAAGGCTTGTCCACCACTATCTTCTCCGGGATAGACTTGAGGGACTGAGTCTTCTCTAGATTGGCCCCCACAACCGAGTCGTTTATGTCACACTTGCTGCCCTGGTTCTGTTTCGGGTCCTTTTCCTCAGGGTTTTCACCGGAAACTTCCGATAAAGCCCGTGTGGTCCACGGGGGAATCAAAGCACTTACCCAGGATCGAGACAAAATGCTCTATTTTAGAACTAGAGCCTGGAAATTTGAACCAGAAGTTGCTACACACCATAAATATGACTGTGTGTATGAGGACTAGGTATGGAAAGTACTTGGCGTACCAGTGCAAAGCCTTCTCATAGCACATCTGATTGATGAAGCTGTACTGCTGGAGGTCAAGGTTGAACTTGAGGCCCTTCATTTCTTTCGGCGGAGGAGACAGATTTGTGGCGGTGGTTGGAGATGACTCCATCGCAGACTCATTGCTGTTCTGCATTAGAATCGATTGGTTTGGCAAAGACGTTCTCTGTGGAAGGCAGATGATTTTGTCTTGCATCACCTAAAATGAAACACAGAACACGTAGGTTAGGATTTGAAATTCAACAGAACTTGATCAATGTGTGAGGACATTTTATGCCACCAGAGGGCATCAGCATGTACTTTAGTACAAGCATAGTAAAACAAAATGTATTACAAAGTACCATGAGAACAGCAGCATTGAACACAGTATATCTAATCTTCCCTTCCTGTGATAAACACAGATGAAAGGAAGTGACTCAGACAGGAAATGGTCAATTAATTTTTGGGTGGCAAGAGACTAAAACAATCAAGTATTTGCCCAGTCTGATTGATAGGACATTATTTTAGTTCGAGCTTTAACAGAGGCACAACCTATATTATACATATTTTTCATGTAATGTTGATGGTGTATCTGCTTTGAACAAGACAATTAGCTGACGATGTGAAGGGTAAAGGGTGGCGCTGTAGTCAAACACAGGAAGTGCTAAGTCAGAGCCTTCCAAGAGGGCGGATCAGCAGAATCTTGCACTCCAACAGCAGTTTCCCTGGACACTAGGAGAACTTCTCCACCTTTCTGACACACTGATTACGTCTAAATGCTGTTTACTGTCCTTTCTTGCATGAAAAACAACATTCTGGCAGGGCAGTGTAATGTTTACCCCGACCACTTCAGAGGGAGAGACAGCTCCATAATGACTGGAAATGTATTCATTACAACAATAATGCCTGTTTTCACAAGGCCGCAGGCCTTTATGTAAACTGCCGAGAGTCATCCAGCTCAACATCATGATGAATAATCCACTGTATTTACAAACCATGAAAATACATTTCTAAACAACGGCACTGCTGCCACAGCCCTCCAAGGCATAACAGAGGATGTCATCACCCAAATAAAGGGTTCCTGTCAATAAGGGTGGGCTTATAATTGACATAGGAGATTTAAGCATTTAAGCCGAAGCATTTAAGTAATTTTATTTCAGGAGGGTTCTACTACTTTCATTAGTTATATTATTGTTTTTATAGATTTGCGATTTTAATTATTACTTTTATCACTTGTATTATTGTTTTTATTGATTTTATGTAAAGCACCTTGAGCTACAATTCTTGTATGAAATGTGCTATGTAAATGAAGTCTTACTTACTTACTTACTTAAACCATAGTTGTACCCAAGGCGTACTGTCCCAGACGGGTCATAGTGACATGGCGACAGGACAGTGGCCTTTACAATCAAGTGTTTATGAACTTGTGGTGGGCGGGAAACCAGTCAGTGGTGGGGTGCAGGAATGTGTCCCCCTTTCCGTTGGTAAACTCCCACTAAACTGACACACAGCTGGATTTATTTTCACTAAGTTGTTTGTGCCTGTTTGGACACAAATACACTTTGGCGCTGTGTATCTTAATTTCTCAAGGGTTCAGCCCATGTGAATCAACATGCAAATCTAATTCAAAGTTAAATGAAGCAACCCAAAACATAATTATACATACACACACACACACATACATATATACATACATGCATACTATATAGACTGTGGATAAATCAAGATTTTGCACGTGAATACTGTCTCTAAGTATGTTTTTTTAACGCATGTCTAAGCGACGCTGACCTGCAGAGTGCATCCAAACACACCGATCATCAGCATGACCACCGAGAGATAGTCCGTGAACACGTCCCACCATGGCTTCAGCACCCTGAACGCAGGCTGCTGTTCAGTGAACTGACGGAACTCTGTCACCGGAATCATGGCTCCTGTTGGGACACAAACAGGCAAATTAGTCATCGTAAAATGTTCACCCTTCCCTACCCCCTACCCCACACCCCCGTCTTAAAAGTCTGGGATTTTTTGTTGTTTGCAATGCAAAGTTGTTGTTTACAAACATTGCCTGGTAGCAGGCTAAAGGCCCCATGTTGGGACGGATTGGCACTCACACAAATGGAGGCTAAAACACAGAGATACTGCTGTGAAAACCAGAACACCAAAGACCATCCAAAACACATGAGAAAAGACAACACACACAACTGTAGACCACCTTTTGTTCAAGTGAACATCAAACCATTTGATGATCATGAATGCCAACGATGTCTTAAGGAAGCAAAAGACAGAAAGTCTGTAAAGACCTCCATACACAGCAGGCCATGTGAGTCCAGTATCATCACAGCCATGATGTAGCCTTCCCATCATGTCCACCATGACTCAAGAGTTTATGTCACCAATCCTGCTGTCTTAGGTTAGCACTGGTTGCACTATCAGCAATATTGCACTACTGTACCTCACTTGTCTTAGGTTAGTATAGGTTTATACGGTTAGTATAGGTATTATGTGTATTATGTTTATTTAGAGGTTTAGTATACTGTATTGGTATTGGTATATTATTGTATATTAGAAGGTTTACTATATTTTTGCTTATCATAGATGTAATCTATGTTCTGTGTACTTATATGTTATGTTATGCTAGGTTGCTTTGCGTTGTCTTGTCCTAAGAATTTAAATACCAAGTCTAACCCTGTGTTGTTCTGTGCATCTGACAATAAAAATACTTGAACTTGAAACTGCTTCTGTGCTTTATCATGGCAATGTGCTTACTCGAAACATCTTCCTATACTTTCAAAAATGCATAATACACAAACTGTCATGACAAGTGTGTTCCAGTTTTTAAACAACTATGTGAGTGTTTTGGGTCATGATTGTGCATTTTACATAACATGACCAAACCTCATAAAAAGCTTCTAACTTGCACACTGATTCAGCAGCCTGACATAGCTCACTTACTTTAGACTCTTAGACTCTAAGTTTCTATGAACTAGCCTAATCTTTTATTTTAAAACAGACTGTATATTGAGAGATTCATATTATTAGGATTGTATACTTGAACAGATAAACGGTATCTTGAGTCTATTGTGAAAAAAAGAAAGACTGTTCCACAATGTTTGTCTTAAGCTGAAGTGGCCGACAGAATAGCACAGCTGCATTGGTTTATACAACTGCAAATAAACAAGTACGCTGAGACCAATCTGTTTATCTTTTGGTCTTTCTGACTAAGGGGTCTACTTCACTACTACTACTATGTGTTTGAAAACACATATCCTTGGTTTAGAATATTTAGATCAGTCTGGCCTTCAACAGTTGTCATGACTTGCAGCTGACAACACAAATGAACACAATGGTGGTTTACAGTCCTTCTAGTGTTGGTAGTACTGCACTTAAATACAGAGGCGTTGAATTAATTAAATACTCTGAATATATTAATAAGGATAGTGCATTTGAAACCTTTTGACCTTCAGCATTATCACCATCAGACAAGACACATGTGCCAGCCTCTTCCTGACAGGAAATGTTGCAGCCAAAAACAGAATTCTCTTGTCTGGATCACACCCAGCCCCAAGGATACCCATGCTTCCGATGAGACCATGGAAAAACACTGTATTGGGAACTCAAACCAGGGTCCGACTGGAAGACGCTGAAGAATCGCATGTTTCTGGTGGATCTCAAGGGCTATGGACACTAAATATTGTTTTTGTTTGTTATAATGGGAAACACATCCCATTTTTTTTGCATTCATTTGGAATATCCGGGAAAAATGACTAATACATTTCTGATGAACTTTTATTCTTTAAATCCTGTAATTTCATTTTTATTTTCTCCAATATATAGCCCGCCACAATTGGGCAGTTTCATTTATCAATGGAAATCTTTTCACATTGATGGTCCTTGTTTTCCTGGCATATAAGGGAGGGCTCACGGTTTTCAAGACACGCATGCAGTAAACTGAAGCCGCACTTTTAGCTTATACACACATAAGACGGGTGGTAGCGGTGCATGAAGCAGCGCGGTTTTCATTGTCATGATAACATGTAGCTCACCTCAAAGGTATGTTGATATAACTTCAAGCCAAATAGATGTCACAGTTCTCATTAAAAAAGACTACAGCAACAAAATAATCAGGATAAAAAGATGACCATACCTTATCAATGTTCGGCTGTGACGTTCGTAAGCGACTGGACTTTTTAGGGCAGTAGCATAATGATGTCCTTGTGGAATATGTGTTCCTTCCCGTCCCGTTATTGCTACGCTGTTTCAGTGCTCTTGCCTGTGAATCACTGAAGACTGCTGTCTCGCATACGTTGTCAGGGCGGGGACTTGAGTTTTGGCAAGAGATTTTTAATAGAGAAGGTCCGCCTTGCAAATTGTATAACAACACCAAACACGGATTTATATGTTTAGAATAAACTAGAACACTTTATTTATAATCCAACACACTGCAATGGCTTCACAATTCATCTTTGGCATACTATCAACTAAAAATAGCGCTTGGACGTTTCCTTGTAACCACGTGAGGGAATATTTCCCGAGGTATACGGGAATGTTGAGGGGTCTATTGTGCTATAAACTGCGCCATAACATTAACATGTACCGGTTGGCTATTACAAATTAAACAGAACCATATAACAAGTATGAGGGATTATGAAAATACGATTGCAGTAGTAAATTCATTATAAGGTATCTTTCTAAATACACTTTTAAACAATTAAAAATAGACAACAGTCAACAATAAACAGGCTTACACAAAGGTGTGCGGTGGTTGTTTCAACAATGTGGTCACATATCACATAGAGTTCAAGAGACTGCTGTCTCCATAGCCTGCATTGCAGATTATCGGGTTGCAGTTCAGTGAATTGCTTGCACTCTCTGTTTCACACTTGCTCAAGTACTCTCTGTCTGACCTCTGAAAACCTTCTTTAACACTGGGGGGAAGAGAGTTGAGGAGACACTCCTCGACCACTAGTCCGTTGGGCATGAGGCACTGGCATGCTTCCAGCTCTGCGGGGAGGCTCTCCAGTTGATTTCCCCTCAGGTCAAGCAGTATAAGGCCGGTCAGCTCACTCACTAGGCTGGGCACCACAGTCAGACAGTTGTGGCTGAGCAGAAGGGACTGCAGGGTCTTGTTTTTGAACATTTCATCTGGAAGCGTTTCAATCTTGAGAAGGAGAACAAAGGATATGTTTTTTTGTGGTTAGGGTAAGTCATGAGTCATCTGTCGGCTGCTCTGAGGACTGGCGATCAGAAGGTGCTTTCCAGAACACGTCAGAACACGTCGGAATGAAATAACGCTTCAAAACACCACTTTTCACATTTGTCAGTCATTCCCACATGCCCTCTCTCTTTTCTATCACATTCATGACGTTTTCTACAAACATCTCAAGAGGTGAGAAAGCAGGGAAGATGACATACCCCAATGTCAAGCTAAATTGGAGCACTTAAATCCACTTCATACATTAGGCACTCAGCCTTTGGTCAAATCCGCCACAGAAAAGTCTAGTGATGGGCCTATTTGAATTTGTATTCATCCAGGTCTCTCTTTGTTGTGTTTATCTCTTGCACGTTCTATAGCCAGGGTTGTATGTACCTCCAGTACGGTTGGGTACTTAAGAATGGAGCTAACACACATCTGCTTGTGTTTGAGTTTAGACTCCTCTTAAGGAGCCTACTGCAGACTCCTGAGTAAGGAACACAGTATTGGAGTTCTGCTTCCTCAAAATTTTTTAAGCATGGTATTCCTCAACTCGATTAAGTTCAGTAGCTTCAAATAAAGTGTTATTATATATATATATCAATATAAAATGAAACGAGAATCTGTTTGTTTCAATGCGACTACTTTCAGTTTGAAAGCCTGTTTTATGGAATAGATTTGGATAGACCATGCACTACATATACCCCTCTACCCCATATTTGTATTTTACACAGTTACATTTGTATATTTTAATCAGGTATATCTGCATAATAAAGGTGCATGTCGGTATTCTTGAATAAGGAGCTGAATTAACGTGTAGTTATTTAAATAGCAACGGGGCAGGACTTGAGGGATATTGGGGTATGAAGTTTCTTTTTAGCGCTGTGTTTCATGTAGCTGGATGCCTTGGGTTGTAAAGGGGGATATTGCTGCCATATTCTGGGTCTTTTTGTTGTGTTTAACTGTTGTAGGGTGAGATGGGGCAGGAGATCTTTCCTTGGTGGGATTCTATAGGCTATGGGCGTGAGAGTATAGACAGTTCCTCTCAGCTTTATAGCTCAGTTGGAGAGCATTTGACTGAAGACCAAGAGTTTGCAGGGTCAAATCATCCCCTGCACATAGCTATAGTATGACAATGTCTGTTAAATCAATACATGTATACATTAGTATTATAAACAACCTCAAAGTTATCTCTCTTTCCAAAATACTTGTGGACTGTGCTACATCATCACGCAATGCCAGACCAGTGCACGGATCAAAATGCGAGAACTGTTATGAATAATACAGCCAACTGCATACTCACATGGTTGTTCGACACGTTTAAAACTTGGAGCCTTTTAAGGTCCTGTATTTCATTGGGGATGACCGAGAGGTTGTTGTAGCTAAGGTCGAGATGGCAGAGTCTGCTGCAAAGGAAAAGTTGTGAGGGAATACAGTTGATATGATTGTGACTGAGCTGAAGATATTCCAGACTCTGTAGTACTCCGATGTACACTGGGATGTACGTGATGCTGTTGAACTTCATTTTCAGGGTATTTAGCCTTGGCAAGTGTTGAAAACTGATGATTTCCTCAATCGTTTTCAAGTTGTTCTCTCTCAGGTCCAGCTCTTGCAGGTTCTTTAAACTGAAAATGGGGCTTGGTATCCTCTGAAGGTCACAGTTTAGCAGCTCTAAGCTGGTGAGCTGCGTCATCATTTTTAAACTCTGCAGGACCGCGAGCTGGGTGCCTTCGTTGTCTATGAAAAGCTTTTGTATCGAAGGAAGCGAAGTCGTGATCACTTTAGGCAATGCCGTGAGACTACACTTCAGGAATAACACTTTGAGATTCTTTAGCTTGTGTAAGCCGTTGACGAAGGCCGTATTGTCCTGAGAAAACATGCTTCCGTAGAGATACAGTTCGGACAGGTTAAGCAAGTTGACGATCCACCACGGCGTTTGGTCCACCTCCGTGAATTTCATCCGAAGAATCTTCAGCTTCTCCGAGAGAAAGGCCAGCGCGTGGAGGTCCACTGTCGCTGGAGAATGGTCCAGCCACAGCTCACTAAGTTGTCCCGAGTTGAGTGAGCTTCTGTGGGAGTCTAGCGTCCGGGATGAGCTGCAGTTTCAGAACCTCAAGGTCCCTAATGTCGAACACGGCATCTGGGATGCCGCTGAGGAGCATCAGGTGGATCTCTAGCTGGTCCTGCGTGTTACGCACTAGCTTCAGCGTTAGCTTCTCCAACGGCCAAAGGTAATTCAGATTGAGCTGCCTTAGTTTCTTCTCACTGACCTCAGATAGGAACACAGCGAAACGTTTGGCGAACAGGGGATTGTATTGATCGAGGAGGTGCAGGATGAAGGCAAAGTCATTCTTGACGTCGGGAATGTCACTGAAACTGCTTTCTTCGCGCAGAGATCCAAAGGAGTATTCTCGGAGAGAGTTTCTCATCACCCACCAAAAACTGTAGAGGCAAGTAGAGCCATAAACTATCATCAGTACCGTATACACTAAGGACAGGAGCCAAAAAATGGTGGCCAAAGAGTGAACACATTGAAACACCTGAAAGGGCATCAACGCCTGTGTTTTCACCACACAGTGCACCTCGAACAGGATGCGAGAAGCTGCGTAAGGACTGTACGCCAGGGTGAACAAAAGAAACACAATCTTGATAACGATCTGCATCATGTACACGTGATAAATGGTGTCTTTGTCCTCGACGTGCACTTTCAGTTTTTTTGACCTTTTCAAAAATGGCTTTGGCCTGCTCTGCTTCCTTCTTGTCGAGTACGCTGAGCAGCTCAGTTCCCATCGGCTTCCTGCTCTCGTTTGACGCTAAGGTCTGAGAGACATCGGGAGGAGAGCAGATGCTCATACACGGCTGCGATCCTTGCTCTGCCACCGTCTCTGACAGGGCACGGGTAGTCCAGGGAGAATCGCAACATTTGTGTAGGATGGAGACAAAGTGCATGAGCCTGGAACTGGTGCTTGGGTACCTGAACCAAAAGTTGCTGATCATCACCAGGGCCAGTGTCTGTAACATCACAACGTAAGGGAAGAACTTGCCAAACCAGTGGAGGTGCTGTTCGTAGCACACGGCATCTACGTACGCGTACTGTTGAAGATCCATCTTAAGTGTTGCCATGGAGATAACTGAGAAGCTAGAAGCAGCACTGTCATTCAATGAATCACCTTGGTGGTTGACTGCCCCACAAAAGTCGTTTGATGTGATTTGACAAGGGACACAGACAATCTTGCGTAGTGTAAGTTGGAGGGTACCTCCAAGAGTGCCAATCATGAACATCATGATGGTTAGGTAATGGCTGAAAACATCCCACCATGGCTGAAGAACACGATACAGTGATTGCCCACGAGCAAAATCTTTCAGCTCTCCATCAGAAAGCATCTTGGTTGCCTACTGTAACAAAAATCCACAGATTAGGAAAATCCCTGATTTATCAATTTTATTATGACTTGTGTCTCTGATAACACGTAATGTGGGTCAACTGTAGTAAGATAGTCTATTTTATTAAAGCTGGGTACAGCATATACGTGTACTGTAGAATAACTGCCGGAAGTCTGTTAGTTAGCTCTAGCACTACCGTAGACTACAGCTAACGTTCGCTAACGTTGCTAGCTGCCAAAGTTTTAGACTTTGTGTATTTCTTACAAAACAGTCCATACCTTCTGAATTTTTTACACTGTCTTGATATTGAAACCCGTTTTTCAAGTGGATACGTAGAGATAGCTAGTTTCAAAGCAAATAGTCTCAAACGGAAAATTGCGACTTTGGGTGCCAGGCTATCGAATGCCTCCTGCCCGGCAACAAACGGTTGAACGCAACATATTATTTATATTATCCACATAAAAAGCTAAAAGAGCTAAATCAAAATATTACACCTTACATATTTCTGCCCGTTAACTTACATAAATATAACTAATTTGAAAAATGTATACAGATCTAAGGTTGACAGCGCCTTTGAGTACAAATGAAAAATAAACAAAAACAAACATATTTGCAACCAAAACACGTTTATTTTATTTTTTATCATTGGCCTTTTTCCGAGAAGCATCTGTCCACTTAAAATCAATTTTAATTTGATGGTTTTGATGAAAAATCACGATCATCCCGACCTCGACTCTCCAACACAGTGAACAGGATACACATTGCATCAAATGAACATCATTGGTCAACCAGCTAAAAACAACCGGTTCGCGTAACCGTAATGCATCCATGCACAACTACAGCAGGGAAGTTGTTGATACAAACTGGCATTATTCATTCACTCATAATGAATACATCCTCCCCTCGAATGATACGTTGACGTAAACAGTGCCACCTTATTTTGCACCTTGTGATTGGCCAGAAGTAGAGGAGGGGAAATTGTTTGTTTCCGGTAGACTGTAAGTAAGTGCTCGGCGTTATAAATCGATAGTTTTTAACGAAATGGGATTTATCGTATGTAAAGAGTCAGTGTCTTGCAACATGCATTTTATGTTTAAATACTTAAGTGTGTGACAGATTGCCCTCTGTTGCAACCTTTACGAAGGTTAGCCTTTAGCAGAGTGCAAATTAGGTAAATTAGTGTTGCTTCTTAGCAACGCGTTTTGTGTTGTCCTACAGTAATCGGGTTTGTAATTTGCAGACATGAACAGCCTAAGGTTCTATACTAGGTCGGCAACTCATCTCATTAAAAGCTTCTGCAACAGAACATTTTCCTCCTCAGATGTACGTATCACACATCTAAATCAAACTTTTAATTCTGAATATAAATTGAATTGTATCATGTGTCATTCTTTATTTTCTTATTTCTTCAGGCTGTAATGGCATCAAAACGACATACAAACTCCAAAAGGATTGAGGGACTTGACAAAAATGTGTGGTAAGATGGCTGTGTCAGTCATGTAATTATGAGGAGGACACAGTAGTTCATTCCAACACAGTCAACTTTTAAAAATTGTTTTAACAATAGGGTGGCCTTTACATCGGTAGCAGCCGACCCCTCGATTGTTAACTTGGGCCAGGGTTACCCAGACATCCCTCCGCCTTCCTATGTAAAAGAAGCTCTAGCCCAAGCTGCTCTAGTGGACAGGATGAACCAGTACACCAGAGGCTTTGTAAGTGTTTTTTTTATTGTTTGAACCGTCCTGCATTGAAATGCGATACCATGCATTAGGGTGTCCATTAGCTACAGCGAGACATTCGAAACTGGCAAGCGAGGTTCATATTGAACCCTTCACACATTATTCTCGCCGTTATCACGTGGAAGACTTTCGTGCTCCCTCGATCAGGTTTACGTTTGATATCGCGTCATCCAGTTATGTGGCGCATTTGCTTTTGTCATCACAGGGTCATCCATCTTTGGTAAAGGCTCTGTCTCAAGTTTATGGGAAAGTCTACGGCCACCAGATTGATCCATTCAAGGAAATACTCGTCACAGTGGGCGGCTATGGATCACTGTTCAGCACCATGCAAGGCCTGGTCGAGGAGGGAGATGAGGTTGGTCCTCAGCCTTTATCAGACTGGATATGAACCTGAGCGTTTTTCGTGGACGCATGCTAACACGTGTTTCCATAGGTCATCATCATTGAACCCTTCTTTGACTGTTACGTGCCCATGGTTCGAATGGCGGGTGCCACGCCTGTTTTGATACCATTAAGACTTGTGAGTGAACTTCCATTCATTATATCGCTGACAGATGTTATGAATCACAGTAAACGTTTACCCCTATGCTTAAGTACGAAAAAATCAGGCCACATTATGTGTTGTGTCGTATCAGAAGCCTGGTGATAAGAACAACGTCTCCAGCGGCGATTGGGTGTTAGACCCAGATGAGCTATCAAGTAAATTCAACTCCAAGACCAAAGCCATTATAATCAACACCCCCAACAATCCCATAGGGAAGGTATGTTTCAAACCAAATTGTTCTAACCTTTTTCCAAGTTATTTTTATTTCCAATACTCTCCTACTGTGGACAAGTCAATAGTTTCATGATGGTTTTTACCTACAACAGATATTCACCCGGGACGAGCTGCAGGTCATCGCTGACCTCTGCGTCAAACACGACACCCTGTGTTTCAGCGATGAGGTGTACGAGTGGCTCATCTACAAGGGACACCAACACGTCAAGATAGGTACTGAAGTGCTCCGTGTTGAAGAAGGAATAATTCACTAAAGAAAGCAGGTTTTGAAGTCTCATTCGGCGGCCATGTTTTCTCTTTCCCCTTCGTTTGGGTAGCTACTCTTCCTGGTATGTGGGATAGAACGATCACCATCAGCAGTGCAGGGAAGACCTTCAGTGTGACAGGCTGGAAGGTTAGCAATGCCAAGAAAATCCTGTTTTAATGTTTACTTTTCAGTAGTAGACTATTCTAGAAAGTCTGTGTGACAATACTGAAAATGTTTCAATGACTATTATTTTCTTCTTCTTATGTGGCAGCTTGGTTGGTCGATAGGACCAGAACACCTGATAAAACACCTCCAGACCGTGATGCAGAACACCCTGTACACCTGCTCAACACCTTTACAGGTAAACCCAACCGTGCCGCCTAGCTTCAGAACTAGAACTCAATCTTCTCACACGTCAGTGTTCTCATTCCGTCTATGACATCAGACCCCTTCGTCGATTCCGTGGGTCAGTTCAGACTGTGTCGTTTGTTTGCGCAGGAGGCCGTGGCCCAGGGCCTACTGAGGGACTTCCCTCTCATGGGCCAGCCTGAGTGTTACTTCTCCTCGCTGGCCGTGGAGCTGGAGGCGAAGAGGGACCGCATGGCGGCCATCTTGCGCGAAGCCGGCATGTCTCCCATCGTCCCTGAGGGCGGGTACTTCATGGTCGTGGACGTGACGCCTCTCAGTGAGTTAATAACTCATCGGGTTTGCGAAGAAGCATTCACGGTGCGCTGCTCGAGAGCTATGTGAAGAAAGGTCTGGCCAAAGCTGCACCAGGGGAGAGAGATACGAGCACACAAGGGGCTTTTGTGCGGTTTTCGCTTGAGGTGCATTAGGGTGTGCATTAGCTTTGCCCATTAGGTTGTGGTTTTAAACCGTCCGGTAACGATTTACTGAGCCACGCACGCTCTTCCTTCCTTCCTTTGCTCGTTGATTACCCGCAAGATCCGTCAAGTTAGGCTTTCTGTGTAAGCTGCTTTGCTTAAAACCAACTGCTGAATGAATGAATACTATTTAAATGTGTGTATTGGCATAACATGATCTGACCAGGCACAAGCATATGTATTGGAATACAAATGGCATATATTAGGCTGGCTAACACCAAACTTCAAGTCCCCCTCTAATTCAGTTTTGTAATATTAGACGTTGTTGGCTCGATAAGGATGATTTAGCTCCCTCTGCTGGCTGGAAAACCCCTCAACAAGCTTATATTGTGTTTCCTAACCTCACATCTTTTGGCGTGTGATTTATCAAGGCATAAACCTTGTTTTACATTTGAAACCAATCAATCAGTTCTAATTCAGTGATGAGGACATACCATATGGGGCAGATGTTTGATGGTCTCTCTCCGTGTTGTTTAGATAAGGATCTTTCACACATGGGCGACGATGAACCGTACGACTACAAGTTTGTCAAATGGATGATCCAAGAAAAGGTAAGGAGAGTGAAGCGAAGTTACACAAGGAATAATAGCCTATTTTATGCTTTTGTGATACAGGGAACATGCAGGGTAACGTTGGATACAGATTTGCCATCTTTATTGTGCCTGTGATTGGAGCAATGTGAAATGTGTTTTTTCTTTTCTTGTGGTTGTAGAAACTGGCTGCTATTCCAGTCACCGCATTTTGTGGGGACGCCTCCCAAAAGCAGTTTGAGAAGTACATCCGCTTGTGCTTCATAAAGGTAAAATCAGACCGGATTAGAGCGGATCAGACCGGATCAGAGCAGTGATGATTATGGACCGTTTACCTCCATCTCAATTTACCTTCATGCGTATTCCTTTTTTATCGTTCTGCAGCAAGACGCCACTCTTGACGCTGCCGAGGCCATCCTGAAGACCTGGAACAAAGATGTCTGATGCGGGGGTTTGCTTTGAGGCCTTATCTGTCCATGCACAGTTCAGAGAGAACCTTCTGGAACATGGCAATATCTTAACTAGACTACTAGAGAAACAGGGACGAGTGACTTCCTCGATAGTGATTCTGTAGGGGGATAGTTGGGTCCAGTCACTGTTAGAATATGACAAGTACATCACTTTTATAATAATGGACCCGATATTAAACTTTCTTCTATTTTTTTTGTGATTTAAAGAGCATTATAAAGTACTTCTGTAAGTGATGAATAGACTGTGTCATGACATGGACTGACTTATGAACTGTGTTCATTTTTCCTGTGTACGGTTTACCTGACTGGACAGTTAAAATGAAATGAATGAAAAAGGGAGATTTGATCTCTCTGATGGGCTCTGCGTGCCTGTGGCACCTCAAACACATCCTTCTGTACCACTGTGAACCTAACCTCCACCAGATGCCCAATCAGCTTAATGGGTTGTGTTCGTCTGAAAACTGTACTCCACATTTGATGTCATTCTAAATACCTTGGGTGATTAAATACATATTAAATGATATTTTTACACAGGAATGTCCCGTGTCCCGTACTGATGAATGGGTCTTCAGCCCTGTTACTCATGATCCACTGTCCTGTATGTTTTCGATGTTAACTACACAATTAAAAGCACAACATATACAGTGACATATTATGTACACGTTGACACGTTATATAAAGTAGCAAATCAAAAACGTATCTGCCGTTGAAATAGTAGCTTAATAATAAATAGCTCATGAAATCGTTATTTTGTGTATGTATTTGAACTGTGGAGCTTAGTTTTTCCCTTTCAAACTAACCCTTTCGACCTGGTGGACCTGTTTTACAGGCTCCATCTCCAGCCTTAAAGACAGTTGCAGAACTCCCTGTCCTGTTACATTTAATGAACAGTTGAGGTGTGGTCCTGTTAATCTGGTTAAGAGTTACGCAACTAAATGTACGGAAACATAGAGGTGTGTTTTGTTTTTTACATTCGTATGTACTCACGTATTTTAATGACTTGGGTCGGCGTGACGATGAAGCAGCCAATCAGGTCCCCTGAAAAGTAACCCATGGCTAAACGTGAAGATCTCTCCTTTGGCTTGAAGTTGAAGGAAGTGTAACAAGTTTGACCAGAATTACTGGTTGTGCATTCTGGTTCTCCATGAACCTTGTCACACTTTGTTTAACGTCTAATATCTGTGAAATGTCAGTAACACTATGACACAAGTAGATGACAGACCACAGACTTTCAAAGTCCACCATGAATTTAATGAGTTTTGGGACCATTTTGACATCAGGTCTCACTGCAACATCTGTTTCTCAGGAGATTTATCTGACATCCCATAATTAGCCCCAGTGCTGGTAAACTGGAAAAAACTTTAGATCATGAATCAATATAATGAAAAGCCAGTTTTTCTACACAGCACGGATTATTTATCTCGTTAACAAAAGTAGGCTGTCTGTCGTTCTACAGAACCAAACTACAATGCATTTAAAAATACAGTGTCGATCTACTTATACTCTGCCAGTTTTAACCAGCCGTATGATGTAAACATCTCTATCATATACATTCCTTTTAAAATTCAGAACTTGCAACATTGAGCTGTGCACTTTGCTTATTTAAAAATACCTCCTTCCAGGAATTCTATAAAACACTATACATCAGATTCGAGATTCTGGTGTGCTTACAAAAATAGTATAAAATTAATATCTTTCCATTATACCTAAATACATCATGGAATGGTGATTCATATTTCGACACCAAAGCTGGAAACCATCGAGTATTGCAGGAAACACCTGGCCGAGTCCAAAGAGATCGAATGAACATTTGGCAACTTTGGTAGGTTTTCAGTGATGGTTACTACAACGTTTTGTGTTACGTCAATGTTTAAGGCATCTTTAAATAAAAACAAGAAAGATAGGACCAGATTAGATCATCGGATCACAACGTTTTTTTTCGTCTGCCAGTTCTTTAGCGGACACAAGCCATTCACTCGATCCCCAATCCATCCTTTTTTCATTTGAAGGTGGAGCTGACGCAGAACAGATTCATATGACAAGAGCAACATGGGTGATAGAAGACCTCTACCAGTAAAAAACAGTACACTTAAAAACCTTTTTTTGAGGTAAAAACCTTCCAAAAAAAAACGGTTTAAATCCCTTATGGCCCAGACAGCAGCACAGCAGGACCCAACCAAGGGTGTCGTCAGTGTTCTGTATCTGCCAGGGTGCTGCTATGGTAACCGTTCACAGTGTCGAGGAGGGCGTCGGCGGGGAGGCGGGGCTTAACACCAGTCTGCAATGTAGTCAAAGTCATCAAACAGTTCCTGTTCGCTGGACGTCAGAGCCCGGGGCTCCCTGGGCGGGGTCAAGACGGGAGCCTCCGAGGTGAACTCCGCGTCAAAGTTACTGACGTCTTCCCTGCCCTTGATGGTGGGAACGAAAGGAGGGCGGACCTTCTTGGTGAGCAGGCCTTCCCAGTCCGTGTTCTGAGGAGGGAAACGACATGAGGTCAAAGGTCAGGAAGATTAAAACAAGTCGGTTTTTCTGCGACTGTAAACAACGTGTGTGTGTGTGTGGTGTTGGGGGGGGGACGTACTCTGAAGAAAGGATGCTTCTTGACTTCCTCCGCGTCTCGCTCGCCGGCTCCGAGACGTCTCTCCGGGTTTCTTCTCAGAAGCTGGGGATGGAATAGTTCCGAAGATCACGTTACGTGCATCAGTCTATCACTGGTCATATTTTCCGGGTGCAATCATATATATATATCAAGTCCTGTGTTCTGAGTACGGTATCATAAACCAGACAGCTCACCCGTCTCATTATGGAGATGGCTTCCGTGGTGAGGAATCTGGGGTAGCGAACTTCATCGTTGACGATGCTGTCAAATACTTCCTCTTCATCGTCTCCCGGGAAAGGAGACTACCATCACAGGGGGAAAAAAAATAAGAAAATTATGATGTAAGTATAAGATATTTCAAGAATGCCGTTTCATATCGTAAAATGGTTTTATAAATCCAAACAGATAACAGACCGACACGACTTCAACTTGTCATTCTTTGAAAACAACAGTGGCAGGCTAGCTTAGTTACCATGGTAAAGCACTCACCTCCCCAACCAGCATCTCGAAGATGAGCACCCCCAGCCCCCACCAGTCCACAGCCCGCGTGTACGACGTCTCCGTCAGCACCTCGGGTGCCAGGAACTCTGGTGTGCCGCAGAACGTACTAGTCCGGTCTTGATAGCCCATCCCTGCAGGGGGGGAAATATCCAAAAGATACGTAAAAAAAAACACTACAACATGCGATAGAGCGGCCTTATGCCGACAATCTGAATATGTTTTCACCGACCTTCTTTGCAAAGGCCAAAGTCGGCGATCTTCACATAGCCTTCTGTGTCCAGCAACAAGTTATCGAGCTTCAGGTCTCTGTTGAGGACATTCAAAGGTTCGTCAGAAGGCCAGGCTGAGAGGCCAGGGGTCATTTTTAAGTGACCGAAACGTCTCTGTAAGGGCGCTGAACGTATCAAAACACACCTGTACACGATCTTATGGTCGTGAAGATACTGTAATCCGAGGACCACGCAGCCAGCGTAGAACCTGAGGGGCAAAGAGAGACGGAGGGAGTTTGACACGGACGGTTTCCCAACGGACTGTGGCGAGGAGGAGGAAGAGGTCGGAGGCCTTTACTCACACCGCCCGGGGTTCGGAGAACACGTCGGCGTGGATGTGCATCATGAGGTCGCCGCCCGCCGCGTACTCCATGACGAAGCACACGTGCTCGCTGGTCTGGAAGCAGGCGAAGAGGTTGACCAGGAAGGGGTGACGGATGCTGTTCACCGTCTCGAAGATCCTCTTCTCACACATGAGGCTGCGCGCGGAGGAGGAGGGAAGTCAGAACACGTGGGGTCGAGGGTCATCTCGAGGGTTAATGATCACGGCCAAACGAATCGCCGCTGAACACCATGGGTGGATCAAAGAATATACTGCGCTATTTGTCAGGGGGCTGAGCAGTCTAGCGCACTAGCGGCTATGTAAAACGGATATGTTTCCACTTTCTTCTGGGAAATCCCGCCGTGCAAACACTGAAGTTGTGTCCTGGGCACAGGCATATTCACCCTACTTGCCTGGGGCTGCCCCCCAAAAATGTCCCCTGCACTGTGCCTAAGTCGCCCTCTGCATAGGCGTGCCTCCAAATGAACGCATCATCTTTGTTGGTTTTAAAAGATGTCCTACCTGTCCACCTCATCACGTGATACGATGTCTCCTTTCTTCAAGGCTTTGATGGCGAACATCTCCCCTGTGCTCTTGTACTCGGACAGAAGCACCTGTCGAACGTCAAGGTGATTAGAAATCTGGCGACGGCATGTCGTCGTGTGACGTTAATCAGTCAGTGAGACGGGGTGACCGTACCTTCCCGAAGTGTCCTCGGCCTAAAACCGACAAACATCTGAAGTCCTCCAAATGGAACTGGGAGTCTGACCTAGACGAGGAGAGCAGTCACATTTAGGTTCACGTCCAGGTGAGGAGGGGATTCCCCAGTTAGGGAATCAGACTATTACTCAGAAGGTTGCCGGTTCGATTCCCAGCGGTGAAAAATGAAGTTGTGTCCTTGGGCAAGGCACTTCACCGTACTTGCCTCGGGGGAATGTCCCTATACTGACTGTAAGTCGCTTTTGATATAAGTGTCTGCTAAATGACTAAATGTAAATGTAATGTAGGTGCTTCACATCTAAAACACACTGGGAGACTTAAGTCTGAGGGCAAACCTTGTGTCTGGGGTGTGCTGGGTAACGGCGGGCTTGCGTTCGGACGGCGGCTCCACTTCCTGTTCCAGGTCTGATCGGCCCAACACGCTGTTCCTACTGTCATTCAGGAAGTCGAATGTAGACAGAGCATCCTGGGGGGGGAAACACGTCCAAACGTGAGTTCGAAAAGTCCAGAAAGGAGAATCACGTTTGTATTTGAAAAGTTTGGAATACTGCACATTCCTACAGATTTATTCCATAACCACCTGAACTTCCTGTCCATCCTCAGTTTTTCGCCCCGACACTGGCGTCTCCAGAAGCTCTGTGATATCCAGAGCCATAGAGTGTCGCTTCAAGGGAGTAAAGAGATCTTCGTCATAGTCCAGTCTGGACACCAGTGAATCACTTTGAGGAGAGGGAGAGGGAGAAAGATAGAGATGAGAGAGAGATGAGAGGGGTGGTTCAGAGCTGGACCGACAGACGACATACATCTTCATATATATCCATCTGATTGCCAGAGGAGGGGGCACTCTGAGAGGTCAGGGTGCTCACCTGATGGAGCCGGGCTGGGGGGCCAGCTCGGTGTACGTTTCAGGGCCCAGGTCAGAGGTCAGGTCCGTGCCCTGAGGGCTGAAGGAGCTGTTGACGGACGGGATGGCCCTCCTCACCAGACGACCCCAGGTGGCGATGTTGATGTTCATCTGGGGAGCCCGCAGGAAGGTCTTACCTGAGGGACGCGGCACGACACGGGGTGAGTACGGGACAGTGGGAGAACACTACCACACGTCACCTTCATGCGGTAAACACAAACACCAACCGCTCACCTTGTTGTTTTGAGAAGATTTTCTTTTGCCTTTGTAGTCTAGGTCTCCTCTCGATGACTGGGTTGAAAAACGTCACCTTGTCGGAATAAAACCACGAAACGCCGTTACAAATATCGAACAAACACGCGTGGGCGCAGGGTTATTAAGAGTTCCATTACCGGTACATTTGGCGGGAAGATTCAGCGTACCTCAGCAAAGAGTTTGCCCTGGGGCTCCAGGTAGAGGCACATGCCATGACGCTGGTTATCCAGAAAGTCTTCTAGCCGCAGGAACTTGACAGCGCACAAGTATCTCCAGTCCTTCCAGTACACAGCGATCTCCAGCTCACGGGACTGTGGGCCACACACAGGATCCGTCATGATTCTATACAGGATCCGTCATGATTCTATACAGGATCCGTCATGATTCTATACAGGATCCGTCATGATTCTATACAGGATCCCTCATGATTCTACACAGGATCCGTCATGATTCTACACAGGATCCGTCATGATTCTACACAGGATCCGTCATGATTTTATACAGGATCCGTCATGATTCTACACAGGATCCGTCATGATTCTATACAGGATCCGTCATGATTCTATACAGGATCCGTCATGATTCTATTGAGGTTTTTCCACAAAAGAAACTAAAACCGTGGCCCTCTCACGGCTGTAATGCAAGATGTACTGTAGAGCCTTCTGATCTAGCAGGGTTAGTTTGGGACATTGGGAAACTAGTAGGTTTTGTGTAGTTTTGTGTAGTTTGTAGGGTTAAGCAGAACTTTGTCCTCAGTTAAACACCCACTGGTTGGTGTCTGACTAAAAGACTACTAAGGGCTTCAGAGGAGACTAGGGCAACTTAGCGACGGCTGTCCCTGGCGTCTGAGGAACTTGCACAATTTCAGATTAGCAAGCAGCCCTCACGTTGCCTGTGGTGAGACAAACTAGAGCTGTTCGACACGGAAATTTGCAACACCGAGCTGATAGCTTGAGGATATTTGAAAAGGTAAATCCTGATAGACCGTGAGCGTATTTACCTATACTCTGCGTACGTGTGGGTTTGTATTGTATGTGTGTGGGTGGCGACTGATAAGACTGTACCCTGTCCAGTTCTAGTGTGAACTTCTGGTCCCAGGCCTGGTTACTGGCTGGTCTCCAGCTCGTCTGTCCCACCATGGCGTTGTCCAGCTTCAGCACGGCGCTGATCTCATCTAAGGGAGACAAAACACCACACGAAACTTTACATCGACCAGACCTTTCCGTCACTCTTCTCCCGCGAGCCAATCGGCAGTCACGGTAGATGTGCGAGAGGAGGCGGGGGAACCGGGTGCGCAGACTCAACTGGATAGGTCGTCAGACTTGGAGAGGGCGCGTGCGCTGACCCCCCTGGTTTTGTTGGCGCGGCTCAGCAGGGAGGAGCGATCGGCAGGGGCTCCAGCCGGGGAGGGAGGTGGACGGGGCTTTGGAGCGACCCGGGACGCTCTCCAGGAGGTCCTGGCATCCCATCAGCCTCACCTCCAGGGTGCCTGGGGGACCGGGGAGCACAGACACACACATCAACCACTGTTTTCTGAGACGATTGTATTTGAAATATTTTTCAGGTTTTCCTTTTTTTCCCGGGTTGTATTTATCGATAGGACAGTTGGAGAGAGACAGGAGGGCAGGGAGGGAGTGAGAGAGAGAGAGGGGGAAGACATGCAGGAAATGACCAAATTCAAACCCGGGCTCCTGTGTTAGGGCATTGGCTACCGGAACGCCACCCATCCTGAGAAGAATTTACACATTTTATTTTTTCCCCCTTTGTTAGCCATGGAGAGAGAGCTTACCTGTTAGCGCTGCCGGCTTGGTGACTGTGCTGTACTGGTTGTTGGCAGAGTAAACGCTGTGGCGCGGGCTGAGGGGGGGAGACACCACCAGCGCCAGCTCCTCCATGATGAGGGAGCTCTTGGGGTGGTTCTCGGGCAGTTCGCTCAGCCTCTGCTCCAGCGAGAGCTTGAGGAGGTCCAGCTTCTGGCTGGACTCGTTAAACTGGGTCTGGGCCTAGACAACGAGGCAAAACATGACGACACGGACTCAGGTCACGTTCTCCACACACACACACACACAAACACACACCTGAACCTGAGATGTTAGCTGTGTGCGTGTGTGCGTGTGTGTGAGCGACAGATGGTCAAGTCTTCAACTCCTCCATCTCAATATTTGAGTTCAACAGACCACTACATAGCTTATTCTATACACAGAACTATGATAACAATCACTGACTGTCCAGTGGTGAACAGTGATTAAACGATCACTGACTGTCCAGTGGTGAACAGTGATTAAACAATCACAGACTGTCCAGTGGTGAACAGTGATTAAGGCACCGGAGAGACAGGGATTAGAATCACCTCAGAATAAGCCTTCTTCTCTGTGATCTTGCCAGAACCCAGCAGCTTCATGACATTTCTGGCACCTTCCGCGACGGCAGACTCGATCCGGAAGTGATGTCGCAACTCCTCCACCCTCATATCCAGAGCGCTCGCCATGGGTTTGGCCACAGAGACTGTGGAGGTCAGAGTCACATGATCAATGTTACGCGATCAATGTTATGTATATCGATTTCCTGTGACTGTGTGTACTGGACTTGTAATTGTCTATGGAAACTTTCTGAGATCGCTTTAGAAAACATGCCCGGGGGGAAATAGGCTTTAGTTCAGACTCGTGAGAAGGGAATCACATATTTACTGTACGAATGGAGCAATTAATGTGGTAATGATTTGTTCTGAGTGATTTCTGGTGATGTTTATAATGATGTCTACAATGTTTCTGCTTTTAGATGATCATTGTTAAGTCATTTTTATTTGTTCTCTTTTTGTTGGACCCCAGGAAGATGAGCTTGTCCCACTTTGGTGACAGCTAATGGGGATCCTTTTAACAATAAACAATAAACTCGACAGTACCATCGCTGTTCTCAAAGGCCATGTCGTTGTTCTGGCTGGCTTTGAGAATCTGCATCCTGATGAACTCGATCTTCGTCTTGCTATCCTGGAGCATCTGCTGGGCGGTCGCTAGCAGCTTTCGATCCTGCGGAGAGGCACATTTGAACCTTAATAATAATAATTCATTTTATTTGTAACACGCTCTTCATTCATAAGAATCTCAGAGTGCCAACCCTAACCCTTACATACAACGGCGCATATTCCAGGGACTAAAAGGTGGCCACTGTCCTCTGATTTTGTCCAATGACCTTCACGGTAAAATGTTAAAAGGTTCTGGAGGTTGAGAGAATATCTTTTTCGCTCGCGCCCCCACTCCCTCCCCGTGGCTAGAGAGCTTTATAGTATCTTAGTCCCTGCAGACCTCTCTCTCTCTGCCATTTAGACGGGAGGGGTTGAGCTCTTAAACAAATGACTTCTGCCCGCCTTTGTTGCAAGCGACGAGGAAGAACAGGAAATTCAAACACATCCTAAAGGGCAGTTGGTGCTGTATAGTCGGGCGGGAGGGAGCTGGCCTTAAAACTGGAATACAGTCATGAACCAAGGCTGGGCCATTCGCAAACAGACACAAACAAACAGTCGCTAGGTGGGTAAGGAGGATGGAGGTACCTTGGAGGATCCGTTGGAGTACATTTGGATCATGTTTTCCGCCCCTTGTTTCACTTTCAACTCGATGTCGTTCTGTTTCTTCAGGGCCGCTAATCGACTGCTGCTCATCTTGGACTCGCTGCAGGGGGTGTCTGGGTTCTCCTGGCACATTGAATCTACACACACACACACACACAACAGGGGGTCAGGGAAGTCCAAAGGTGGTTCAAACTCTGGTTTAGCCGCCCCGACTGATCGGATCACAGAGAAGAATGACGGAAAGCTGAGGCTAAGTTGCGTCTGTTCTCTCTAGCAGAGATGTGCTGAAGCTTGAAAACGTCATGGAAACGTCATGGCTAGACAGGTTAGCGGAGAGGTTAGCAGAGAGAGGAGGCCAATCAGAAAGCAGGCCTGGGAACAGAAGTTCACACAGGCCAGGGGTTCAGGCTTCTTAAAGTCATAACATAAGTTGAGGAACGCAATTATCTGACTGAAACAGTGGGACATATTCAGGAGTTGTGTAGACAAGCTCTGTTTTTGTGTGTGTGTGGGTATGGTACAGGGTTCTGTCAACATTAACATCAATGGCAAAGTTATGTAACTGACAAACAGAGTCCTGTCCTGGACGAACACAATAATACAACACTGTTTTCCTCACATGACTTTCCATCACACATCCTTTCCTTCAACACAAAATCCTTTGGCCATTTTAAAGCATACACAATTATGACATTATCGCAAAAAGAGGAATAGAGTTTAAATGTTTATTATTAAATGTTAAGTATAAATTAACAATCTGGGTTGCCCAATACTTGTCATAATTTGTCATAATCTCTTTATCTTCAAAAGGCCTCACTGAAATGTAAATATGTAAACATTCCCTGCACTCTAAGGAATAAATCGATATGATCAAAACGAAACCCAACTGTTGGTTCCTCCTCACCAAATTCATTTGCTTACTGAGGACATGTGATTTAGTGTGGGACACCGAAACTCTGCCAAGCCTTTATAGGCTAACCAGCACTGGGAAAATACTGAGTCTTATGCAATGGTGATTGATGTGGAGCAGGGCAAGAGTCCACATGCAAAGTGTGAGGCTGTGCGCAGGGAGAGAGAGCAGGACACAGATAAAAACCAACGTGTCTGAATGTGAAACAATAGTAAAAGTCAGAAAAAAAGAAAGAAAAAAAGAGAGAAAAGAAAGGAGAGTCTGGCCATCGGCTTATCTTCTCTCTCTCTCTCTCTCCCTCTCTCTCTCTCTCTCTCTCTCTCTCTCTCTCTCTCTCACGTGAACAGGGACTTGTAATACCTGCCAAGTCTTCCGGGTCCTTCGTCACAATGTGGGCGTTGAGCTCTTGTAGTTCGTGGTGGAGTTCCTCCAGCTTCTTGTTGGACTTCTTCAGCAGGTTGTCCACATAGGCCAGGCTCTTCTTGTCGGTGGTGACCTTGCGGAGGTTCTCCGCCCCCTCCTTGATCTTCAGCTCCTTGCGGATCTCCCTCTTGATCTGGTCTTTGATCTCCTCCAGTCTCTGCTGCACCATTGTATCCGACAGGTCCAGGTTCTGGCCCAGGCCCAGACGTTCACACACCATGTGACTCCTGGTGTCTCCCTGGAAACGAAACAGGGGAAAAAAAGGGGGTTATTTCGATCCGGTCTCCCGACTGTTGAAATTGTCATAGATCAACCCCAATATGAGGTCTGTCACTTAATAATCCTATGTTTCCCCCCCCCCTGTGACTCGCCCGCAGATTGGTAATCTGGCCGTGGCGTTCTGTTGTGTTTACGTAACGATCTAAAGTGGACGCTAATCTACGGCTGGAGAACACAGAGTCTCTCCAGTGGAGCTCCTTTTCAATGACCTCAAACACACCAGCTGACTTTAACAAAAGAGCACAGGCCAGCCAATGACTAGGAATGCCTGGGAACACATCGCTAGCCTGACAACTACAGGACGAGGGCCCCCACAGGCCCGAAGCACTGTTACGCACAGACGTACACACACACACACACACACTGTGACGGGTTTTTATGAAGGCTCCTTGCGTCGACCCACATCCATTCAAGAACTGTGTTCGCTTTCAGAATGTTGCTGGCACCTTGCAAGTCCACATTCCCTCAAGTGAAACCAAGACTTCGGTGGTGTTTTTTTATTCTCCGGTTTGGGCTACACAACAGCCGAAGCTTAGTCACAACAGGGATTACATTAAGTTAGTGTGCTTAATATGATTTAGAGGCGTACTGCCACAGAACTGAGTGTTCATAGCCTCTGCTATCCATGGAATAGGGTGACGAGACATAGCATGATAACAACTAGGCTACCTCATCTAAGATGAATTCATAGCTTTTAAACATCTACTTCTTTGATTTACAAAGCAAGGTGACTGACTTAATTAGTTCATTCTGAGTTATGGGTAAACATAGGGTATTTATCTATCCTGATAAATGCAAGCATGCTCTATCATGAGAAAATATGTAGCCTAGCCGATGACAAAAACAAACTCAAGTTTTCGGAAGTATTCCAGACCAGATCTGAATATTTTTTGTAGTTATTCAGGAACAACTAGCCCTGTAGAACAAGAACAAGAGTCTGTCTGACTGATATGCTCTGTATTTTCTCTCCACTGACATCAGAATAGCTGATAAGCAGTTTGGAGAGAGCAAATCCGTCTAAGCCTTCAGACTGGATAAGATCCCATGGATGTAAACAGGCAGGTTAAGGATGAGTTACCGGTAAGGGTCTTAAAATAAAAACCAACATGGGGGTCCAGACACCTGGGCCCGTGTTCTTCAACAGTCTTGACTGTAAGACCTGATCTAGGGGTCTTGAAAGACATGTCATGCAGCATGGTCCTGATGTTGTATCAGCAGCAAGACCTTGTCTTTTGTCCCTGACTTCTGTCACGTTTAAATCAGAAATCCATTCATCGTCTCAAAGACTGGTGTGTTTCCAGTGATACTGTATCAAAGATGGGGGCACAACAGCAGAAGACAATCCATTCAGCCTTATGAGGGATAGGCTAGTTTGAACTTTGGTTTCAGTTACCTCTCTCTCTCTCTCTCAAACCCCTCTGCCTATATACAAGCTATTCTTGGATGGGCGAAGATAACTTTTGTACAAAACCATACTATATTATCGATTGACTAATATTATCACTGTAACAGTGGACACACGTGGTGTTACCCCCAGAGGAAATAATTTAGCCTACTGTAGGTATGTCCATGTATAATCTATTTAGCATGCTAATTGCTTTGACTATCGATCCCAGCTTGAATAAAAGAAGGCTTTTAAATCCTAGGCTTGACCACAGTGTTTACAACACGATTCTTCTCATGCACCGGACAGCCTACGTTTCCGTGTAGGGAACTTAGTGTTGACAATCACCACAATTACCGATCCACTGAATATCAGAATCGAGAAATGTCGAGTCATTGATTATTTATTTAAGATGATAGATGTTTCAGTTGGCGTTCACGCAATTGACCAGATTATCGTCTACCTCCATTCTGGTATAGCACTATCCGACCGAGGTACCGACTGGACACATTGGTTGTTATATCTCCGGGGCAAACGGAGTTTAAAGTAGAGTAGTGTAATTTAAGACACTCCTGCGTCCAGAATGTATAGTAGGTGCGTCAATAGTTCAACTGTATCGCAGACAAATATTCAGCAAGTCTAATAACCCGTTAAATCAATATTTATTTAGTTGAATGGAGTTGCTTACCTGTAGGGAATCCGCCGCCGCCATCTTCTCGCAACTTTCAAACTTGGGACAGAGGATGTTGGGACAGCAACAGTCCTACTAAAGGTAGCCTAGCCTTGATTAGGCTACATAAGGAAACACACTTCTCCTATCCTGGATTTACCTTGGATTTACCGAGATAGAATATCTATGCTGCGACATGATCGGTAGTTTAAAAAAGCCCTGTGCTGTAGAATTTGTCCTTTTCCAAGTGAAAATTAAACAATCACAACCATCTTAAAATCTCGGACGCACGATATGTCACTACCACAGGCTTCTCTAACGATTGAGAGACTTTAGTTTAACATTAGGTTCAGCAGTTGCACAGAATACACTTCGAGTCATGTGATCAATTGTACTACTGTACACGCCACCCCCACCGGGCATTTTCCCAGGAAGTCTCATAATGGTATTGCCTGTGTGTGTGTGCGTGTGTGTCTGCGTGTGTGTTGCGGTGGTGGTGGGGGGGTTATAATCACTTACCAAATCAAACAAGGTGCCAATGACACTAGATCGTTAGGATATGCCTTGTCACCTGTTAGGTTATTTATTTACATCAACTAGGAATCTAGGATATCTTAGGGTTCATATAGGCTATCATAGGATAGGTAGTTTATATCCGGCCGGCTTTGTGCTAATAATCTGTTTATGTTTGCCAAGCCTTTTATTGAACATACATATTTAATAATTAGCACCGTACTTACAATTATGATTGATAAGCCTTTAATAGATTATAATTATTCTTTCATATTTGTCAACAGATTTAGAAAACAGATATTTCAGCTTGTTTGCATCATTCAAAGGAAGTCAAAAGTGCAAGGTCAGTTGTAGCTACTATGCATGTAACTAACTTCCTCTGCAACCTTTTGAACAATGGTATTATGGCAGACTTGACCACGGTGAAGGGAGTAACCTATTCCAATTGTATTCTAATTGTTGAATCTGTCACCCTGTGCTTTCTTAAACCATCTTTAAACATACAATGGGATACTAAAGATGGCTGATATCTAGTATTAATAATGAATCCAACGTCATTTTTTATTCAGTACATTAAATCCACACAGCGCTAGTAAAGCCAGTATAATTGTCATCACTAGGCAACACTGGGCTACAAGCAGAGGATTCCTATGACATACTCCAGCTTCCTGTTTGTGCTGTGATGTCACAAACTGAAATCATCTCCCAGAGGCTAATTTACAGGCTACATATTGAAACTTTACTACAGTGACACAGAACCTGGCTGTATTACACTCAATGAGCACCTGTTTTTCTCTCTTCAAACCAGGGAGGAATCTAGGTTCCCACTTTTGGGGGGGCTAAGCCCCTAGATAAAACCTATATTTTTCCTGTGACCCAACAAAATTAGGGGGGTCTGGGGGCATGAAGACATCTTGGAAAATATCCTTTTAAATAGTGTCCGCTAGTGGGTTTTAGGAAGATAAATTAACAAATTTAGATTTATGTGAAAAAAAATAAAAATTTTTTTTCTTATTTTTTTGGGGGGGGGCTAATAAAACTTTTGGGGCAGCCCCCCCAAAATAGGGTTAGATACGCCCATGCTTCAAACTGTCCGCCACTGTCCGGCATGTTTCAGATGTTTCCCTGCTCCAACACACACGATTCGAATGAATGGGTCGCCATCAAGCTCTGCAGCGGCCTGATAACGACCAATCAGGAGAAGCAGGGAAACATCTGGAACATGCAGGACAGGGGTCCCTGAGGACCAGGTCACAGAGCCCCGCCCCTCTTCCCTTTATAACTTCCTCTCCCCAATGAGCAGTCCCAGACCAGCCAGTCAAGGATAGTTTGAAGTGCATATCAGCAGATTAGTTAAAATCATGTTGGTTAAACCACGATCATACTTTCATGCTACACTGGTGCCCCCTGGTGGCTTGTTTGGGTAACAGCATGATTTGAAATGAGGGACTACAGGAGAAAATTCCTGTTGAAATACATTTGATAAGCTTTATTTTATTACGGGTTTATTATATTCTAAATGGTAATTTCTATCAATTACCATTTACAATTTTCTTTTTAAATAGGGCTTTTTTCGAGGCTGTTTCATAAAGTCACTAAAGGTGTGTTGCATTTCCATGAACAACCACTTGAGGGAGACAAAGTATATCTAATAGATATCTAAATAATAGTCTTGACGAATCCATTAATGTAATTGGTTTGTTTTCCAGCAGTCTTTGTATTGAGAATCAAGGTTCATCCAAGTTCAGTGACTACCAATGAAAGGTCCATACAAAAGAAACCTTTTAATATAAGAGTGTTTCATGCATATCTGTAAGAAGATTCTGGTTCCTGAGAGTACACAGCAAGCTGGATTGTCACACACATTTGCTAGATTGTTGACTGTGTCTGTATAGCAGGATTATTCTGGCCAGATTTGTAGTTGTTTTAAGAAGGACTTGATGTGAAACATTAGACTTAATTACTTACATACATTCATCGTTATAATCTGAATCCAGGTCTATATATAACCACAGTAAAACGTGTGACAAAACAGTTACACCTGTTTGTGTGCGCAAGAGATTTATTTTACAATTAATAGTCATTTTTTTGCAACTGAACCCTCTGTTCACCTGCCAGGCATTACTTTGGACTCATGCATTTGAATTAGTCCATCTTGGCGAATGTTAATTGATTCTCCCAGTCTTGTGTAAATGATGCCTGTTTTCGCGGTACATGTTGAATAGGGAAACCAGTGTTTCCTATCTGTGAAAACGTACAAAAAGACAGTGTTTCAAAGTTCGAATGTCCTATTCAGTGAAGGATTAAGACCCAAATCCTCTGTGTTTTTCCAGGGGATTGTCTTCCTTCAGATCCAATCTCAGAGCGGGGAACAGATGGCGGGATTCATGTTTGTCAAACACCTTATCAGAAGGCATGAAGATGGAGGTGTTCTGTCAGGGGCCGGGCACATGTGGGGTTCTCCGTGACAGAAGCGCCACCCTGAGCCATGACACACAGTACGTGTTCTCATGCTTTATGAGAACGTTCCCTTTCGTCTGAAATGTCAGCCTCATCGCTGGATTATGTTCAGGAGCAGAACTTTGGGAAGGGATTACCCAACCACCATTGCCTTTGAGTGGACGGCATGTTAGATGATTTTTGGTTGGTGAATATTGTGTTTGTTTGTGTTGTATGAAGTTGGCAATATCGTGATTCTGTGGTCTCTCAACCCACACAAACTTCCAAAAGCTATGTTGCACAGTGAAGTCCTACCCCCGGCTCTTGCATTCTTAGTTTTGTGATTGGATTAGATTTGGTTGTTTTCAGACCCCACCCCTCACCCCCCAAACCAAACTGTGTCCTCTTACAAAAGACCAATTAAAAGTGACAGTATTTTTTTAGTATAGGTTCATCCGTTTCGACTAATAAAACAAATTACTGCAGATTTAGCAGTACACACTATATGCTAATCCCGTGCTGTCTCACGCCGGCACGTCGAAAACAGACGTACAGCATCGAAACTCTAAATAGGTCTGAGGGCTAAATATCCGTGAGAATAATGGGTGTGCAGCGCTCTGCCCCGCTCAGACGAAGTCCTCTCTCACTCAGGCCATATGGCATGTGTGACCAGCCCCCAGTGCCAACCCTGTACTGCGCACACAGGCTAACAGCTTGGTGGACACATAATTAATTTGCCCGGGCGTCTGCCATTTATATTCCAACCTACATTTTGTTAATTGGACAGAGGAGGTTAAAATCAAATGAATGTCTCAGTGTACGTTAAGGCCACTAATTGCGTGGAATCTGCAACGGAGCTGCCGTCGGTTGGGGTTGCTTGCGGGAATAAAGAGTCAGGGGTGATATTGGAGGTTGCTGGGAAGATACAACCCAGGAAAGGGTAACAGTAAAAACTGTGTAATACAATAAGCCTCCGAGGACCTTGAGCACTCACAGACGATCACAACTGTAATTGTTTGATGGTATTAATGGCATACGAGCTGTCAACGTCGCAGTGAAAAGTGGATCTGCTTTTGAGCCAGAAAGTAGTATCACTGTGTCACAGATATACCCTCATACAGTGAGGGATAAATCCTAATTCGCCCATTTCACAGAAGTACCTAAGAAGATAAGTTTTGTGGCAAAAAAACAAAACGGTTTTATTGCCCTTTTCAGGGCTACTTAGTATGCGTGTACCTGTTAATGTGGTGACAAATTGAGCTTCAATACCTCAATACCACCACACGTCTACCCACAATATCAGTGTTACTTTTAATACTGTATAATCATAGTGTTATTCCTGCAGTGACCGGAGAGTGCTTGGACGTGGGGCTCTGTGCGGCATCTCATATGCTTAAGTTCCGGCCTGTGTTGTTTACCGCGTAATGGGTTGTGACACAAGCAGTGTTGTGTGGATTCCGGAGTGCACAGTGCTCTCTCTGATTGCTGGTGCGTCATTTTGCCGGCTTTGCTCTTTGATTCACTTAAAAGGCCACTGAGCAATCTCTATCCCAACCCCCTCCTCCTCCCCACCCACCCCCACTCCCCTCAACCAATGTCGGATCAGATTTCAAATATGAATTTAATCAAGTTAATTGACTATTAAATACAAATGCAATTAGGAGCATTATAGTCTGAGTATAAATCTAGATGATGCTCGGTTTTCAGACTGGGTAAACATGAAATGATGAAGGTCATTATTATCTAAATGATCATAGAGATGGAAAATGATGATTGAGAGAAAAGGCCTTTACTCAGAAATCTTGATTTGTTATAGTAGAATGTCACACAAGCATTCGGATATTTGCCTGTGTGGTGCAACAAAGCATGAAGCGGCCTGTGGTGTTTGTTCATTTGAACTCAGTGATATGCAACACTCATGTAACCAAGACAAGTCATACGTATTCCTTTTTCAACCGCTAAATCTTTCGAAATCCCATGCATGCCCCTCCCACCGGGTGACGGACAGTTCTTCTGATTGGTCGGAGAGCTGAGTGGCTGAGTAGATGGCTACCTGTCAAGTAGGCCTATATCCACACAGACGATCGAAGGGATCCATGAGAGAGCCTGCAGAGAAGCAGTGTGTGGTCCACACGGCACCAAGAGACGTCATAAGAGTGCTCATCATCCTTCAGGACGACGTGTTTACCGTTGCTATGTAACACTGATGGCGGGCCATCAAGCCCAGCTGACTATCGCTAATGAGAGAAAAAGGTTCTCGCCTCATATCTTTGGCACTCGTCAAACAAGAAACCATCCAACTCGCCTTTTCCCAGTCCAAGACACGGGCAAAGGCTAATGAGTGCGTATGCTCAGAACTGGTGAGACGGGGGTTAACGACAATACAAACGATGGCGGAAAATTTTGGGTTGCACACATCCAGGGGGGTGAATTCTGTGAGCTAGCTCCTGCTGCAGCTGCAGGGAGGGGGGGGTGTTCCTGTGGAGGCGCCCCCCCCCTCCCCCCCCTTCACACACACCCCACACCCCCGGAGCCGAGCGAAGCAGGGCAGGTTGTCCGCCGCAGCAGTCCCCGCTGTTGTTAATCACCTGCCTCCACCCTACCCTCTCTCTCTCTCCCTGCATCTCTCTCTATGTCTCTCTCTCTTTCTCTCTATCCTCCGCACTGATTTGCAAGAGTAGATTAATCAGAAAGCGGGGGCCTTGATGAAATTTTGCTGTTATTGTTCCCAATTTTAGCAACATCTTTTATTGTCTTCATCATTCATTTACAGGAGGGGGAAGAGGGGGACTGTGTCAATTATGCAAATGACGATGCGCACTTTTGCAGATTACTTCATTCAGTTGCCATTGTTTGTGGGAATTTAATTATTAAATATTATTATGCTCACGTTTCCTTCAATTTTCTGAGGCTTGGTTTCAATTTGATATCCCCTCCAGCTGTTCCTCCCTCTGGCCTGAGCCAGAATCAAAGCAATCTGGCACACCAAATAGGCCAAATAAACTCCCTTCAATTTAATAATTTTTAAGTTAGTGCCTTGTTCTGTTCTGTAAGCTCAAAGCTATGATTGGAGAGAGGCAGAGAACGCTCAATTTAATGAACAGAAATTGAATTCAAGTTTGCTTAGAATTGACTTCAATTAGGCAGTGCCTAATGATATTTTAATCCTTTTTCTTTAATTCCCAAGAATTTGTTTTTCAAAGACTTTCCCTGGCAGACACAGAGAGGGGCCTCATAAAGAATACAAATTGGTGTTAGATCCCTCAGATGATAGTGAAATTAAAGCTTTTATAGTTCACACATTCCAGGGACGTAGAATATACTTTAATAGAATAGCTAATTCATATTTATTGTTACCATCGTTGCCACATTTCCCCAGACATGGATAAACTGCTGATTTAAATATTGTCACCCATTTAAGATACCGTTAATCCTTTTAACTCTCTCATAATTTTACACACATTTTAGGATTTGGGGGCAATTAAAATCCACGGGCAAGGATGTGTGACTTGGGCTGATTTGTTTCAAACCTTTTAATGTGCCTAGAAATGTTCCTTAATATAATGCCATGTATCCACCACGATTTTACAAACACAAGTTTTGTGTCCCACTAACCGGTTAATAGTGAGAGGTATACAAACCTTTGGCACAATTCGTGACATTTAAAGTCCTCTCGCAATATAGGGGTGCTTTTGTGTACCTAAACTTCCCGTCTACCCTTGCCCTTTCCCTGCACCACATGAGGTACTGGCACAACATTCTGTAGCTCTGCTTGACCACATGCCCACAAGGATCCCCTCCCACAGCATCATACCAAACACCATCATGGAACGATACTATCGTCGTCTTCAGGAAAAGGACACGGGAAAGTTGATCTCGTTATAATCTGTATGGCTCGATTCACGCACGTTAAAGAAGTATTCGGGACTTTTGTGAATGCTGAACTTGCTCACGTGTTTTTAGTGGTCACTCGTGTACATTACCATCAGGGTTGACGACATGCCCCTGTAATTCTGTTAGGACGTGATAGGGGAGGTTTGATCAATAGACTAAGTCCTCCCCTAGGGTAGCTGTGAGGGGGTGGGGGGGGCTGGCGGGGGGGCGGGGGGGGGGATGGGCATTGACTCCCAATGTCCCGGGGAGCACTTTCTCTCTGATTACTCATTGACATTTTCCCGCCTTGTGGCACGCTGCTATTTCTGACAGCGTCTCCCTCTGAGGGTGTGCTCTCCCCGGTCCGTCCGTCGCCCCATCGCAAACTCTCACCAAGCTCTGGCTGGGAGGAACAGCTGTCTGTGCTAACGAGGCCTTAGCGGCGACGAGGCGGTGGCACACGAGCAGGCTGGAGCGCCCCGCACACTCTCCAACAGGCCCGGGGACATGTAAACATGTAAAATGACTTGATGAGAATGCCGTGCCATTACAGTAATTAACACGGCTCACGTCAAAGCACTGTCAGCTTTTCAGAGAGTTTCAGGAAGGTTTTGTGTTACGCTGGAAATGCAGGGCGTTCGATGACCAGGGGGGCCCACGTTTTTTGATCAAATGTGGCTTACAAAAGCTTCACGAAGGCCCCAGATGTCTGAGCGAACTCACAGGAGAAATTAGGCGAGCGAGGGCTCATATTTTCTTCTCATGAAATGGAGCCTTGAAAGTGATTATTTATTTTAACATGCTGTATCTTGCCCTCTTAATTATGTGACACAAATTGAACATAGAGATGGGGTGGCGATGTTTATATTTCCACTGGCTGTTTGGATTAATGAGGACTATGAATCATAGGTTAAACACACATCTACAGAGAATACGTAAACAGGAAAATTATAACAATATTATTGCTGGGCACCGCTTTTATGAAATAATTAAAACTACGCAAAAGGGGAAGACGTCCAAATGAGATTCCAGTAAAGCTTTTTATGGATACAGCTGTACCTCGACATGGAGGACAACACCTCTCGTCCCATGACGACTCCAAAGTCCATCCACATGGGTAAGGCATAGCAACCGCCTCCTTCCTCATCCCTGCTATGGCAGTGAGGCCTGTATGCAGGCCTTGGGATTAATGACTCTGCCCCCTCTCAAAGCGGTTGTGTGTTCTGGTGTCTTTTTAATTAGTGTTGAATTATTGAGGCTCACAAGTGTAGTGTGTTTGTTTGGTTAGGGGTTTGGGTTGGGGGTGGAGAGGGGTGATTGAGGCTCAAGGGGGTGGCCTTGATTTTTTTGTGTGCGCTCGTATTACACCCCCCTCCCTCTCCATCCACCCCCCTTTTGTTCCCATTTGTCGAATTTTTTTCACATCCCTTCCAAGTGTTAATATATTGAGGTTTGTGTTGCTATCCTCTGGGATTTGGGTCCACTGTTCATTACTGGGGGAAGGCATGTGTGAAGACATTCAGGTCCATCCTATACCGTTGCTTTGTGAGTCCAGGTTCTCATCAACAGTGCATCCCTTCAAAGACAGTTACTTGTCCTTCTCCTGCGTAATCGTTTTTGTTGCGATCATATTCAAGTGTGAATTTGAAGCAAGGCTAAAGACACCATTTACCAAGCCTTGTGTGTCCAGGGCTTACCTAAGGTTAATGGACTTTTCCTGTTGTATTCTCAATACTCAATTCTCTATTTCTCTCTCCTTTCTCTCCTTCGGAGAATAGAAGCCTGTGCATTAATGAGTCAAGGCAGAGCCATATTATGTTTAATTAGGTAGTTTATATAATGAGGTGTTCATTTCTAATGGAGGGACGTGCTGTGAGAAGCACATCTGCAAGAATAACTCAGGCAATCAGTTGCGCGAGGACCCATGGAACTGCAAATGAGACTTACTTACTCAGAAATGAATTATGTCTCTGTGCCTTTCCTGAAGGCCATTAATTAAATCCTCTGGCATCAAGGTCTATTTCTTAATTTCATGTACCATTAGCATAATAAACACAATTTGAGTTAGCACAATGTGATCAGTTTAATGGATGCTATTTATTTTACTTTATTATTTAAAGCTCTGGTAATGGAGAGAGCAACATAAATAGAACTGCGTGCTGCCCCCCTTTATGAGAAATTCCCACCAGGGCTCCGCACAGACGTAGCTTCGCGTTTCCTCCATACATTTGGCGGGCGTTCGCAGACTACATTAATTTCGCAGCGTGGAAAGAGAGAGAGATAGAGAGAGCAACAGAGAGAGAGAGAGAGAGCAACATAGAGAGAGAGAGAGCAACAGAGAGAGAGAGAGCAACAGAGAGAGAGAGAGAGAGAGAGAGAGAGAGAGAGAGAAAGCAACAGAGAGAGAGAGAGAGAGAGAGAGAGAGAGAGAGAGAGAGAGAAAGAGAGAGATAGAGAGAGAGAGAAGGTGTTGCTGGGCTGTAATTTCAGGATGTCCTGGTCCGAGGTCTGGAATGTACCTCTGGCAGGATTTCACATTCATTACCGATAGGCCGGCGGCTCTTGAGTGTCTTTAACCACACAAACGCACAAAGCTGTGTTTTTGGTGTAGCTGGATTACTTCGACTTGTTTTACTTCGGTAAAACAAAAGGGTGTGAAGAGAACACAGTCGCCAGTTCGGAATGGTAGTGTCATCCAGAACAGTAGGGTTTTTATACACACTCTGAGTGTGTATAAAAAAAGAGAAGAAGAAAAAAATCTCCCTTCATTAAAACAATACAAGGACTTAATGTATGGCAGTGAATGTGTTCTGACCTTATAAAGCAATGGCCTAGAGGTGAGATATGATTAGCGTTATTGTTGAGGACAGGTACATCATTATCTCAATATACCTCCACCACTGCCTGGTTACACAACCAGGCTCCCCTCTCAGACCCGAGCACTGGTACGAGACTTAATCTCCTTGCAGCAGCACGAATGTACTTAATCATCGGTACTCCAGTGTCAGAGACTGCCCCTGAGTGGTCCATGTCTCTCAGAACCACGGCCTGCTGCCCCTCGGAGAACCGCAGCCATGCTGTAAATTCCCAAATTAACCGACCAATGGATTATGTTGGGAGTTCTCCCGGATGAAGGGATTGGATACAAATTAGGCCAGGTGTGCGGACAAGGAGAATTTGTATGTTTCTTTCATGGCCCCAAATGCACCCTCCCACATCCTCATTGGCATTCAGGGGGTTCATTAGACGAGAGGAGCCGAGGCTGGCACAGGCACAATGACAAGGAGGATGCCCTGTACCCCGAGAGAGGGAGAGGGAGTGGGAGAAGGAGAGAGAGAGAACAAGAGAGAGAGAGAGAGAGAGGGAGTGGGAGAAGGAGAGGAGAGAGGGAGTGGGAGAAGGAGAGAGAGGAGAGAGGAGAGAGAGGAGAGAGAGTGGGAGAAGGAGAGAGAGAACAAGAGAGAGAGAGAGAGAGAGAGAGAGAGAGGGAGTGGGAGAAGGAGAGGAGAGAGGGAGTGGGAGAGAGGAGAGAGAGGAGAGAGAGTGGGAGAAGGAGAGCGAGAGAGGAGAAGAGAGAGAGATAGAGAAAGGGAGCGAGAGAGAGAGAGAGAGAGAGTAGAGAGGAAGTGAAAGAGAGAGAGACAGAGAGAGAGAGAGAGACTTATCAGTCCATTCATTAGACAGAGAGAAGACACACACATATACACAGAAGCACACGATTTGCAGTGTATATATTTCCGAGTCATTGTGAAGGTACACTGGACAAACAGGTAAAAGATAGGCAGGATTATACAGCGATGGCTCTGAAAAGTGCCCCGGCTGAAACACATGAAAATGTTGACACCTTAAATAGAACAGGAATTCTTATATCTCTCAACAACCGAGACCGACTTTTAACAGAAGACGGGGGCCGACCAGATTTCAGCATGTAACTTTTGACATCCTTCATCGAAATGGGGCGAGTGAGTGAGGTGGAACATGGCCGCGCGTCAGGGAGAGAGTGGAGAAACGCGTGACATAAAAAGCCATTAGTGTCCTCAGGAGGGAGAGACAATACCCAGGACTCCCTCTTCCTCACTCGTGGACACAGGGTGCAGCTACACAGGAGAGGCACTCTGGAGCCGACAGACAAAAGGCCCTTCGATTAGCCCAGGGGTCCAAAAGGAACCCTGCAATTCTTGCCTTTGTTAAGATGACAACTTGAAATTCTTTTTTTTCACTGAATACAAGGGGAGAGTGACTTCCCACATTCCACTCGCCCTCCTGTAAACAACAGGCTCAAACCCCTTCTACGTTCGCCATGTCGGAGACGTGCTCTACATTTGTCCTCAACTCCTGGCCGCCAAATTGTCCCTGGTTCCATGTGAAACAGAAAACAACGTTACCAGAAACGTGCGTCTCTGGGCGCTGCCTCATTAGTGGTAGGTTATGTTACCGTCTAAGTCATGCTGGTAGTTGAGTGGCGCCATAAGCACATCGCTAATGACTGGAGATCGATGGCTGGTAACCTGACAGTGTCTTGTTTCAGCGTTGCGTTCACCAAGCTCACGCGGCAGATTTACCAGAGGACGAACACCACTAATACAGAGCTCACAAGGGACGCAAAATACGCTCCTTGACTAGTTTATCATCGTACTATGCACTCTGAAGTAAATATACACCGTTAGTCTTGGCATTGACATGAACAGCTAGAAATGGGAAATGAATATCACATCATGACTTTGGACGAGCTGGGCCCATCCCCCGAGTGGCCCAAATAATGGGACCTGTCTTGTCTCAATGCAAAGCTGAACTCACGTGTCACCCCTGCGGTTTCCCCTCGCTCACTGTTTATTAATGTCCGCGCTGGACGTTCTCCCTCAACATGCTGTGTCACAGTCAATGATCCTCCCTCTACCGAGATGGATGGAGAGCGACACGCGAAACACCGTTTGCAAACCGCTGTGGTTTTGGACTCAGCCCACATCCAGACAGGGCCTCGTGATGGCCGCTTTTTCAAATACAAACGTATTAATACCTGCCCGCACTAAATCGCTCTAGAGAGCAAGGGAGATGCAGCTCCTTGCTTCTATTACTCAACGAAGTCTCAGATATCATTAGGAAAGCACCGAGCGAAGGGACATTGGATCAATGTATTTCTCCACAGTGGCATTAGTACACGCTGTGTATGATCAGTTTACTGAGCTCTGCTCCTCCTCATCTCTTACTGGAAACAATGGATGCGTTGTTGCAGTGAAATGAATCCTCTGAATTCATTAGCCAAATCAGATATTCAATCGACGCGCACCCTAAAATAATTGTGGATGCTTAGAAATGACAAACAGCTTCCATGCTGAAGTTGGTCAGACATGGTTTGGCTGCCTTATGTGAAAGTGGTAATTAAGTGTTAAATAATGATTTAGTCATCTTAGACATTCCACTTTGCCTTTTCGATTGATCAGTGTCTCTCTCTTGCCGTTTGGCTTTTTAATACTATCTTCTAAATCTCTATTTTATTTGCTCATCATTGTCCTTACATTTTTAGGCTACTCTTAAGATAACCAGGAAATTAGACATGTTTGGTAATTATGTAGGCTACTCCCTATAGCATAGGCTACATGATCGACGTGTTTAGACTCAAATTCCCCTGCAAGATTAATTCCCCAAACATGATCGACATGTTGAAACTGAAGTCTCTCCACACCAAAATATAATCCAGTGGGTAAATTGCCAACAATTAAACAACGGGCTTCTTTAGAGAGAGAGTGCGAGGCAAACACATAGCTCATTCATGTTGGCTGAATATACTGTGGCCCAAATGCATCTAATTAATGGGCTTTTCATGAACTCAGTCCAAAATCACCTCTTTAAAATGTACATTATTTTAGGCAGCCTGAATTGGCAAATAGTCGTTTCTCTGTCTGTGCCATCACGGTGAGTAGTGTGCCGTTAATTAGCTAGAAATCCCCAGCGCTAACTTTTACATTTCTGTGGACTGCCAAGGAATTTTAGAGTAAGTAAATTGTACTGTTTATTCAGTAGGTTACAACAGGGTGACCAATCTTGTACAATTTGAAAGCGGACCAAAAACCCTCTAGAGACCGTATTCAATTGCTATAGGGCCTAGGCCTACTATGTAGCCTACACAATGGGCAGTATTTGGTAAACCTCATAGCCTATTCCTTCACAGTGAAAGGCTTATCGTTCACTAAGCTCTGACACAGCTGTCATTAGCAATTTCCCGCCTTTTTGCTAATTGCGTGTCAACACCAACGACCTATTTTAGTTATGTTCATCTCGGTACACAATATGTGCCTTGCCAAAGGGTTATAGAGAGGAGCAGATCACCGAAAGGTCAAATTACATCATCCCTATTCCAGGTAGGCATCCGGTGTTTTTTTGTTGTTATTGGTTTGTAGCTTGTTATTGAAAGCTGTGATTTCAACAACAGCTGAATGGCTTACCTGTAGCCTTGGTGGTAGAAAACTGTTTCGTCGTAGCCTATTTTGGCCAGTAGCCTATGTTGGTAAAACGAAGTGGCCAGGGGACATTTAAGCATGGGGTCTGATAAAGCAACGCATAGCCTACAACATGTCTCCTTTCGCTACCTCCCAACTGTCCTCCAAATTTGAAGTCACGTCTATTGCGAGGGACTATAAATATTTCAGAGGGGTTGCGTCAGCTAGCCTAAGTGACATGTCCACAATGAGAGAACCTTGCAGCCTGAATTAAAGATGTGCTCTGCACAAACGCTGTGGCCGCATTAGATTAGCCACAAACCGTAATCTGTCACTTAGCTGTAGCATGGGTTGCTGTTTGAACTGATGTAAACTGCTGCTGTCTCCGAGCAGGTCTGGAGAGTGTAATGGGGATTCATTGATCCCCTGGTCTTTTGCTGATTGAGTTAGATAATTAAAAAGCCTCTCGTATCAGTTCCATTAAGGATTGTTTGTGTTGTTTTTGTTGTTGTTGTTCTTGCTCGTGTTCTTGTTGTGAAACAGCAAAGCTTAAAGCTCCTTCTCTGTTTGTAGTTTAATGCATAATGTCTTGTATTTGCCCCATCACTTAGCTGCATGGTAGTCCAATATCCCTTTCTAAAGGTCACAGACAATGGGAGATGGGTAATTTCATATAAACAAACCATATCGTCTAATCAGAGGTTGTAAAAATCCCTCTTAGTACCAGACCATGTATAAACGTTAGCTTGAAGTGACATCTAATATCATTAGAGAGTCGCCGTAGAAGACTGGAAAAGTAAACAGAAGGTATACGTTCTGTTTGGATCCTCCAAATCAGAACCTGGAGAGTCCGTGCTGTCCTAGAGCTGGCTGCTCATTGGTCTCCTCCAACCGGCCAACTGTCCTCTACTGTCACTGAAAGCCGCGCCGGGCCTCCTCGACAACGGGCCGTGGTGTCTGCGGCAACGCTGAAAATAGCCACGCCGAGCTCATTAGCAGATTAGGTGTTGCAATGAATCTGTGTGGTTTAGAGAGAGAGCTTCACTGCCTGATATTGTTCCTCGAGGATGGCAATTACAACTGATTGACGTGTTGGCACATGGGGGTGATGGGGGCGGAGCCTGTGAACAGTCCCAGAAGGGGGTCTATAAGTGAAGGACAACATGATCTTCCCTCCAGTCTCAGTGTGTAGGTCCTCTTGCTATACGCCACGCGTTCCCCAGCACGTCAAATCCGTGTCCCGTTATGTTATCAATTGGAAACTGTGTGTTATATTTCAGAAAGTAGCATCGAAATCCATGACGGCACTCATGATGTGGGTTTGCTTGTATATTTGTTGGATTATTATTACAACGTAAACCAGAGGTGTGTGTGTGTGTGTGTGTGTGTGTGTGTGTGTGTCAGAGGGACAGAACTGGTCCTTGGGTTCTAGGTCCCTAGGTAACTTTTTGGTCGTCTAATAGTTTGGCATTTGTCTGGCCCCCAGTATCACTTCTTTGACCCTGGCTCGAACTAGCAGAGTGCATTAGGATTCCTCCAGCAGTGTGTGGTAGTAGTGGCAGGTTTCATCTGGTTGTGGGCTTATTAGCGCTCCTGCCTGGCCCGCTTGGGCCCAGTGGCACCTGTGAGAAGGGCCTTCATGTCCTAATTACAGCCAGCCTTCCCCCCTTTCTCATCAAGGGTGCCTCTCTCTCTCTGGGGCTTCGAATCATGGATCCTAATCAAATGGGCCCTTTAAATGGATGTTGTATGTTTCAGCCAGCTTGTCTCCCTCTGGTTTGGAGAGAAACATTGTGAGGTCCCAGCGCTTGCCTTGGTCCTCATCTTTCAAAGCGCACGGTGTTTGATGTGTGTTCCTTTTTTTTCTTTTATTTTTTACACATTTTACTTCACTTTTTTTCGGTCGGTTTGAAAAATATGTGAAGCTTAATTTCGCAACATCAGACAAGCCATCAGGAGAAGCAAGGGAATATTAGATTGATTTTTCTCTGGAATCTTCTCTCCTTCACACAAACCGCTGATTGACTGCGAGACCGTCTTATCCAGAGTCATTTCAAGGGTTTGGAGCCAACAGAAAGTTTAAGTATGTTTTTCCCCGATCTCAACACACACCCCTCTCATGTTCAACGTGCCTGGGCTGTGAGGGGGCCAGATTGGACTCTCAGACGTTTCAGAAGTTAACAAACCTTCCCGGAAGGTGGATGTTTTTGTGTGTGTGAGAAAGAGAGTTCAATACACAAGGCCACAGTATGATTTTGAGCGGTGGGAGATTCTGCAAAGCGGGTCACAGCGTGAATATTCTCTATTTCTAAACTACTTCCCAAAGTGCAGGGCAATTGTAACAATCATGGCAAGGCCGATGGAGGCCCTGCTGTTGTCTTTGCCCTTGGAGAGACGGGTTCCCTGAAGGAAAGAAGTTTTGTATTTTGTGAATGACAGTGTTAGTATTTTCCTACTTTTTTGGGTGAAACTTTTACAAAATGAATGCCATTCTAAGCCTGTAAACAGATTAGAGGATCTACATTTATAATTGATGAATTCCATTCAGATGTATATAGACAGGATACAGAAAGAAGTTTGTGCTTTGCAAAATACAGAAATATTGTAAATGCTTGCCTTTCGAAGCTTCTACCCATATTATCGTGTCATTTGATATACCTGTCTCATGTGAGAAACACATAAAAACACATGTTTATAGATGATCTTCATAAGCTAGTGGTGCTATTTAGAAAATAAAAATATTTAAGATATCTTCTATGTCTCGCCAGATTCCATCTCTCGTTCCAAAACCACTTCATTCCAGTTTGCAGGGAATTCGATTTTCTCTGGAAATATATTATTCATATCTTACTCTATGGCTGCTGTGAATATAGACATATTCAAAACATATTAATCAAGACAGAGTTAAAAGGAAGTGATTTAAGACTCATGAAGACCGATCAATGGATTGTGCGGTAGTTCTGGGCCAGCCCATAGAAGCAACATCGAAGTGCTGAGTTTGAATCATGTTTAATCACAGCCAGCAGGGGGCGCTTGTAGCTGTTCGTCACCCTAATGTTTGCCTTAGTGAAGTGCCCAGCTCTTACAGGAAGTAATGAACCAGTTGTGCGTTGAAACTAGCCTGAAGAGAGCATGCCTAGAAACAGGTTTCAGTTCAACACATTCCCCTACATCTGCAACACAGGATTCGAGAGGACACGTTCCTTTTCTTCGACCACTGAAGGACAAAATTAGTCGGGTCTTCAACTGAGATTTCGTTCTTTTTTAGAATTCAATATTTGTATAAATGAATCATTTGATATGGTTAGCATTACCTCGTGTTTATTTGATCACTTGCATGCACGCCATGGCTGGCTCTCTGACGGTTTTGGCACTCCAATCAACACACATGTTTGGGGGCTAACGTCATTAGATGATGTAATCCGATGCTATGACGACGTAATCAGATGATACCTACGACAGCAAATGTGTTAGTGTGTAAACACTATATTTTTGTCATACCCTATTTGAATATAAATTCCTCACATGATCATATGTGACCAATGATGTACAGTATGTGGCATCAGATAGTATAACGATCCTTCCCCCGGTGCATCAATAATAAAAGTTTTACATACACAGCCAATGGCCTTTACTGGCTTGTGGTGGTGGTGGGCTCGCTGTTGACTGTACCTGTCAAGGCTTATAACCTTGTACCTGCTCTCCAGAGCTATCAGGGCCCTTTGCTGAAACCGAATCTCACTGTAAGAGATACTTCCTCCTACCTGGAGTCGAGTGAACCGGTAAAAGCTTCGCAGGAGGACGATGACGGCTCCTCTCTCTCTCAGGAAATACAGTATGCTGCGACCCCTACGCCCCCACCCTCTCTCTCTGCTCCTGTGCGCTGTGACAGGTTTATCTGTGTAGGCAAGGAAACAGGGTCACAGGACCCCGCTGTGTCCGAAAGGTGGCCCCGCCGGATTCGAACAAACCTCCCTCTGTGGAGATGCTGAAAACCACTGCGAGAGGCAGAAGGGAGATCTTTCTCCTCTCGTGTTCACCTCTAAGGGTGAGAGGCGGATCCACAATGGCTCCAGTGTGGCTCAGTTGCTGTCATTCCAGGCAGAGAAACTGCAAACAAGGTTCGCAACTGACCTCTTTCCTCACTGTCCCAGTACCGCCCCGGAGTGAAAAACAAACCGTCCCAAACTGAACTTGACCTGTCTTAAAAAGTAAATCCTTGAGTTTTTGCATTTTGACATGGGTCTAGGTTATTTGCAACACTATTTGAGTAATCCATACAGTCGTGGGGCTCAGATCAATGTCTTGATTTAGATGTGAATACATACATATGGCCGACCACATCTATCACAGAACCCACGACATACACACTGATGTTTTGTCATGGACTTCTCCATGACCCAATAAGTTTATTCAGTCCTGCTGTTGGATTCAGGCAGTCTCCAGGTAGACTTCTCTCTTTTTCAGGTTTTCTTCCCCCCCCCCTCCCCATCAAGTTTAAGAGAGCCTGCTGGTCTAAGTGGTCACCTTGTCACATTTCTGTAGAAGACATGATAATGTCTGTTATTACTGGCACTCTGCTCCAGTGTAACAGCGACGGTTTGTGTCTATATTAAGGTCTGAAATCTGAAATCTACTGCAGCTTCTCAGCAACGGGGGGTCAAATAATGCCCTTTTGAAACAGAAATGTGTTGTGGCATTGTCAACCTTAATCTTCCACATCGCCCTGGTACACCATGTAAATTTAATGGCGTAGTTTGTCTGCCTGTGTGAGCGTGTGTGTGTTTGTGTGTGTGTGTGTGTGCGTTGGTGGCAACCAATTGAAATGTGTTTGCGGCATTTGTGTTTGTTCAACTCATTAGTCACACCGAAACAAGAGACAAAAATACAGTAATGAGGAAACGCGACAGACAAATTATATTTACAAGATTCTCTTGCTCTTGGTATACTGTGTAGACAGTCCCGACCTCTTGCTTGTTCTAGAGGTCTTAGACAGCCAGGCTTGTTATGGTGCGGTTAGGTTTCACAGCTGTGACCAGAGCAGTCATGTCGGCTCGTCAGATCACAAGTTGCAGAAGTGACACTCCAAAGAGGTTTGCAGGTGGAAGAGAAGGCTCAGTGACTGAAATAGTCAAATGCGTTCCGTAATGAGGTCACAATAAGATGAATGGGTTGCCGTGTCGACGAGTTAAGAGCCTGCCGCTAACTCTTAGTACTGCTTCAGCCCACTCTCTGCGAGTGCTCATCCCTACGTTTTACTTTATTGACATGGATTTCGTGTGACTCGCACACACAGCCGCCGTAAGTCTGCGAGAGCGCGTCCGCCCTTTATCATTTGATAAATGCTTTTCCACTGAGTGCATGTCTAGTCCTCTTACAAGAATTCCAACGCTATTACCAAGAACCGTCACACCAGGAAGTAATTCAATAATGAACACAACAACACAGTTTACACTGTCTGGCTTTTGTGTATGTCCTGTAATGGAAAGAATGGAACGACTGGCATTTAGACTTCTTCTGCTGGAACGGTAACCGCGCCAACACTTTCAGTCATTTAATCACAATTCTCTCTTTCAAAGCAAACTGCCAGAGAGGCAGTGGATGAGAGCCTAATGACCCGTGAGCAATAAGCAACTGTTTAAGTAAATGTACTCTTGGATGAAAAGGGGTGGGGGGGGTGGAGGGGGGAAAGCTTTTACCGAATGGCGTATCAATATTTTAAACAGAGAGTCTATGGCATCTCCACTAACTGGATTAGATGTGAGATGGGTTCTGACAGTGGGCTGTTAGGGATACTTCATTGGGTTTTGTCTATCATCTCATTTTCCCCTGGCACTTTGTATAGGAACCATATATTTCATAATTTGTTTTGCCATCAGGGCTGATTTGTAAATGCGCAAGTTCTAATTATCCATTGCTACTGTTTCTAATTTATTAAATATTAAATGATTCCCGTGGTGGAACCTTTCCTCACATCCTCCCCCTAGATGAGAGTTAGTGGGAAATGCAAATTCAATTTGCCTTTTGGTTGTCAGCACTTTTTAAACGTTCCGTTTTCTACTGAAGCCTGTTTTCCCTTGTTGTTTTCAGTCTCGGGTCGGTCCCAAGTCGATGTTTATTCATCTTAGATCTCCGCTCACGTGTTGTTTCACAGTTACAAGCTTCACACTCGGTCGGGCTTCGGTAACTCTGCTTTGTTGAACTCTATTAAGTCTCTCTTAATATCAGCATCGGGGCCAGTTAGTCACAAAGGATGTTTTACATTTCCTCTGAAGTCGACTTGCAACTCAAAACACGAGAAATCCCTTTGTTTCACTTAAGTCAGAATGAAGAGTGTTGCCTGCTGGAGGTGAAGATTTTCTTTAACTCTTTCATGGAACGGGTTAAAACATGTTATCCTTGATAATCCAAACAATACTGTATCCTGTAGTAATCTTGTTTATTGTGTCATGTTTTGACAAGGGGCCTGGCCTGGTTGGGTGTTTCACTGTTGTCACCAGGAAAAATAATGGAAAATGGACGTTGTTTTGGTTTACGTCCCTCCAGTTCTTCTCTCGGCCTCCATCTTCTCTTCTGTCCTGGCCTCCATCTTCTCTCGTGTCCTGGCCTCCATCTTCTCTCGTGTCCTGGCCTCCATCTTCTTTCCTGTCCTGGCCTCCATCTTCTCTCGTGTCCTGGCCTCCATCTTCTCTCGTGTCCTGGCCTCCATCTTCTCTTCTGTCCTGGCCTCCATCTTATCTCCTATCCTGGCCTCCATCTTCTCTCGTGTCCTGGCCTCCATCTTCTCTCCTGTCCTGGCCTCCATCTTCTCTCCTGTCCTGGCCTCCATCTTATCTTCTGTCCTGGCCTCCATCTTATCTCGTGTCCTGGCCTCCATCTTCTCTTCTGTCCTGGCCTCCATCTTCTCTCCTGTCCTGGCCTCTATCTTCTCTTCTGTCCTGGCCTCCATCTTCTCTCCTATCCTGGCCTCCATCTTCTCTCCTGGCCTCTGCCTCCATCTTCTCTCCTATCCTGGCCTCCATCTTCTCTCCTGTCCTGGCCTCAGCCTCCAGTTAGTCCCTTGCTCAGCGTACATAACAGAGTCATTATACTATGACAGTTGTCTGTGAATTGGACTGGATTTGAAATGATCCTGGATATGTCACTCGCACTGAAATGCCAGACATGTATTGAACACCCACTTATCTGGAGTGAACTTCAGTCTAATTAAGTTTCAAGAAACACATCCATCAAGCTATTGAGGCAGTTAATTCGCCATCGCAGCCTGGATCACAACTCTCTCACGAATGACACCAATTCACACAATCCAAGATTCTGCCATTCCGACGGCTCCAACATCCTACTGGTTTATACCGTTGCTGACATTTTTGCACCTCCGGGAACAGATTATTGTCGATATAGACTTTTAAAATATTCCGTCTAAATGTTTTGTACTTGAACTCACCTCCTTGATGCTTCACAAACATGGGGGAGGCTTCGACGGCGTTAACAGGAGTGTGCAGCCTAGCCAGACACACATTCTCATTAGCGCAACCTAGCCCACCCTCCCTCTTTTAGCTCCCAGCATTCTCCTACCATGCTCTCTCTCTCTCTCTCTCTCTCTTATGTATAAAAATACCCCCCCACCCAATTTGTCATGAAATCCCTCATTTGCTGGATCCTCAGAAAGGCAGATTATGCTTATTTTTCATTTGGACAGAGGGAGACAGGGCCAGGTGTTTGGCAGCAGCGAGGTGTTCAGGTGTAACTGCGCTGGTGACGGGACATGACGAGCGGGCACAGATGAAGGATGAGGCGTGGATGATTTTGGGTAGAGGGGCACCCCACGGCCTCCTCCCTCTAGAATACCCCCGCCGGTCTGGGGAGAGGCAAACTTTCTCTTTAATCAGTTCTTGCTAGAATCAGCTTCCATTGCTTAATTAGCATGTTAAAGTCATCATGAAAATGCAGCTGTTGGCGTATAGGCTAGCTGGAGTGGGCTAGCTGGATCCAGTTTTGGGTTGTGCTGACCTCATCGAAATCGTTTCATACTTTTCGGTATGTCTGAAGGTGGTTTGACGGAAGAATCTGAATGTTCTGTTAAGCTCCTTTTAATGCCGCGGGCCAAATTTCAGGCTTATTGTTTAACATGTAGCACATTTTGAAAACAGAATTTATGTTAAAGGTTAAATGATTGTGTTGCATATTTTACCAGCTGCATCAAGATGCTGGATCGTGTGTGCACATAACGCAGTCAAGCAGATAATTACCAGAGGGTCTCACTTAATTAAAGAAAAACACATTCAAAATTACAAACAAAGAGAATTATGCTCAGAGAGAGAGAGAGAGAGAGAGAGAGAGAGGGAAGAAGAAGATCATGAGAGAGGGAGAGATATCATATGCAAAGTCATGGACACATTGATTTGCATGAAGTGAATCTTGAAAGTTTTTAATGAACAAAAACAACAACAAGCTCTTTAAACATATTCTCTACCACACAGGCGACACTGAGGCATCAGACACGGTACGAGATGATCAACGTGGATCTGAACCCACCGTGTGAGCCTATATGGACTATAAGGAAAACGCTCACTAGTCCTTTTAATTATTCACTTAAACATGCCATCAGTTAGCATTCATGCCAGAGGCCTCTATATTTGATGGCGGTGCTGAATCATCTACATGTCATCATGCATGGATCCTCTCCGCCCCTGAACACGCGCAGAGAGAGAGACAGAGAGAGAGAGACAGAGGAGAGAGAGACAGAGAGAGAGAGAGAGAGCAGAGAGAGAGAGAGAGAGCAGAGAGAGAGAGAGAGACAGAGAGAGAGAGAGAGGAGAGGACAGAGAGAGAGAGAAAGAGAGAGACGAGAGAGAGAGAGACAGAGAGAGGAGAGAGAGAGAGAGACGAGAGAGAGAGAGAGAGAGAGAGAGACAGAGAGAGAGCTTCAGCAACAGTACAGGCCTAGCAGGAGTCTGCACCCAGATCAGTCTCCTCCGAGGGTCAGTTGTGTTCTGATAACGGTGTGTAGTCTGAACATTTGGGGTGTCGCCCTTTCTCTAGGCCTGGCTACAGCACTTATTCTGTGGGCTGTTATTTTGTGTCAAACATGCGTGAGGTGACCTCTCCACGTCCTTTATCACAAAGCCCAAATACGGGGTCTAGAGTTCCCCGGAGCACACTGCCCCCTCTCCTGGCCGCACGGTCTCTGGGTTTTTTGTGTTGCTTTTTTTTTTGTGTTTTTTGTGTCTTTTTTGTTTTTTTTTCTTTTCTTTGTTGTTTGTGGTTCTGTATTTTTTTTCGTTGTATTTGGGTTGTTTGTTTTGTTTCTTGTTTGCTGGAGGGTCAGATTTGGTTCTTAGTTGGTCCTGAAAACTGTGGGGGTGTTTGGGGTGGGTTGGGTTGTGTGCGTTGGTGTGGTGTGGGTGGGGGGGTGTGTGTCGTTTGTTTTGGTTGTTGTTGGAGTAGGGGTTTGTGGTCTGGGGTTTTTCGTTTTTGGAGTTTTTTTGGGGGTGTGTGTCGGGGAAGGTGTTTGGAAACCTGTGGTTGTGGGGTTCCTGAGGATTATTATATGGTGTGGGTGTGTTGTGATGTTTTGGTGTTGTGTTTGTGTGTTTGGGTGGGTGTGTGTTGGGGGTGGTTGGTCTTTTGTTGTGGAGAGTGGGGTGTGGTGCACTGGTTCTTTTAAGTTTTTCTGTGTGTTGTATTTCGTGTGGTTCTGGATGTGTAGTGGAGGTGGTGTGGGTGTGGTTGTGTGGGGGTGTTTGTTTTTTTTTTGGTGGTGTGTGGGTTTGGTGTGTTTTGTTTACGTTTTTAGTTGTTGGTTTTGAGTTTTTTTTTTTGTGTTTGTTTTTCTTTAGCTTTGTCTGCCAGCTTGTTCCGCACAGTACCGACGGTCTACGTGTGTTACAACGTAGACCCGGATTGAAATATCTGTCCGCTGTTGAATTATTGACTTAACATATCTCATTGTTGAAAAATTCATGAAACCTTTTTGATGTTAAAGCCATACTCAATTAGCAAAATGCCACAGCGATATGCAGCTAAAGGAAAGGGATGGTTAGATGGTATACTGTCTGGGCCTGTTTCCTTTCTTGTTCCCTTTTTTACCCGCACGATAAATGATGTATTTATGGACTGTGTAACACCAGTCCCTCTGTGTTTTCCAGGAGTCCACTCGCAGAAGAAGAAAGAAGAAAAATTTGGTGAGTATTAGATGTGGGACAAAGGGACCCCATTATACAGGCTAACTGAAAAGAGCTATTGATGTGCTAGTATTCCTCTACGTCTTTGCTTCTTTCCTAAATGCTATGGTAATAATGGCTTACGCTCTCTGCTGGAGCTGCGCGGGTCTACATATGCCCCTTAATGAATGACTCTAAAGACTTAGCTGTGAGAGTGCTGTGATTCGCAGAGGTTCGTCATTTTAGAGAAGGGTTCGATGAATATGGTCTATCTTTTTTGGTTTTGGTTGTGGTTGTTTTGAAGAACGGTTCTCGCGAACTGTTGGGGTTTTTGGGGTGGTCTGGCAATTAGCAAAAGCATTACTCCTTTCACAGAAGTCCAGAGAGGAGGTGATTGATAGGGACGCTGTCTTGGGTTCAGAGTCCGGTTGGCTGGTTGAATTGGACCGCGGGTGGAGTGCTCGCGGTAGTGTATAAGAGATCTGTTTGGTGAACAAGTCGAAGAAACAAATCTTTATGCGTTACAATGCGACGACCCGATTGTAAGTTTTGAGTTCTGTTTGAGAAAAAAAGGGATTTCTGTTATCGGGATTTCAAAGAGAGCATGGATTAGCGTGAGGATGTCTCAATGCTAAATAAGATGAAAGGGTGAGAGGGCCACCGACAGGTTAGAACGAAAGCGCAGAACATTGGAGATGAATCTCCCAGTACTGTTCCGATGTGTAGATGTAGAGAGATAGTAGTATGAACATTTATTTCTTACAGCCGAGAGGAAGTGATATGCTCCTAAGGCCCCGCCTCCCGACGGTCGCATGCACTGACGCACGATGCAAGAGCACACCCAGACAAATGCCCGTATCCACGCCGCTTGCCAGAAACCTGTAGCAATTGTGATGCGTACACTTTTGTTCTGTTTTCTTGCCTTTTGTTTCTTTCTGGGATGTTTGCGCACAACGACAGGTGGGACATTCCGTTTGCGTGCGAGTGGATCATGCGCGGTGGTGCGAGTTCTCGTCATTTTTCATATATTATTATCAGTGTCAGAAACACCTATCGGAATTGCGACGTGCGAGGGGGCTCCAAGACACAAGAACCTGTCTACCAACCTCGTGGCCCTTCTGGTCACCCTCACGCGTGTTCCGGGTCTCTTCTAATCAGTCAGACGTATTTACACCATCACCAACAGATGATCGTCTCTTGTACTTGGTGGTTTTTTAAGAAGGCAGTCTCCCACCCCTGGACTCACTATCTAACTGTGGCTGAGCACGGTGACATGGAGGAATGTGCCAGTAGTAGTGCGACTGCATGTTCTTCATAGATAGCTCAACAGCTCTCACCCTCAAGCCTTCAGATGACGAGATTTTGATCAAAGAGTCAAACATTGAAATGCCCAGTGTGTCTGTGCAACACAGGGGGGGTGGGAGGGAAGGGGGCGGTGGGGGTTTAGGAGCCAAAATGAAATGAAAACAACTGGTAAAACCTCCGCAAAGCCTCTAAACCTCACGCAAATTCATGCTGTTTAATTCCTCTCACCTGTGAGATATCCTCCTTGATATCGGCCCTGCTTTCATTTGGGCTCCTGACAGTTTGTTCAAGAATTGGAGTTAATCCCCGAGTCATATGAGACCGGGAGCTTGTTAAGTTATAAAGGAGTCGACTAACGGGGCCCCTTTGCAAAGGAAGAAGTCAGAGATACCCAAAGCTGATCGAGTTTGTCTCTGTTTGCACCGCTCTCCTCACCCCCTTTCAAAAAACGTCTTAAAAAAAAGAATGTTCACTAAAGCACACAAGGAGATGAATCCGAGTAGGCGTCTGACCACTAAACCGTGACGTAGGGTGACGAGAACGATTACGCGATTACCGTGGCGATCGGTGTCGTGTCGGGCTTTGGGGGGGCTGCGGGCACCGAGTTCGCTCCTCGGGGTGAGGAACGGCCATACGTGAATTGATTCGATCGGTGTTCGTGCTGCTTAGCTGCTCGGAGCGATGCCTTCCCTCGGGCTAATCTGCTCTATATGTCCGTGCGGCGTGACTAAACATGAAAGCAAAACAAGGTTATCTCACTGACTTCTTCTCTTTGATCTGAAATACCTGCGCGTCGTTAAGATATCCTTTTTAAGTGCGATGTTAATTGCATCTCCTCATGCATCTTTCCTCCTCCTGAGGAATTGCATTGTCTAATTTGCGAAGGGGCCTGTTCACTTTGCGTTACCCCGAGCCATTCATTTGCATAATTAACATTTTGAAATGAAGCAGTTTTCAGTTGGAGGTAAGTGCACCAGAACAAGAGGTTGGAAGGAAAATGTTTTCGAAATCAAAAACTTTTCAATTCCATCTGTAGGCCTCCTTTTCCCGTTAATGTCAGTAGGTCAAGATGAATCATCTCTAATTAAAAAACCTCTTCAATATCTTTTAAAGATGCTCTCCTCTTAATACATTGCACTGTTTAAATATCGCATCGTCATACTCTTCATCGCTGTCTTCATGGGACGACCTTGTCTGTTCTTCTCATTGTTTCGCCTGCATATTAAGGTCATGTGATTTCTCCTTAATTACCAATGTTTGTTCCCCAAGTCCACTAATGACACACAGCAAATATAGGCAAGGACCTTTTGTCAACTCGTAACAACCATATCAATTATCTAGTCATTCAGACACACACTGGCCAATCCCAAATAATTGAGCCTCTTTTATTCCCAGTCGAAACGCAGAATAGCCTGCTGAAAGAGAGTTTAATTCTGCTGACCTTGTGGGTCAGAACCTCCTTTTACATTATTTCGTAACTAATTATCCTCTTCTTTTTTTTGGTCAGCTGTCGATTCCACGGCCAGATGACTCATGTAGTGCGGAGAAAGCTTGTCCTCCTCGAAAGCCCAGATTTCATCCCTGACATGTTGCCAGGACTATTGGGTGAGTAACACACTCGGAAATAGAAGCTACACATTTCAAGGCCCCTCGTTAGTGAGGAACATTAAGGCTTCGGACTTCTTCGGGTATTCTCCTCTCCTTCTCTCTCTCTCCTTCTCTCTCTCGTCTTCTGTCTGGTCTCTGTCTCTGTCTCTGCTGTCTGTCTCTGTCTCTGTCTCTGTCTCTGTCTCTGTCTCTGGCTCTGTCTCTGTCTCTGTCTCTGTCTCGTCTCTGTCTCTGTCTCTGTCTCTGTCTCTGTCTCTGTCTCTCTCTCTCTCTGCTCTCTCTCTGTCTCTGTCTCTCTCTCTGTCTCTCTCTATCTCTCTCTCTCTCTCTCTCTCTCTCTCTCTCTCTGTCTCTCTGTCTCTCTCTCGTTTGTCTTGTCTGTCTCTCTCTCTGTCTCTCTCTGTATCGGTCTCTGTCTCTCACGTCTCTCTCTCTCTCTCTCTCTCCTCTCTCTCTCTCTCTCTCTCACACACAGACACACGTCTATTGAACAGGAACACAAAACACACACACACAGTTACCAGTGAGCATTTGCATCAGCCTTGAGCAATTGGCTGCAGCCGTGTTGAGGGAGTGAGAGTATGTGTGCATGGAGAGGAAGGCAGAGGGGTGACTAAGGTTCAGGAGGCCTAGCAGAAACAATATCAAGCATGAGTAATCAGCTTGGATATTCAGGACTGGGTATTTTCGTTCGGAGCCCATTGGTGATTTATCTCCGGCTCTGGGAGAACACTCGGACTGTTCCGGAATGCACCGAGGATACAACTGTCTCACCCATTACGATGACAGCAACTTTATTTATTGCCGTACGCGAAGGAAACGGGGAGGGGGGGGTGCCATTCCTTGTAAGTTCACAGCGCTTCTCAATACGGGCTGAGCACTCGAACAATATCCCTCTACAGATTTGTTTACAGTTGGTCCCCCCCCCCTCCCCTCTCTCCACAGATTGGCCCCTCTTTGGGTCAGACCGAGCTGTCTTTGTTGAGAAACCGATCAGGGTATCATTTATGTGCAAGCCAGTGCTCTTGTGGTGAAGACGGTGGCCAGCCTTAAGTGAATTCTGTCACCATGGTGATCTCTGAGGGGGGGGTGGGCAGATTTCTTTTTTTTTAGGGCTCGGTGCCCGGTTAGTGGTGTAGTGTGCGGGTGGTGGTGGGGGTGAGGGGGGCTGGGGGGTGTGGAGGCCTCACGGTAGGACAGTTTACCCTGCTGCTCGCTTTCGCTGCCTCAGCTCTCTGTCTTCCTCCTCCCTGGGACAGTCATCTCTCTGTCTTCCTGCTCCCTGGGACAGTCACCTGCTGAGGGGCAGATGGTCTCATTTTCCCTGCTGGGAGACCCTCACCCCCGTGCCTCCCTTCCGGGAACATTTCCACGGCCTCCGCCCATGCACCGGCCCTGGCTCCATCTCCCTGCTCGTGCCGTGTCTTCGCGCCCGCAAATACCACTCCCTTCTCCTCTCTCCTCCATCCCCCACAATCATCCCCTCCTCGTCTCCTACATCATCCCACATCATCCCGCCTCTCTCCTCCATCCCCTCCTCTCCTACATCATCCCCCCACATCATCCCCTCCTCTCCTCCATCCCCCCACATTCATCCCCTCCTCTCCTACATCTTCCCCTCCTCGTCTCCTCCATCCCCCACATCATCCCCCTCTCTCTCCTTCATCCCCTCCCCTCCTCCACCCCCCACATCATCCCCTCCTCTCCTACATCATCCCACATCAGCCTCCTCTCCTACATCATCCCCTCCTCTCTCCTCCATCCACCTCCCCTCCTCCACCCCCCCACATCATCCCCTCCTCTCTCCTTCACCCCCCCCACATCATCCCCTTCTCTCCTCCACACATCATCCCCTCCTCTCTCCTCCATCCCCCCACATCCCCCACTCCCCTCCTCCCCCCCTCACCTTCTGCGTTCCTCCTCTACGCCGGACCCCTCCTTCTCCTCTGCGTTTCTCTCGTAATCTTACCCGACTCGGCCAATGAGTGTGTAGGGGGGTAAAATATGGTCGAAAGAACCAAAACGAATTCCCCTATGGTTTAAAGGAAGATGGGAAACTGAAGTGTATTAGCATGAACCAAATAATGCCAATACAAATATAAAGTATAGTTATTTGACTTAATGGGTTAAATCAGAGCAAGAATGGGTCAAAGTACGGTCAAAAGGAATACGCATTTAATAACATTGCAAATGATGAAATCAATTACAAGGCAAACATGTTACAAATGAGGCTTTAATCTTACCTACTCTACCGTGATCATTGTAAATCAGAGAGAAAAGCAAGAGTGAGCAAAGAGTAGTGACAGTAGGACAGTAGTACAAGGGAGAACTGAGGAGAAGATCTCAGGAGATGAAGAATCCAACGGACAATGCATTACAATTCCCTTTATACACAGAACAACCAATCAGACCAGATCTTGAATGGGGTGTGAGGGCCATCAAGTTGAGACCGTCCAGCAACTCCAAACTTTAGCATGTGAGAGGTGGGGGCAGGTTTGACACCCAGCCTTACAATCCTTCCTCTTGGACACAAAAGCACAGGCAGAAGCTGCAGTGTTCAATGTGTGATAACCTGCACCCATAAGGACAAAAGAACTTGATTGCAGACAGGTCAGCATTGAGATTCTAATGGCCATGGCTGTTTGCTCAGAGGATCACTTTTGGATCATGGCTATGCTCAGAGGACCTTTGTATTGGCATGTAGACGTGCCCTTGGTTAGCATATTCCTGCTACTTAAGTTCTTGTCCTGTTACAAGCAGAACACATTGGAGCACAGCACTTGGTTAACAATGAAAATTGTAAAGTTTGGAGTGGCGTTTGGAGTGGTCTGGGGTCTGAGAGAGTCGGATTGGATACAAATGGAAATTAGTGAGACAGTGTCCTAAAACTCGAATGGAAGAAATAGGTGAACAACAGTCCTCCCTTTTGATAGATGAGAAGTACACAATCATCTAACATAGATGAAAACAAACAGTGTCCTGGGTCCAAAAGAAAGAAAAAAAATTAAACAGTAATACAATACAAGTTATACCATCTACATTTACAGGTCCGGAACCATTGTGAGTTTAACTAAAAACCTAGAACATTTACCACCACTCAAACACACAAAGGTACATCCTCCCTCATCCACACAAACCAACATGGAACCCATGGATGGACAAACCATATACACTGTGCATATAGTACAAGAACAGAGCAGCAACAACTTAACTGTCCACAACAAATCTTTGAACTACAACAAAGACTAAACACATGTAATACAGTAGGAATGTAGCAATATCACAATTTGGACCTGAATTAAGTAAATGGAAAAGGTAGAATTGGAAGTCTCAAGTCAAAGGTATTGTTGCCCGATGTATCCCCAGCATTTTTGCTGCATGTAAAATAGAGGAGGCCTGCCCTTCCCCAGATCCCAACATTTTGACTCAGTGTGACCACTTCGTAGACAAGCACGACAAAATCTAACTTTGTTGTTAGCATAAAACAAGCGTGTGGGCGGAATAGGCATACTTTTGCCAAGATCCCAACATCGCATTCGGTGTGTCCTTGTCTTTTACAGAAGTTACAATGTCTAGTAGGCCTAGTGGGCTGCTGGGGCTTGGGATTTACCTTTGTCGCCATTTTTATGACAGAAATGCATGGCGGATCAGGGGCACGATAGTTCTTTGTAGAACGCGGCTTGGGAATTTGCTCACCAATTCCACTGTCTGTATCTGAAAACTCAGTAGAGAACCGCTTTTGTTAGCGGTGGGTTGCCGTGAGGCACAAAAAGGTGTCGCTGCTTTGAGGACAGAGTTGAGAAGACATTTGCCAATTAGATGTACAGTAATCTTCAACATTTGTTTTCTTTTCTGCTTCTTTTATGGACTCCTACTGTTTGCCAATGTTCAATTATTTCAGCTAGCGTACAATCAGTTTTAAAGACCGTTCTTGTCTTTCTTGCTCAATTCAGATAACGTTCGGTTAACGCTAACGGTTTCCCATAGGTTAAGTAAATTGTTAACTTCAGTTGCCCATTCCATTTTTGTTCATTTAATGCAGGAGCTAATATCAGAAACTAGTAATAGGTTTCTACCAACAGAACCAGGCGGAATATAATTATGTAGCTACATTTTTAAATGCTTAGGCTACTCACCGCACCATGGTTTGCAACGCCGGTTTTACCAAACTGTACTGAATTGCTCGAAACGTATCACGTAGCCGAGGGTCACCAACTGTAGGGGGGTAAAATATGGTCGAAAGAACCAAACGAATTCCCCTATGGTTTAAAGGAAGATGGGAAACTGAAGTGTATTAGCATTAACCAATAATGCCAATACAAATATAAAGTATAGTTATTTGACTTACATGGGTTAAATCAGAGCAAGAATGGTCAAAGTACGGTCACAAAGGAATACGCATTTAATAACATTGCAAATGAATGAAATCAATTACAAGGCAAACATGTTACAAATGAAGGCTTTAAATCTTACCTACTCTACCGTGATCATTGTAAATCAGAGAGAAAGCAAGAGTGAGCAAGAGTAGGACAGTAGGACAGTAGTACAAGGGAGACTGAGGAGAAGATCTCAGGAGTGAAGATCCAACGGACAATGCATTACAATTCCCTTTATACACAAGAACACCAATCAGACCAGATCTTGAATGGGGTGTGAGGGCCATCAGTTGAGACCGTCCAGCAACTCCAAACTTTAGCATGTGAGAGGTGGGGGCAGGTTTGACACCCAGCCTTACAAGTGACAGCGTTGATTCTTTATCACAATCAGCCGTGAGCCGTCCTCGTGTAGAAGTTATGATCGCGCTGACGTACGCGGGACCCCGATTTCCTTCCCATGTTTTGTGTTTCAACGCCTCATCAATATGGCATGTTCTTGTTACTGTCTCTCGGTTCGAAACCCCCCTCACCCTCACCCAACCCCCATGGCTCCGGGAACTCTGGGGCACGTCTGAAAGCAGGACTGCCTCCCTGGGTTTGAACAGACTCGGGGACATGGGAGAGGTTCATATCCATATACTTAATTATCCTCCAACGCTTGCTCCCTCTAAAAATCATTACAAGGAGGTGTCAAAAGAAATGAGATCCCCCCCTCTCCTCTCTCTCTCTTTCTCTCTCTCTCCCTCCCCCCTTCTGGAAAATGCATTTTACGTGTGATTTTCAACTAAATAAGCCAGGGTCCAGATGACTAGGTTTCTTGACAGTTATGAATGAGGTCCTTGCTACATTAAGGCAATGACGGAGGGCGGGGCCAAGTCTGCAGGTTCTAAACTGTGTTTGAATAAATCATCATCAGATCCATTGTGGTTCCGCAGCTGCGAGCCCTGAAACCCCCAGCACCCCCCGGCCATGTGACCCCTCGTTACCCAGGCAACCCAGTTCTTCCGAAAATCTCCCAAACATTCGTTGGTGGCAGTAAGTTTTCAGGAGTGCAGTGAACTGGTGTCTGTCTAGATGAGTCTGCTCCTCATTACGGCTGGAGGCTCTGGCTCCAGCCACGTCTGTATCCAGTGGTAATGAAGACCCTACAGAGGCCAAGGGAAGAGAGCGCATTAGAGAGAGAGAGAACGGGGAAGGGGGAGGAGGGGAAAGGTAGAGAGCATGGGAGGAAAGTCAATATTGGAAGTGGAGCGAAGTAGTAGTATCATTTTCAGGATTATTAATTCAAATTCGCGTCTGCTGCAGCCGGGCGCTCAAATTAAGAGAGCGCACAGCCTCGCGCTCTCCCGCTTGAGCAAATTAGGGGGTTTAACGTATTCTGTTTCAGGAGCTCAAATTAGGGGCGCGACTCATTCCGCATGCGAGGGGTTCTGTCTGGACTGGGCCCTGATAAAGGTGAGGTTGAGCACGCGTAGCCGTCTCCTGCTGAGCACGCATA